>CM053560.1:7507642-7624508 GCA_028646485.1 Cryptoprocta ferox | reverse complement strand
ATGCTCTTTAGACAAAAGCCAGGAAAGCACGCCAGGTGGTTCCGGCTCGTCCTCTCAAATGTCACTTACCTCTTTGACAACACTGTAGGCCTTGGCCACACCTTCCCGCAGGTCCACTGGCTGGTGGGCGAGTCGGTGGTAAGGAAACCTTTTGATCTTCTTGGGCTCGATAGAAAGGGTCCCAGGAGACACCATGTCATAAGCCGTCTCTGCTGCTGCCTGGATCATTTTGTCAGAAAGAATGAATCAGAAGAAAGCCTGCACATGCTCCAATGATGTACTTGCCAAAAGAACACAGGGACTCACAGGCCCTAAACTCCTGCAGGGGCTGAGTTGTTCACAACAAAAACAAGAATGGTAAAGTGCACATTAGGAATGAATTTCTAGGGGCGTCTGGCTGGCTCAGTAGGTTAAGTGTCCGACTCGGGCTCAGGTCGTGATCTCACGGCTTGTGGGTTCAAGCCCCGCGTCGGGCTCTGTGCGGACAGCTCAGAGCCTGGAGCTGCTCTGGATTCTGTGTCTCCCTCTCTCTCTGCCCCTCCTCTGCTCTTGCTATCTCTCTCTCTCTCTCTCTCTCTCAAAAATAAACATTAAAATTTTTTAAAAAAAATTAATATCTGGATTGCACAGACTTTTTCAGTTGCTCCTCTGTCTCCTGAGAACACTCTCCAGGTTACCAGGCTAGTCGAGAATGCCCTGTCTGTGGACAACTGGGCAAGGTCAGTTGGAGCTCAATACTTAACGTAAGAAACCTCAATACATCCACTGTTTGCTTTCTTTACGTTTAGCTAGGATCTTTTCATATAAATGAGGCAAAATAAATCCTCGACTAACTTAATGGTCATAATTTAACTGAAAGAGGCAAACAAATTCGACATCGCATTCCACTTCTCTCTTCTACTAATTACTTAACACCGGAGAGCTAAGCCATAAGAAAATAAAAAAATTCAATCATCATAAATATCTACTCTCAACATTTTGGGTATTTTCACGGTATCGTTTTAAAAACAAAATTAAAACCCCACCCCAACCATTTTACAATAGGCACCCCCTCTCTGTGCAGAGGGGGCTGGGCTGGGGGGAGATACCTGTATGGTCTGAACCATTCTGTTCGTGAGTTCGAGAGCAGCCATCGCCGTGGAGGTGCCAAAGGAGGCAGCGCCTCTCTGAAACCCTCTGACGATGCGCCCATCCTTCCGGTACTGCTCTATGGGCAACCAGACCAAATCCTTCAGGCCTTGCACTAGAACGACAGCCGACACAGGGAGGTCAGTAGGAGCGCCGGAGCCCGGTCTCCGCCATCACTCTAACCCTGGGGCTGTTAACCTGAAATGGGAGGCAAAGTGTTCCCACAGGTGTGCGTGACCACACAGGGGCATCTTCTAGAAAGCAGGTCGACACAAAGACTCTCAGAGGCATCCGTGAACTCCAAGAGGGTTAAGAATCGCAGATCAGGCAAAAGAAACCATTGTTTGATTAAAAAAGAAAACTCACCTAGCTGCACCAGTGAATGCATAGGCCCAACACCTCCCAGGATCCCCGGCAGCTGGTTCTTCTTAATGTCCGTGAGCCACTCGGTGATCGCGTATGAAAACAACTTGTCAACACCTAGCAAGCTAGAGCAAATGACTGTTAGTATACAGGACAGAGGAAGAGGTTTGTGGGCTCAGAGAAGTTGGGGGCACTTTTTTTTTTTTTTAACTTAAGACAAAAGAAAATTTACCAGTTACAAGGACGAAATACTGTAGGTGTTCAGTCTGAGTCATACACGGACATACGTGCACACAACTAATCCAGCTGCGTGCCAGTCTCTGTGAGCCCAGGGGACAAGTCTGTGTCCCTGAGCACCCAGGGCTCTGCCACTGGATGAATTCAAGGTCTATAAACTGCTACACGGTTCTCAGCTGCCAGGAAACATCACGGGGCGACCTTCCGGCCTTTCTGCTAACTGAACTAATTTACAGCTTTGGGAAACTATTTAAAAATAACTGTAGCTATTTTTGAAAAACACTCCTCTGTCCAAACTACGGCTACTCTCACCGAAGAAAAAGTAGCCCCTACTTGGGAAGCATCCTCTAACCATGGGCTCTCTGCAGACACTACTGTAAAGGAATTAAATTATGTACGTTTGTTAAGAAAACTCAACACTCAATTTGTTGAGAACTAGCTTCAGGAACCGCGCCGCAAAGCCTCACATAACACGCCAGCCTACCCGTGCCGGTAGAAAAGCCGCTTCAGCTTCAGTTCCGAGCAGTTTAACTGGGCCAGACCGATCAGGATCCCAGCTAGCGTGCCCTTTACAATTCAAAACGGGTTAATGTTGTAGATTGAGAGACCTAACATTTAAAATAGTTATCTGGGAGAAGCAAAGTAATATTCATTCACTAATAAAGCTAGAACACTTGAAATAATTACAACAACAAAAAAATACATACTTAATAATACGGACGACCCAACTTTTACCAAACTTTACTCGTGGGTTCTTAAATGACATTTACTTTAAGAACAGAATTTTAAAATCTTGCACGTCATTTCAAACATATATAAACTATGACAGAAAAGGTTTAAAAATTAACTCCTAACAAAGAAAAACAAAGAGGTAACAGGAAAACAAAAAACAAAGGAGCTAATTTTGTAGCGTATATTTATAGGAAGGTTCCAAACCTGATCCATTGACACGTGTTTGCCGTGATAATCAAGTCGAATAGGAACTTCTGATGTGAATCTAAATTCTCTAAAGATAGAGAAAGGGAGTTATTCATATTCAAAGGTACGAAATTAGATATGAGTTAATTTATTCAACTGGAGAATAAAAACAAAGCCACAAAATAATGTGAATATAAGTATCTCAAGGCCTAAACAGAGAGAAATGTCTTTTAGCTCTACCTTTTCTTAAGGTAATATAACAACTAAACTGATGTTTATCATATTGTACATTGTATTTATTTAAATTTTCTCACAAAATTCTTTTCCTAGTTTACTAGAAAATGTTTACCTTAGAAAAATTTATTCTGGCAGATATTCTCAATTTATACAGAGAACAAACGAATAAAAGCATCCTCCAAGAGTAAATCAAATAATACAATCATTATTAAGAAGTAAAAAAGGGAAGAGGTAAGGGATTTAAATTTAAGCTCCATGGTGAAGTAGAAAGTGCCAGAAAACCCAGCCATGAATCCCAGTTTTACCAGTTATATGTGATACAATCATGGGCAAAGAACTTAAACTCTGAATCTAAACATCTTTGTCAGTATTTTTATTTTTTAATTTTAATTTTATTTTAGACAGAGAGAGTGGAGCAGGGGAGAGGGGCAGAGAGAGAACCTCAAGCAGGCTCCACGCTCACTGTAGAGCCCGACATGGTGCTCAATCCCACGAACCTGAGATCATGACCTGAGCCAAAATCAAGAGTCAGGACACTCAACCGACTGAGCCACCCAAGCGCCCCAAGTCAGTAAATTTTTAAAATGCCACCTATGCTGGTGAATCTTAGAGAGCATTCTTGAAACTAATGCTTATAAACAGGGTGTCAACAAACAGCCACTGGAAATTCTGTGAGAATGAAGTCATAATTATACACTGATGGTATACCTCAAACAAGAGGAGCAGACTTCCCAAGTTGGACTGTAAATACAATTTTTCTACAGAATTAATGTCTGTATTTATATCCTAAGCCTTCCACAAAAGCCCAGTTTAACCCACAGTAAAATGGAAGTGCTCTATTTCCATCAGTCCCTACAAGGAGCCTGGGACCCCAGATCATCCCTCGTCTTCCAAATACACTCCTCCATTTGGGCTCATTTTGTTTTCTCGGCAAAAGCCCCTTGACGCCTGCCTCTTCCTTTCGCACTCTTTTTTCTCCATGGCACAGAATATGACAAATCATCTATTTTAATTATTTGTAATCTCAACCGTACAGGGATTTTTCTCCGCTTTGTTCGCTGTGCCCAGAGCAAGAGCTGGCATATGGCAAATACAGAGGAAGAGCTCAGCACGTGAATGGGTGGGGGAGGGGCGCTATTAGGCCATCGCTTAGAAAATGCACTGGATTTGGGATGAAGACCTGTGCTCTGGTCTTGACTCGGCCACTAACTGTGTGGTCTTGAGCAAGTCAACTTCTCTGGGCATCAACTTCCCTGTCTGTGAAGGGAGTAATCTGGATTATATCACTGCCTACCGCCTCAGGGTCCTAGGCCCTCTAGGAGTTTTGAGTGTAAAAACAGACGTCTATAAGCTATTTTAAATAGTCTAATGATAAAAATAAATATCTGTCTAATAAGTAAGGCTATACAAGCCGACTAAATAAAAAGTATCCAATCTCTTTGCTTTCAGGCCAGAACTGTTAACAATTCAATTTCTTTTGGACTGGTTATCCAGTGTTCACAAAAAAACAAACCAGTGTTCAAATATTACTTCGGGTACACGATTTCTTGGTAGAGAAAAAATAAAAGAGATCCTTCTTTCCTGGTGAAAGGTCTGGCGCCAGAGAGATCATCTCTCCCAGGATCTTTCCGATTCTCATATTCTGTTATTTTTTTCTCTATTTCCTAGAGTATGGAAGATACACAAAACATGAAAGCACTTAAAATGGTTATACTGCCTGCTTTGGGCCACAGCTAAAGTGTAGCCTGAAGTCCACTTGGAAAGACAGAACGTGGGGACCATCGACGTCAGCAGTACAGAAAAAGAGGGGAAGTAGCTGACACTCCCTCACGACACAGGTGGCTTGAATCATCATCCTCTCTCCTTCCAGCAGAGCCAAGGCTCCATGCCCACCACCAAGGGCTGGGAGAGCAGGAAGACGGGGAGGATGAACAGGTCTGGAAACGAAGGACAAACTCCAATGTGTGAGCGGCGGGCTGAGTCGTGGGGTGGCGCAGGGGACCGGTCTTTCCTGATAGTGCCGACAAGCCAGGGAGCGAAGGGTCAGGAGAGACACAACAGTGCAGGGGAGGGGCAGGCGGAAAACCACAGAAAATTCTCACATGGGAGAAGGGAAGCACAGGAAGCCAAGGTGTGTAAAGGACGTCGTGTTTGAGGAGGCACAAAGAAGCCACCACAGGGACTGGGAAGAGGGACGGAGGAGGAGGAAAGCCGCAGCTAAGAGGAAAAGGTCATTCCTGCTGCAGGATCGGAGGAGCAGCTCCTAAGCCAGCGCTGCTACGTATGATCATGGGGTGCAGGGGGCTGCTACGTGTGATCGCGGGGTGCGGGGGGGCTGCTACGTGTGACGGCAGGGTGCAGGACACACAAAGCCCACCTGTAAAGAAACACACCAGGCGATGGTGTGGCAGCGCACAGAGAGCCTGCGTGATCTCACAATTAGCGTGTCTTGAACACAGACACGTTCAAGAACAGCCTGAACCTGCAGGGGTGCCATTGGTTGAGTGACTCTTGGTTTCGGCTCGCGTCATGACCTCACGGCTCGGGTCATGACCTCACGGCTCGGGGGGTTCAAGTCCTATCGGGCTACACGCTGACAGCACAGAGCTTGCTTGGGATTCTCTCTCCCTCTCTCTCTGCTGTCCCGCACCCCCCCCGCCCGCCACAACCACCAGCTTTCACACTCTCTCTCAAAATAAATAAACATTAAAAAAAAATAAATAAACCTTCAAAACTCTACAATAACTTCATTTGCTATCAAAATTAAGCGATTTACCTAAAAAACACAGGCTGATCACTAAATGCCGCTTCCTCGGCTGAGAAGTCCTTCTGTTCCTCCCCATTAGCCACGGCCACTGAGCTGGCACTGTCATCCTGGGGAGGCTGCTTCGGCCCAGGGAAAGAAAGAATGAGATCTGGCTCCTTTGAGGTGCTTAAATGCCTTGGCAAACTGCAGGTGACATCAGCTCCAGGAGACTTTTTAACTGCAAAGGTAATGTGCACATTTGAAAAATTAGGTTTGCTTCTTTAGAGAATCCACTTAAAATCAATTTATATGTATTTATTAAATGAACAGTAGCAAAACAAATTACAATTACTGCTACAGAGAAAATGGACTGCCACCTTTTAAAATAATTTTGCATAAACTACATTTGCAAAATATATAAAATAAACACAAAACACATTTATATAAACCAGACTAAAGACTGTAAGTACACTCTCAAAGAGGCCTCATAACAAATCAATCCAAGTACTTGTTATAGACTCTTCCAAACTACACGTTTTAATACCTTCTGGATCTGGAGCCATTAGAAGCTCTACTTCTGTAGAAAGACTTGTGAAGAAATCCTTCAGGAAGAACAAGGCATCCTAGAATGAAAAGATGCCATTATAACCAAAGGGAAGGGAAGGGAAAGGTAGATTTATTTCTAAAGACTAAAAAACAAAGTACCTTAAAGTCCCATATTTGACTTATTATTCATATACAATTTTTACTCTGTGTGAGGCACTATTTCTATTCTCTCCCTCTCCCTCCCTCTCTCTCTCTCTCTCTCTCTCACACACACACACACACACACACACACACTTTGTTAATTCTCACAACTCTGAGAAAATCAAATGTGAAAATTAAGACACGGAGGGGTTAAAAATTACATAGCTATTTCTGAATCAAAATATATTTTAGTTTTCTTAGAAATATAGCAATCCTGGGTGGCTCAGTCGGTTGAGCGTCCGACTTCAGCTCAGGTCATGATCTCACAGCTCATGAGTTCGAGCCCCACGTCGGGCTCTGTGCTGACAGCTCAGAGCCTGGAGCCTGCTGCGGATTCTGTGTCCCCCTCTCTCTCTGCCCCTCTCCTGCTCCTGCTCTGTCTCTCAAAAATAAACATTAAAAAAAAGTTAAAAAACAACAACACAGCATTCTCGTTCTTCAGCACCAGTGCTCGCCGTGAACTGCTGGTGAGACATCACCAACACTAGAAGAGCTGCTGGCGGTGCCACACGTGGATGCGCAAGTCCTTCCTCTCTTACTGCTGCCTTTACCGCTGTGTCATATTGCCTTAATACATATTCTTCCTGGAACATGACACTCAAAATTAAAATCAGTAAAATCACTCAGCATGATCTCTTCTGAAATTATATAGTAACAAAAACGCACGGACCAGTCTTGACGTCACCCGAGCAAACCATATTTGCCCATTATTAGCAGCCTCCTTCTACCTACCCTCACTCGAACCAACAAATCCATTTTGGAAAATATGAAAATCAAAGGCCTGAGCCTACGCTTTCTAATTCTTCCCTTCCGTTTAGAAAAACTCTAATATAAAACATTAGTATCGCACCAAAAAGAGCGACGTGACAGTGAATTATAGGGTCACAATATTTGGTAGTGTGCCCAAAGTTTGGTAATTCCAAAGGATCTCATCAACTACTAATCACACTCACCGGAAGTGATTGTTCTAGGTACCACGACATATGGGAGGCTGAAGGATGGGACTGAAGAATAAGCAGCTACTTAGAGCAGCACTGGGAATATTCTGGTTCTGCAGGAGGGTAGCCGGTTCACGGTTTGATCATTATCTTATTATGCTTTACACGAGTATATGTGGATATATTTTGTTATGTACATCACATAATAACATACGCAGATACGTCTATGTGTAGATACACACATTTAATATATATATGCATATCAAGTATTAGAAGTTAACAAAGTTAACCTAAATGTTACCCAAAATGTTATTCTTTGACCACTAGATGGCAATATATTAACACTATAAATGCTTTGACTCCATGACTGCCTTCAAAAAAAATATTGAGAAAATTCTAGGTAAAAATATGCTCTAAAAGGGGCACCTGAATGACTCAGTCAGTTAAGCATCTGACTCTTGACCTCGGCTCAAGTCATGATCTCGCAGTTCACAAGCTCGAGCCCCATGTCAGGCTCTGTGCTAACTAACAGCACAGAGCGGCTTGGGATTCTCTGCCCCTCCCCTGTGCTGCACGCTCGCTCGCGCGCGCTCTCTCTCTCTCTCAAAATAAATATTTTTTTAAAAAAAGGAAAACTACGGAGACAGCAGCTTTTATCCATTGTTACTACAAATGTACAAAACAGAGAAGGGGTACTACTCATCAGCGTTTCAGTGTTCTTAGAAGTTTTGATTTCGGTATTCATGCTCCTCTTTACAACCCCATAAAACCGGATTTTAAAACTAGTCAGGAACAGACACTTCACAGAAGGGCGTACAGACGGCAAAGCAGCGCATGGAGAGACGCCCAGCATCACCATCAGGGCACTCCAGGTTACAGCCACATGAGCACCGAATAAGATGGTCCAGCAGACAGCACCAGGTCCGGTCAGAGGGTGCCGAGGTGGCAGCTCTCACCTGCCGCCGCGGGAACGTACAGCGGTGTGACCACCGCGGGAGACAGGCAGCTTCTGGCAAGAGTTAACACACGTCTACCTTGTGACCCGGAAAGTGTTTATAGAATCCAACACAAACGGCAACCCAGATCCATAAACAGACTTGTACACTAACTTCATAACAGCTTTATCCATAAACGCCAAAAACAAGAAAACAACGCAAATGTAAATCCGTAAGTAAACGGATACACAAGTTGTGGTTGCAGCCATACAATGAAATCCGTACTTAGCAATGAAGGGGAATAGACTGAACGGAAATGAACAGACCTGCCTCTGCACAGAGCAAGCTCATGGCAGGGGAGGCCACATACATTTCCATTGACACAAAGTAGTGGGACGGGCAGGCTCGCCCTCGGGGACGGGAAGGACACCAATGGCCGCCTGGGGAGACTGACTGCAAAGGGACCTGGGGGACTCTGAAGGGAACAGAAGATGTGCTCTATTTCAACTGGCGTAGTAGTCACGCAAGTGTCTACCTTAGTCAAGCTCAAACTGTACACCTAATATCCTGGCACTTTATTACATGCGAAGTATACCTGCAGACAATCAATTTCTTAAAACTTAAAAAAAACTTGGTTTATTATTTTTGCAGGCTACAGTTATTTCTAGCTTTGAGGTCCTATGATAGAAGATATTAACAGTACAATATGACTTACCGCGTTAAAATAATTACTTTTAATGTCATACTCAGGCGATCAAGCAATGATGCTCGAAAACCGCTAATGTGCAAATGGCCACCGCCAAGTATTCACCGCTTCCAAGCTCAGCCAAGCACATGCTCACGCTGCCACAACGGCCTCACACCTCCTCTCACAGCCTGACCTCGGCCCTCGATGCCTTTACAAAAAGCTTCACGTGACTAACTCCACTGCATCCCTTAAGACCCACCTCAAGTGTCACCTCCTCCCGAGAGCCTCCCGATTACCCTCCTGGCTCTCTAAACTCCCGAGGGTTTAGGAGCCCGTTCTGCTGGCGCGTATCACGCTATGCCTGTCTTTATGACTTGTACTCGCCCCAGGGTGTGAAACAGTCATCTGTTTTATGTTGGTCCTCCCCCCACCCACTTCACCCCTGTCCGGAGATCTTTGTATCCCCACCATCCTAGTACAGAAGCTGGGACAAGGCTGGCTTCAGCAATGACTCGGGGTTAACAGGCCTGTCTTCCCCACACAGATTTCCAGGCAGTGCACCAATGACATAGATGCCGGACGAGGAGAGTCGGGGAATCTGGCCTCTTCCTATTTCAGATCTCAAACCTCCTAGCTACACGACCTTCACCATCTACTTACCCTCCCCAGACGAAACCCGCCCCTTCCGCCTAGGGTCTTGCCTGCCCTACGGGTGCGCTCATCTTCGGAAGCAACGGGTGTCAACATCAACAGCAATGCAGCATTTTGAAAACATGAGAAAACAGTGTGTGGCTTGCATACCTCCTGTCCACGCTCCAGGTAATAAGGTCAGGGACATGCTCGGTAAGAAAAATACTACTCGAAGCACTGTCGTTCTTCAACGATTTGTTTTCAAAAGAGAACATGGAGAACGCGAGTATCGGTCTTCTGTCCAGACGACCAGTTGCTATCTCAAACTAAGGCATATAGACCTTAGAAGATGTGGGCCAGAAGGGGTGTCAGTGAGTGACTCCCTCACACACACTTGGGAGCGTGGCCGGGGTCGCCTAGGGCTCACGTCTTGGGGGATGACTTCCTCCCCTCCTCAGGTAAGCCATGACAGTTATTTCTGTTTTCTCAAAGATTAATAGTTTCCCACTTCAAAATCGCAAGGCTTTATAGTTTTAAATAAGAAATTAAGTTCACTATTAAAGAAAAAAGTGTATTATAGGAAACTGGGCTTGCGAAGTCTGGCAAAGTCATGCTATAAAGACCTATCTTGCTCAAATTCTTGCTCATGCTGGTGAGTTCCACAGACCAAATTTCCCATAAACACTTCATCGTATTCCTATTCCAATACAGGCCAATGTCCGGATGGATCAAATTAAAATATGGGTCTCCAAAGATATTCTAAGGAGAGACCGTAACTCTCAAGTGAACATTGGCAGGTCTGTCCCAGCTCAAAAGCTACCGATATTGATGTAAAGCTGTGCGGAACTTCTGCGCTTTGCGAGACCTTTTCTCTGAGAAATGCCGGTATTTTCTTTATGATATAAATGGTAATACCTTATTCCTGAAATATCTGTTACTTGTTTAAATAACAAGCCACCATTATTCAATCCATACTACTTAAGCAAACAAATAACACTATCCCAGGTACACTCCACTTCCGAACCTGAGCTCACAGCAACGTAAGCTGGAATAAGACCGTCTTGTTATTTCAAAAGCGGGCTATTCTAATAACTCCATTTATTTTCTCAGCTGTCACATGCTTCGTGTAGTAAGAACGGATAACGACTTTGATCTTTAACGCTGTGCGCCAGGTGCCAAGCTAAATATTTAACACCCACTATCTTATTCAATCTTCATTTTTGAAATTGATGCTACATCTACTTTTGTTTGGATTTTACCCGCAAAGAAACGGAGGCGTGGAAAAATAACCTGCCCAAAGACACACAACCAGCACAGGAGAACGGAGATGCAAACCCAGGTCCCGCCCCCGAGCCGCGCACCGCAGGCCACACGACTCTGAAGCACCACGCGGTCATGCACCTGGAACAAGCGTGTGCACCAGGTGCCAGCCAGGTTTGACACAGCTAAGCCAACGTGAAACCCACAGTAATTTGACGGGATGCTTGCTAAAACATGGCAAAGTGGATTTCCTTACGTTTTTCCACAAATCTCTGCTGCGTGTGACCAGTGTAGGTACCAATGTACTGATCTGTCATTCTGCCCAGGGCAGTAGGAATTCTCTTCCGGGTGCTGCAGTTAACACAAAACTGCTCAGGGGGCGCCAGGGGGGCTCAGTCCGTGAAGCGTCCCGACTTCGGCTCAGGGCATGATCTCACGGTTCATGAGTTCGAGCCCTGCGTGGGGTTCTGTGCTGACAGCTCGGAGCCTGGAGCCTGTGTCAGATTCTGTGTCTCCCTCTCTCTCTGCCCCTCCCCCGCTCATGCGCTCATTCGCTCTCTCAAAAATGAACATTAAAAAAAAAAAGACACAACCGCTCTTATCTTTCAATCACAGATAGGAGGGAGTCATTTAATACTCCCTGAAAACACCAGTGTACCTGCACAAGCATGCGTCTGGAGGGACGGGGGGTGGGGGGCAGGTACTCAGAGCTACGGCAGGCACGCAACGAGGAGACGGAGGGATAACATCTACCAACGTTTACCCACCACCGGTTCCGATCCCAAACGCCTAATGAATCTGCCGTGTTCCTTACCAGAACTCTGCTCTAATTCTGCAACTTTCATAGAAGCGAAATAATAAACACTTTAATTCTCCCAGACGAAACCTCTTCTTCCGGACGCGGGGCGCTGCTAAGCCCTAACCCCCTGGGCAGCGCCGGCGGCACGGACCTGGTCGACGTTGAGGCGTAGGGGCATCAGTGACACTCTGAGGCAACACTCCTGTGGCGACCTGCCCGACTCCGGGCGCACGTGTAACGCTTTCACCGTCAGCTGCAAGAGGAGAAAGACAGTTTTCCCCAAGGACATGACAACCTTGTCTTCATTTAAAAAGGAAAAACAGCAAAGAAACAAAAGGAAAAAAAATCCCATTTCTATTTCTGACATGAGAAGTAAGAGTGGAATCGGTTGCCCTTTTCCCTTACAAGCCTGACTCAGGCTTTCCTGGGTCACACACTCCCTGAACAATCCCTGGAGAGGTACGGACTCCTAGTGGAAGGGGACAGTGCTGTGCGTGCAGTCCCGTGGGGGCTGGCGAGGGCCCTGCTCCAGAGACAGCCACTACGTTCTCTCCGAGTGGTCCTGAGCCCCAATCATTTCTAGTCCACTGAAACTTACAAAGTGTTAGACCTCTGGAACATTCCCAGCAATTCTAAGTATCCCGTGTAGATCACTTTGGACTTCTGGTTCTCCTCAGGCATCAACTTACTGGCAATTATAATTAATGGACCTTCAGCGTGACGTGTAAAATAACTTTTTAAAACCTAACACTTTAATAAGCAGCATATTTAAAAGAGATTTTCATATTAAAATGAAAAAAAACAACAATAAAGAACAGTAATTTCCCCCAGTCTAAATACTCTGCAGTTACAGAGAATAAAAACACTTTTCCAAAACCGACGAGAGGAAGCGGACGGTCTCGGGTCTCACCATGCTGGAGCGAGCTTTCCGGGGCATCTCCCTGCTGCAGTACAGGTACAAAAACTTATTCATCTGTGATGTTGCCAGACGGTCTCGAATCTCGAGATCCTGCACGGTGAGCACCTGGCGGGACACTGGGTGCTCCGAGAGGCTGGGGTCACACGCCGGCTTGCAGGGGGGGTAGACCTCGTGCTGGAACTTCACCTTCCCAGACAACAAGGAACACACAGCCATCTTTACCTTTTCTTTAAACTAGAATTCCTCTTTAAAACACACAACAGCACTCCGCATTTGTTGAATTCTCAGCTTTCGATTCCACTTTCAGGGAACAGAACAGTTATTTGTTCACTTCCTAATTGACCTGTGTGTCCCCTACAAGGATAAGCTTGACTGACATTTCTTATTTGATCTCGGCAGAATCCCTATCCTTTTCAAGCAAACCCTCAACAGAATAACACATGAGATCAGCATCCGGCGTACCTATGAAATTGCTTGAAAATGAATCAACGGACCCTGAGGGTTCAAGTTCCAAAGGGGGGAGGACAAAGGTATAATGAAATCATGGAATTTTCATCACTACAGTATTTCTATGTTAAGTACCCTAATAGAGGACACAGGGCACAATCCCAGAGGAGCTGAAAAGAACTAAATGCACAGAACGTCATTGGTGGCCTGGACATACTCGTCTCTAGATGTTCACGAGGGACTGACGGAGCGGCCGTCCAGCGGCGGGGCCTCTCCCCTAGATACTCAAGGGCAGCGGTTCCCCAAGTATGGGCCTGGGAAGGGGAGTATCAGAAGCACCTGGGGACTCATTAAAAATGCAAAGTCAAGGGCCCCACCTCAGACCTACCGAAGCAGAAACTCTGGGGCCCAGCAACCTGTGTTCTAACAAGCCCTCAAGGTGCTTCTGACGCCTGCTCAACTCTGAGAGGCCCTCATCTAGGGAAAGCCCGGGGAAACACAAACGAGAACCCTCAAACTTCTCAGAACACCTGAGAAAGAAAAAGAGGTAAAAGTTTTACAGGACCCCTGCCCTTTTCCAATCCAGAGGACCAGGACTCATGGCTCAAGACCACCAGGTGGGGGAGTGACCCCCAAAACCCCCATTAACACTCCTACTTCAGTGGCTTTTTCCTTCCAACTGCCATCTTACCTTGCTTAACTGTATTTCCATTAAAAAGTCATGGTTTCTTCCTTTCCCTCCACACATCATGTTACGTCCGTGCCTCGTGGGCGTGTGAGAAGGCGAGCTGTGAGGACTGCTGTAAATGGAGAAAAAACAAACAACAACAAGAAAAAAAAAAACCCTTTTGTTAAAGGAATATTCAAAGAAAGGTAATGAATGATCTCAGGAAAAATGGCAAGATAAAAAGAGAACATAAGATTATAGAACTATCAGCATGTTGCCACAAACTGTCTCTCTACATAACAGAGCCACACCTTTATGCTCGGAGACACTGAGAACGCGAACTTTATCGCTGCCATTACAGCAATCGTCTGCTGCCAAATATTCAGAGCTGCAGAAAAACCTACCTATGATGTTCACTTAACAGGACTTGTAGAAGTGAGACCTCCTGATTAAGCTCCTTATTGCTTCAGAAACTCCTTACAGTTAAGAGTACAAGTCCTAAAAATCCCTGTCCGTACAAAAAAGAATTCTAATAAAATTCTAATTTTTTAAAAAATCACTTTTAAATAGAAAGTCTCTACGCTGGTGTGCCAAAGGCTCCCACTCCCTGAAGCCTTTTCGGACTCCCCCATCCCAGTGAGACCGTGTGCCCCCACTCTACCTGCCCCCTGCCAGCACCACCGATGACACACACCTTTAGCAAGTACTTGAGGAGATCGAGCCCCTGCCAGGCAGTGCCGGAGAGTCAAGGGCACACTCGGTCCCTGCCTCCTGAGGCACATGCTTTACTGCCCTGGCCTCCTGTGCTCACATAACGGTCCTTGTGAATGGAGGCCAGGGCCTCGGTCTTCTTCATTTTGGTGAACGTACCTCTAACACAGGCTCCAGCACATGGTAGGTCTCCCCAAATTTTGCTGAATGCAAATCACTTAAGTTGCCGTATTTTGGTAAATACACAAGCAACGCAAGTTTCACAAATGAAAAGCTTTAACATTAAAGGAGTAACTTAAATTACATGGTTTTCAATACTATTTTATTAATACTCCTTAAAATGACAAATTCTATGTATTCTTCTATGAAAAGAACATAGTCGCCTGTAAAAAACAAAACAAAACAAAACAAAACTTCCATAGAAATCAACTTACATATAACTTTTAGCTGGAGAAGTAGGAGGGGCTGTTCCAAAATCCTTTCCCCCATAGAGATGCCAAACGAGAGAGACCTCTTTGACGACGTACCGGACCACAGGGACGGGAAAGTGCAGCGGGGCTTTGCTGGTGTCTGTCTTCTGAATGGGCTGACTAAAATAATTCTCTCTTATTACAATTGCATCATCAACCATTATTTTTACAATTGGTTCTTCTTCCTTCTCCTACAATAAGGAAACATGGAACACACACTATCTTGTCGCAGTAGAAACCAGGGATTACACAGCATATCTCAAGATTTCTTGATTCTGCATTCTTTTTAACAATAATTTCAATATACAAAACGGGGTGCGTTACAACATAGTAATCACCACATGGAATACTCTGCATTATTACCCATAAAATGGATTTTCTGTTCAATGTAAATCACTTCATAAAATTTTTTTATAGGCTTCAATTAGGCTTTTCCTATTTGTTTGATAATAAAAAGGCACAGATTTAGTGGTGTGTGTATGTGGACGGGGCGTATAGTTCTCTGATTCAAAGTCAATACTACATTCCAAACTTAATGTACTTCAGCATGCTGACCAAATTATCAAGATCCTAATAATGAACTTATTCTGAGTTTGATTGTTTTTTAATTTCCCAGGATGTAATAAAACAAAGACCTACCTACCAAGTTACTACTGAGCAGTTTAATACACATACACACTGAATGGTGATTCATGAAGTTCAATTTCAGCACCAGTGCTTGACCATTTTAGTAAACTGTGGATTCATTAAATCCAGATCTTACTTTTTAAATAGGAGGATGACTCTCTGGGGCACCTGGATGGCTCAGTCAATGAAGCCTATGACTCTTGATTTCGGCTCAGGTCATGATTTCACGGTTCATGGGATCAAGCCCTATGTTAGGCTCTGTGCTAACAGGGCAGAGCCGGCTTGGGATTCTCTCTCTCCCTCTCTCTCCCTCTCTCTGCCCCTCCCCAACTCATTCTCTCTCTTTCAAAATAAATAAACATTTAAAAAAATAAATGTGAGCATGACTCTACCATGGAAATTCTATGTATCGACCATCCATCAGCCTTCACACAAACCGTGTCTTATCTATCCCAGTTCTTGGACTAGCAACTCTGTATAGCACTCCTCTCTGCCATTTTATTCCTCTGAAGAGCTATCTTACTACATATAACATTCGTAGCTGAATAACCTATGCAGAACATTTTGCAAACATACAGCGTTCTCCTCTGAGTCTCTGAGAAACATGTCAGAGAGATAGTAAAGTATGGCAAACATTTGCAAAGCCTCAATAATAAATTACAAAATGACATCATTCTCAACTACAAAGAGTTAAAATAAAACCCAAAGACTCTTTCAGGTACCCTTTGGTCAATTTTCCTTGTAACACTACCTTTAGGCCTCAATGACATTATCCATGTATTACCTGAATGGCTGCTCTTGGTGCGAACAGAATGCAAAAGTCGTCGTTCTCAGTAGGTGCACCGGTCATTGCATCACTGATCAAGTGGTGTGTGAATGAGGTGTGCGCGGGGCTGGGCTCCTGAGACACGTTCCCACTCTCATCTGGAAACAGGAAGAGGTCTGAACAACATGGCTCCTGAAGTTGAGATTTTTCATTCAAAGCACCTAGGCAAAAAAACAAAACAACAAAAACCACTCAATTTTGGCACATTTTGAACATCAATAATGCTTAGTAAACATTTTAGCCGCATGTCAGGTGCACACTATGTTGAATGCTTTCACCTGTAATATCTCATTTATTTCTCACAATAACCCTCTGACTACTATGAAGAAGACTGATAACAAGTTTGATGTTCTCCAAGCAGACAGTAAATGATGGTCTCGTGGAGTCAGAGAGAGTCTCCTCTTAGTTACTTGGCAGCAGTGGGTTAGTGCTGACTGGAGGTTCCTTAAAGCCAGATTTTCATATGAAAAACTCTGTCCTGTGGGTGGAGCTCTGGAAGAAACTTCCGGAACAATACTGCAAGGGGGGGGGAAGCAGGTTACATCTGGCAGTCCCTCCCCCCAAAACTACAGGAAGTCTCTGCTTCTGGAAGGGAGTGGGAGAGACAGCGGCCAAGCGGTTTTCGGCGAGGGGGTGGTGCCATGCAGCAGACGGGTGACTTCACCGGGTGCGGGATGCCCCAACGGGACCCTGCTCTCAGGGGGCTCTGGCAGTGGGAAGCTCACAAAAGACTGCACGTGCACCAAAATGTGCACGGGAACATACATTTTTCTGTATTTCTATCACCTAGCAGGTCCGCTCATTCTTTCTGCATTCAGTCGTTCCAACCACTGGACAGACAGAGAAGGTGAAGATGGACAAAGTGCCAATTTAGCCTCAAGAGGCTCACAGACCGGGTTTTACTTCTAAGTTGCTCATCCTTAGGGACAGTGAAGCTGCTCAGTAAGTATTCATGAAATATTCTGTCCCACATAAGTACGTTAGCTGCTAATATGTATTACAGATAATGTAGGCACAGGAAGCTAACAGTTCCTATTTGTATCCTGAGTTCTAATTTATTCTAAATTGGAATGGGAGCAATATTTAATGCTAAACTTTTCTAACACCAGGAGATAATCTTTTAAAACTGAGATTTCAGAATATATAGAAATGACTATGTTCATCCAGTTAGAAAACAAACAATTTTTAGATGGATGCTTCAAAGTATTTAGATGCTTCAGGTGGGCTATCAAGGCTCTCTCGCTGGCTGCTTCCTCCCCGTCTCTCCAACTTTACTGGCTGAGTCTTTTCAATGAGAAGGGAGCTTCTGTGCCAGTAACAGCCTGGGCTGTGAGACAGTTAAGGCTTGTGCCTGCTTCTGTGCTTCCGTCAATGGTCATGATTTGCCAAGATGACCTTCTCTCCACTCCACACACCTAAACCGCGTCCACTCTCAAAAAGCCAACTCGGGTCACTCGCGCAGAAGCCTAATGAGCAGGTTCCCATCCCTCCTGGACAGTAGTTAGGGGATGTGACCCTTTCTGAAGCGCTTTCTCATGTCATTTCCCAATCGTTCTGAGTAAGAGCATCAGTTTGGTTTAGTGCCGATCTGTTTTACAAAACTCTACGCTAACAGAAAAGATAAGCCTTGTCTTCCATTTGATCTGTATCCCCCACGACACTCCAGCCAGTGTCCTTTATCTACTAGACGCTCGATAAACACGAGCTGATTGACTAGTAAATATCCACCAAAACTCAGACTTGTCTTTTCGTTACTAAGTTACTTACTGAAGAATTTATATGCAGACAGATAACGTTAAGGCGCCACTACGGCCCTGGTGGCCCCGGGGAAGAAGGCCGGGCCCATCCTACCGTTCGACTGGGCGTGTGTGGATGCGGTGGTCTGCTGCAGGTCGGGCTCCTCCATGGCATCACTCATCAAATCCCGCAACATCTGCTGATCTGCTTCAGGAAGCACTGGGCCCCGTGAGGATGAGCGACTACTGGCATCTACCTACAGCCAAAACACCTCATTAAAAATAACTGAAAATGCTCTCAGAAGCAAATGACTTTGCATGGTTTTGTGCTGGAAACACACCACATTTTACAAACACACCGGAAGCGGGAACACGCGCGGTGTTCTACATTCGGCCCAGCAGCGCTCACATCTTACGTTTTTAGCATCATCACCATCACCCTGACTACTACCGGCAACAGAAATAACTATGCCATCAGCTCCCAGCCAGCACAGTGAACTGGGGTCGCGGGGGGACAGCACATTAGAGGAGAGAGGATAAAAATACTGCAGTGAGGCTTGGGGCGACCGAGTCTCTCCGCAGAGTTGGATCTGCTCAAATCCAGCAGCTGCAACAACGCTCACCCCTTTGACACCAAGCCGCCGGAGGTCAGGGCCTCAGGTCTTGGGATGAATGGACATCTATCTAAGGACAGCAGGGGGCACACACAGGAGGGGAAACCTACTGAATGGGGATTCCCAGGGCTCAACTCCAGCACTGACGCTTAATTAACCACTTTGGTCAGTGAACGGGGGCGTTCATTAAATCCAGACCATGCTTCTTAAATGGGAGCATGGCTCTAAAATGGAAAGATCCAATTTGAAAGGGATAATTTAAACTAAGTTTTAGTAAAGTGGAGAATGTTTTTAAAAAGAGAATAAGCAGTAGAGACAGAGTGTCATGAATCGCCTTCGGACCAGTGGGAACATAGCAGGAGCAAGGAGTCAAAAACAGAAGCGTGACACGACTGAAGTGTAGAAGCATCCTGAACGAAAGGTAAAACGCAAGGCCAATCAGGCCCTTACTAGAGGCCCTGTCACCGCAGACGAAGAATTCTGTTCACAGACCAGACCATGAAAAAGAATGAAAAAATACTCAACAATTAAAAATGCTAAACATATTCAATATTGTTCGATCTAGACGTAAAAGAGGACAGAGAGGTAATTGTATGGGGGCATAAGAAAGCACTGAACTGGAAATCAAAATATCTGAATTTTGTTGCCATTTAGGTACTAGTTTCAGCAAATCACCTAATTCTCTGGGTTTTAACTCATTCATCTGTAAAACGCAGACAATAATCTTTACCCTGTCACACTGGGTTAAGGGAAATCGCACAGGAGAACATAGACTGAAAACCGGACAGAATCCTATGTAACAAACATGAAGAGAACAGAGGTCTTCTGGAAACAATACAAACACCTGCATCTCCCCCTCTCAGAAGCAGTTTTACACCTGACTTACATATCACAAGCTCTTACATGCCTAATGTTCTTTTTCTTCCCAGAAGTGAGATGAAAATAACTTAAGTCTGGGAAAAACTATTACACTGGCTGAGAAGATTAAGGTTTTGAAACAAAGAATATCAAACAGTAGGACGGTTTTCCAAACAGGCCCATGGAACCACCTTTCCAGACCCCACCACTCTGCAGGTAAATAACAGATGATTTTTCAAAGTTTCTTTGCTACCTCATGACGGTCACGAAGACCTTGCTGACCACACCTGTCCCTGTGTGGCCGCAACAGGTCCAGGTCAGGGTGAGTCACTCTCACGATGACGCCCCGGCTGTACCTGAATCTCTCTTTCAGGGGCTCCAGGCTCTGTTTCCGCCTTGTCAGCCGCACGTAAGTCCCCGTAGCTTGCGATGTACTGAATGAGGTTCATTAACGCAGCACAGGAGTCCGAGCACGTTCTGATATGGACGACGTCACTGGAACAGTGCAGCTCAAAGCGCGGCTCGCTCTGGATGGAGACAAGGGGGAAAAGGATGAAAACAGTTTCCAGGGGCACCTGGGGGTGGGGCTCAGTCAGTTGAGCGTCCAACTCTTGGTTTCAGTTCAGGTCATGATCCGACGGTTTGTGAGCTCAAGCCCCACATTAGGCTCTGTGCTGACAGCACACAGCCTGCTTGGGACTCTCTCCCCCACTCCTTCCCTGTCTGCCCCATCCCCGCTCAAGCTTGTGCTCTTTCTCAAAAATAAATAAACTTTAAAAAAATGTTTTTAGGAAATTTTTTTTCAAACGAGATAAAAATTTCTTTTATTGCATAGGTTTTACATTAAATAAAAGAGAGTATAATTTTTCTTGCCACAGGAAATATGTATTTATAATGACTAATCCCAATTTTAAAATACTTTACTTTTAACCAAAATAATTTTTACAGTAAATTCAACACTTCTGTAAAAAGTAGGACTTAGATACAAGTTTCCATTTATTTTAATGACTTACTTGTTCTCCATCAGAATCAGATTTCACTGCAGTGATGGTTAGTTCCAAAAGCCCCATATCCATCACACGAACATAATCTGAAAGTTTTTAAAGTAACAAAATATCTGAGCAAAGCTTTCAAAAAATGCTTATCCAACCAACATGTATTAAAACTAGCATCTCTTTAAAATTCATGGCAGTTGGTGCTACAAATGTTTAAAATGCAATGGAAATAGAGTTGCATCCTACAAAAGTCCTACAAGTCCATTTAGAAACAAAATTAATCTTTTATTAAATAAACAGAGTACATATAATTTGATGTACTTAACTGACATTCTAAGGACATGACAACTTCAAACTGGTATTAGTAAGATCCTCAATTCAACAGCATCATTCAGAGTTAAAATGCTTTAAAATATTCATGTGCAAAAAATAAAGAGCATTCATCTACCCCAGATTTGTTTTCCAACTCTTACCTCTATTCAAATTTATAGTAACAGTATTACACTTGTCGGACAAATGCAAAGCAGCTTCATCCATGATTATTCTAAGGAAAAAAGATAAAATCAACATCTAAAAACTTAACTTGGAATACGTAACGTGATCACGGCACACTTAGGTGTATCATTCTTCTGATACACAAGTTATCAAAGTCATATACAGTTTCTTACAAGTGCCATCTGACATTTCTTTAAAAGTCACTGCTTCTGAGTGCTAGGAATATGTAATGTGTGCGAAGAGTAAGACTGAATCATCTGCTCAAATTAACTTTAAATTTTCAGCATGTTTTAATAGATGCCCAAATTCACAAGACTTAAATTATGAAAATAAAGGGTATCAGGTCATACAGGAGGTTTATATTCTGTTTTAAGAAGTAAACTATCAATCTCAAGAATTCATTTCCTCCCTAAAAAGGAAGAACGGTGATACACAGAAGGGATGGGACAAATCATCTGAAATCTAAAAATTAAAAACCTGGGTTGAGCGGCAGGACTACGAGGAACAGAATGCTGGTTTTAACGAAAGACTGGGACTTTGATCGAGTTTAGCTCAGCATCAGTCAGCACGTCTGGGCCAGCCGCATTCAGTAGACAGCGAAGTTCACAGATACCTGAGAGTGGACGATGATTTATCCAAGGCCACACTACTCGATACACTGAACGTTTCCACAGTGAGAAGAGATCGGATCGGCAAATAAAGAGGCCTAACGCCGAAAAGAAACAAAAAAACATCAGTTGGCTTCCACAACAAAATCCCTTAAAAGAGCACTTTCAACCTTAATTTGAACTACACATTTTTTCAAAACTTAGTACATATTTTGAATACAATTTTATTTTGTTCTGTCTGTGAACTAACCTATAATCAAGTGCACAGCTCCAGAGATGAACGTGAAAAGTTGTAAATGAAGTTGGAGGATTATATCCCAGGACAGGCTCATCAGCAATATTCAAGAAGTATAAAATCTATAATCACAAAAATAGTAAATGCCCTGCTTTAGAAGGAAAAAAAAAAACAGTTTTGATAGGATATCCTTAATACCAATGTAAAATAAAATATCTCACAGAACAAGCAACCATTTATTGAAAAATCAGAGCTAAAAGAAAACACTCATCATTTTGAAGGAATTCATTTCAAATATTATTTGCAAAACTAGAGTTTGAAATGAAGAGAGAGGCCCATCTGACTACTGCAATGCTACAGAAGTCTTGGGAAAATCCTATCTTTTGAAACTGAAGTATGTATGTTACACTTTCACATTATTTTGCCAAGGACAATTCTTGAAAAAAATAAATCTTGCCATAGCCTGCTTACGCTCCGCCTGGTTTCCTACATAATCCATTTTTGGGAAAAGTTATTTTTCCTTAAATCATATCTAACACAGTCTGAAAAAAAAACCAGACTCTCTTACCAACATCTATTCTCCCATATTTCTATCTAAATGAGGTTAGACTAACCTCTCCCTTACAACTGAGCTCAGTATTCACACCAACCATTGCTTTGCCCACACCACACTGGGCCAAGCCTCCTCGTGTTTCCTAAGTGCTCTTATGAAAGCTCTCTGAATACTTGCCAAGTATAAAATAATTTATCATTTTCAGAGCAAAAGAAAAAGTTCCCCTTTCCAAGGAAAATGAACAAAAATCATCGTGCACTAGTTTTCATTCTCACGTAGAAAAGAATTAACCAACTGTATTTCATGAATCAAACAGTTGTTACACTGGAAATTAATTACAGAAATCCTTATAAATGCCTCAGAGCTTGTTACTGGCCTAGTGAATCGTTCTGACATTACGGCTCTTCAGGAATATAGGGTTAGAAGTGCAAGTCACTACCTCATTCGTTTCCCCTCTACCCCAGGTGCTCCAAGGCTCTGGGACACAGAATCCCTTCCCTTAAATGACATATATGAAAACTCTGAGAGGTGTAGGGTCCAAACTTCAAAGTAAAAAAATCTATTTCACTCCGGAGTGGTGATAATATTCTATTTCCTAACCTAAGAGGTGGTTCTACGGAGAGTTCACCTCAGTGAAACTTGGTGAGCACGGATCCTTCATGACTGGGGCTCCGTGGTGTATTACACGTCAGGAAGAAGAAGTAAGCCCATTGGTACATAACAGCTCTCACCTGCTCGTGCCAGCTAAGCCCAGAAGGAAGCATTCTGTGCTGGAGTGTGGCTCCTTTCAATCCCACAGCAATGAGAAATTCCTACACACAGCAACACAGAGAATTCCATTTACCACCTATATAACCCTGTAATTCAAAACTTGAAAAGGTTTTCTAAGGAAAAAATGTGTTGCCTTTTATGCGATTACGTTTAGCTAGTCATCAAACGGATGGCAAGTATTTAATGGTATAAAAATACGAAAGACCAACCTTGGTGTTGGACTCTGATTTATCAGACAGTATTTTAACTGCAACAGAGAGCATATTCAAAGGGTCTCCTCCAACACCATCTGAAGCAGCTCTACTGACGCCATCTTCTTCGGAGGAATAAATAGTGGGTTCCAACCAATGTGGGCGGGTTGAACTGGGCAGTCGTGTTTCTGCAGGGAGAATCACTCCGTCCACTACACCTACAACCAGTGAGAGGACAACAAAATCATTAGCTGAAATTAGTCCACAGACTTCCACAACTCAAAAATCCATGTACTTCCATTGAATATTATGACCAAGAACCAGCCTGACGTTAGTAATCTGTACGTCTCTGCTAATGTTAGTATGAATGATGGTACCCTACTTAAAAAAAAAAAAAATTGAGATAGGAAATGCTTTTAGGAAAATTAAATTTAAACAGAAACATCTGATAAACATGAAGATTGTCCAAGTACTGTTTTCTACACTTGGGAAACACACACAAAAAAGAATGGGGCAACTATCTTCTATTTTCTATTCACAAGATAACAGGGAATGTGCTCAAAGGATGGTAAATTCTGTATTTGTTACCACAAGGAGATACTGCTTAAGAGAGTAACAAATGTAAAGTCTTATCAACTCATCGGTGGATAATAAGATATGGTATATCCATAAAATGGAGCATTATTCAGCAGTGAAAGAAGATAAAACACTGTCACACTTGGATGGGGCTTGGAAACACCATGACAAATGAAAGAAGCCAGTCACAAAAGACCATATACTGAATGATTCCATAAACATACAGAATTCATACATCCACAAAGTAGATTAGAGGTTAGTGCTGGGAGGGGGGGAGTGTGAGGGCTATGGGAGGGGTACAGCTAAGGGGTACATAGTTTCTTTTAGGGGTGATGAAAATGTTCTAAAGTTGACTGTGATGATGGTTACAGCAATTCTGTAAAATATTAAAAACCAATGAAATGTAGAGTTTAAATGGGTGAAAATATATGGTGTATGAATTGTATCAATAAAGTCATTGCCCCCAAAAAAATAACATCAATTACTTTGCCAGTGGAATCAGAACATCCCACAGAAAATAATTTCTATTATCAGAGTTCTGTTCTCAATAGATTTTATGAAACAAAATTTAAACCGGTCTAGACAGAAGTGAACGACACACACATGCAACACGTGTCCTACCTTTGTGGTACAGACTGAAACTGCTAGAATGAAGGCAGATGTAGTGCTTGTCATCAAACCCTTCATACTTCGTCACACAAAACAACGAACCGCTGTTGAACTCTAACCAGAATTCACCATGCTTATTTTCCAACAGATCTCCATTATCTTGCTAATAAAAAGATCAGCAAAAGACAGAAGTCATTATTTAAATGCAGAAAAGGAAGCATGACCCTTGGGTTGCTCCTTCCTGATTCAGCTTAGAAGATTCTCCCAGGTGGTGGCAAACTGGTCTGATTCTGGAACCACCCACCAAGGTGGTATTAAAAACCGAATAATCAAATGCTGGGTGGGGCCTCTTCTGTCAAATGAATCCCGGTACTTCACCCTCGCTTGTACAGATGACATTTCTAGTGATCACCTCAGGAGCAGAACCAGCATTTCTGCCACAAGAAGGACCATGTAACGCTGTCTTCTGACCTGCAGTGACAGGCACTGGTCTTCCCTGGAGGGACACAGCCTCACACTCCCTCCATGACCGATGTCTGGATCAGGGGAGGTTTGAAATGAGGTACACTCGAAACACTTTGCATTTGTAAATCCTCACCTTTACTTCCGTAAACACGGCCATTAATCCATGATTAACACTCAGAAGAACGGAGAGAAAACTTTGTGAGTTCTTGTTCTGAGAGTCGAGTTTTTTTTTCCTTCGGGAACGGTAGTTGGGATCAACAGTAGAAAAATACTGCAACGTCTCCTCCTCAGATCCACTTTCCTCATCTGCGAGAAACAGAGGTCATAAATCTACGGTTCTGACAGTTGTTAAAACAGTAACTGGAACAGTATCACAATACTTATCTTACAACCTGCTTTTTACCGAGAATCTGGCATGACAATAAAGATGTACTTTCTATACCGTTCTCTTTCCCACTGAACTGAAGACAATGTATAAACTGTCACTATAAAGACAACAGATTTCATCGACACTATTCTCAATATATAGATAAAAGTGGGGAAATACTGTAAGTTACTAAAAGATATTATAAAATATATTACAAGTAGAAAACAGCCAAGAAATATTTTAATACCAATTGAGAGAGGGTTACTAATTTATTGATAAACCAGGCATTTTAATTCAGAACAAATTTAAAATACATTACCATAGTGAACTGTAGATTTAAATTGACTAAAACTATCTTTGTTGAAGGTATTAATCAGTTGGCTGGCTACGGAAAGACCAATACCATATGAAATATTCTCAAATGTCTCGACTGGTGAAGGAGCGGTTGGTTCCCAAAGCAGCAAGTCATTAAAGATCCTGTTATAGACAGAAGTTGAAAAGTAAGTACATAACTCGTATTTCAACTGAAGGCACACAAAAGAACACGCCTTTAGAAGTCACATGAATAATAATTTTTCTAAATGGTGAAACAGAAGTTAGATCCTACAAAAAAAAAAGTTTTTTTTTTTTTAAGCATCCATTATGTTCCTTCAATGGAAAGATGACTCATATATGTCTAGTGCAGGGCCGTGAGAAAGGCATCTGTACGACATGATCCCTAATTAGCTATCTGCCTAGTTTCACCTGTGTGGTGTGCCTCGAATTCATGCGCCTAAATGCACTTTCAAGGAGGGAGTTCATCTAAAAACCCACGAAGAACAAAGGAAAGCGGCTCACAGAGGAGCGCACTCTGTAAGCTGTAACATGCCACCCTGCCTCATCGGCCGCCCCCCCAGTCCCATGGGGCAGCCAAGGAGGAGTCATGACCCTCACTTCACACTAGGAGGAGCTGCCTCGTACAGGCCACACAGCTGACGTGCAGGCAACCGGGGCCACAGCCCAGGTCCTGTCCAGCCCCCTCCCCCACCACTCACTGTCCCCAGGGATGAGTGCTTTGGTCCCACAGGAAGCGCAGCTTCATCGGGGAGAGTGCAGGAGACCGAGAGCGAATGTGAAATGGAACAAAGACAGGAGACCCTCTCACGAGTGGCACCGCCAAGGCAAGAGCGGTGACTGATGGGCTGATACACGTCAAGCCAGGCGACCAACACGTCCTACTGTTTCAAAGAAACCTCTGTCACTACTCCGATGCCCTTCTGCTCCTAGCCCCAAACCCCATCACCTGTGCTCCACATTTCCACAAACACTCAGACACTACAAGGTCCTCTCTGAAGCCTTCGGTTCAATTTGGACCCACAGCCAAACCTTCACACGTGTAACTCAATCATGGCGCCTGCAACACTCCATTTTCCGGCTTCCCCCTCCTAGACTGTAGCCTCTCAGAGAGAGGGACGTAGGTCTTGGACACTGTTAGATGTGCCTCGCGCGGTGCCTGTCACATAACAGGCACCGAGGGTTTGACGCCCTACATGCAAGGACTCTGCCAAAAGCACAGCCTCGTCGTAAAGCCTAGTGTGAATACCAATTAAGGTGCCAAGCCATGACGTAGCCCTGGCCCTTCCTGTGAGAAGCCACGCGTCTAGGAATTTTCTGGGCCAATTCCTGAGCTTCTGAAGCCCTAGAAAGTATAAACCAGGACGGAGTACTAGGACTCCCAGTAGACTGAAGTCTCCACCCCAAAAGCTCTCCCTTTGGAGGCGTCAGTAGGTGAAGAATACCAGCGACACGGGCCGGAAATAGGTCTCATGTCGACACAATGCCAGCTGTGCCCCCAGAGCATGTGGTACTCACTGGCTGGCTGGCCTCTCTTGGGCATATCGCTTACAGGACAAAGAAACAAAAAAGTCTAAACCCTGATCTTCCTTTAAACTCCTATATAAATAAATAGCGAAGATAGAAAAGAAAAAAAAAGAAGAATTTTCTCAGGAAATACTCTTCCTTTACTGATTCCCCACAACTATTCTCTTACCTTCATGGGTTAAAGAGAAACCATTACTTTATCTAAAACCTGGAGTTCCTGGTAGGTGACCTGTAAATGTAAGCTTCATATGATTTTACGTTTTCCTTAATTTACATTTTGGCCTAAACACAGTCTTGATACTATTAACACTGTAAAACAGTGTGCTGTTTCTGTAAGTTTGAGAGTATTTGAAAACCTTAGTATTAACTTCAAAATAAAAATATACATATTCGAAGCCAAATAAGGAGCAAAGACTTCACACCTGGGAGCTTAGATACGCGACTTATAAGACCCACAGGGTAAGGAACACTGTGTAGCTGTAGGCACCAGACAGCGGGAGAAGTGGGCAGAGTGAGGTTTGACAGAAGTGCTCTTGAGGACCCCCCCCCCCCCATTTAACCAACTCCTCAGAAGAACAGATCCTCTCTCGCTCCCCTACGGGAGCAGTCACCTGCCCCACGTGCCATGCTGACTGATGTCCCCCATATGCTAACTGCTGGCTCCTTGGGGCTGCTCTCCAGCCCACCTGGGAAGTCTGCGCCCACCAGGCGAGCTCGACGTTCTGTGTATTCATTGAGTGTCACTGTGTTTGGCCTCCAATGTGCTCATCCCAGCTGTATTTATTGTTGTAAGTATATTTTCATAAAATACCGTGCTAACAGAGGACTTTTAAATATATAGACTGAAAAAAATCTTAAAACCCAAGAAGGATTTTGCACTCAGATTACTTTGAAACTGTTTTTTCAGAAACTGAAAATTGCAGACAAAACGTTTCAGGTATACATTATGTAAAAACCCCAACCAGGGGCGCATGTTAAAAAAAAAAAAAAAAAAAAAAAAAAGAGGTCTGGTCTTGTATTTAAAACGTGGTAGATGAACATATTTATAAACTGAATGTTTAAGGTGCATATTTCTGTTCTGATGTCCCAATTTAGCCAAGAGCCACCTGCTCGAGCAAATGCAGAAAGAGGAAGAAGTGGGACTCAGCCCTCTGACCTCTGGGCTAGACTTTGAACCAGTCTCTCATTTTTCTGTCTTAGCCTTGCACATCTGTCAGCTCTTAGCTATTTCTCAACTATAAAAGAAGAGTGGTTGAGAGATCAGTAGTTTCCAAACTTGAGATCATGTGTAAACCCTAACAGCTAAAAATAATTGTAAAAGCCTTCTGATGTAACTTTATAAATTATATGTTTCAATTTATACATTATGTATATTAGAAGATATATACATTTTACAAGACTCTTTAAAAAGTTAAACGGAAGAACATTTTCTTCCTACATTTCAATGAACTGTCCTATGAATCTCTTTCATCATCAAGGCAACTGAACTATGTGGATCTTTCTTGAACTTAATTTTCTGATTCTAAGATCAACAGTCTTGGTCACTGGTAGGCAGTAAGGAGATCCAGAGCTTATTATCAACAGTTAAGGAATAAGGGCCAGGGACATCTGATACCCAGTAAATGTACAGCAGAAACAAGAGTGGAGCTTCTGAAAATTAATAAAAATGAGAATAGCAAGTTTTACATATGGGAAGCTAGTGATAACAGACACTAAGAACATCTTTTTCTAGAAAAGCACATGATCATCTTTCAGGTATGCTAATAGAAGAGATTACTTCAGTGTATGGAATGAGGACAGCAACAGAGGACTACTGAGTGCTTACCACATGCTAGGTGCTATTCTCAGAACTTTCCAAGTACTATATCATCTAATCCTCTCAACAACCCTTTGACACAGCATAAGTATCACCCACTTTTTTTTTTTTTAATAGATAAGGAAACGGAGCTTAGGAGGCCGGGTAAGTTGGTAAGGTCTTCAGAGTCTAGGATATTTCAACTCTAGAATCCCATTTATTTCAACATATTTGCTTGGCATGTATGTTTAAGGATATTTAGAATCAATCTAAAATGTTACATGCAAATTGACAAGTTTCAGTGGTAGAATTCTAACAAGCTGCTTTTTTAAACTCTGAAAAAAAGATGCTCCTTATACAAAGACTTTGGATTCTGACTCTACCCCAGCACCTGCTGGCCGTCCATACAGGGACCTCCCCCCTCCCAGCACCTGCTGGCCCTCCATACAGGGACCTCCCCCCCAGCACTTGCTGGCCCTCCATACAGGGACCTCCCCACCCACCTCCTGGCCGTCCATACAGGGACCTCCCCCGCCCCAGCACCTGCTGGTCCTCCATACAGGGACCTCCCCCCCAGCACCTGCTGGCCGTCCATACAGGGACCACCCCCCCAGCACCTGCTGGCCCTCCATACAGGGACCTCCCAACTCTTTTCATGTTACTGCACACACAGAAGACATATTTGCTCAGCGCCCTGTGGTAAGGTGACAATCAGCCAAGGACAGTGGGGGAAATAAACATTTCACACACAAGTAACCGAGTTACCAGACACACCGGTTAGGAAACTCTGCTTTGACAACAGCCCAATGTAACGGTAAGTTTTGTAATCAACAGCACACAAAGCACCCAGAGACGGCAGATAATATTAGAGCAAGGAAAGAAAAGGGGGAAGTGGGGAAACAGGGAGGCAGCCTCGCAGAAAGGTCAAATCCCAAAGACTCAACTAAATGGGTTTAAACTCACCTATTATACAGCTTCTCATAAAAACCTTTATTAGGTAGTGTTGTATGAACACTAGGCAATGTAAGTTCCAGCACGTAGTGGGAGTTGCTGATTGCTTTATCCTGGAACTCTGTCATTTCCACAGGGTCTCCTGGCATCACCATCTAAAATATAATAGTTTGGTGCAAAAAAAAAAAAAAAAAAGGGCATCAAATAACCATTTCATATTTAAAATAAGAGTAGCATCTTCTTATCCTAGCCATAGGACTTGGTGTGTGAGCAATTAAACAAACATGTAATAACTTTTAACCAAGAAAGAAATAGACATTATTCAGTCTTGGGAGTTAAAAACCCAGGAAAAATAGTATACAAAGTACTTTTTAAAAACCTTCGGAATGAAAATGATTGGTCCATGATAGAGGATAATCCCTTCATGGCTTCCTCACTTTTATCTCACCTGTTCATTTTCAAACATGACTCTGCGAGAAGAAAAGGGAGAAGGGGCCGGTCTTCGAAGATCACAAACGTCCTTCAGGGAATGAGCACCCCCTTCCTCTTCTTCCTGGTAGCGGCCGTCACTCTCTTCTTCCTCGGCTGCTATTCTCTCCAGAATGGAATGCATGGCTGGCGGATTTATTTTCAGGACAATTCTGACAGCAAAGACAATTTAAAAACTCAAGGTCTAAGTGTAAGTTGCAAAGCTTTAACTTTTCTGCAAACTAATACAAAACCCACTGACGACAGGATTCAGCTTCTCTACAAAGGCCAATTATTGACATGTAACCACTTCAGAGTGTGTCGTAACTTCGAAGTACAAAAGGAAATAAAAGAGGGGCATTAACATTTTATACTAGGTTAACCGAAAGTCTGATCTTTTGAGGACAAAAGGTGATCTTTAAATTTCAAGAACAGCCAGCAAATCTTACCTAAGAATGCTATTTATCATCGTGAAACCAAATGCTTCTGGGGTTTGCTCTGCCATTATGGAATGCTTGCTGACCTAAGAGACCTATGTTCTAGAAACTGTTCAAATGGAAAAGGAGAGGTTGATAAGGGAATAACCTAGAACTGCAACAATAAAGTAATTTTTCCTTCAGGAATTTCAATAATGAAAGGCTCGCAGGGTTGTGGTACTGAAGCCACAAACCTGAAATAAAGGAGCTGATGCCCTCGGCCCTGCCTTTCCTACCCCTGCTCATCACTCGTAAAGCCTCTGCAGCCTCCTTCTCAACACCGCTGTGAGGAGGCCTGACGCCCCCAAACAGCGGTCGTGTACCTACAGCGGGTTTCCCCCAAGGAGGTGGTGCCAGTTGATTCCAGTGACAAACAATGACAACCGTTCCCTAATTTATCAAACGTGCTTCCAAATTAAGTGAAGTAGATCCATTACTTAGGATGGAAACTCGTACGCTAAACTGCCCGTGACCAGGCATGTACTGAACATGGCCTTCCGGAGAGCCTGCCAGGCCGCATACACTGGGGGCAGGTGTGACAGAAGGCCGGCAGAAAAATGGCACAAAAGAAAGACCACTTGAATTCTCAGGTTTCAAATATTCAGTTTTCAATATCATAAAAAGTCATTATTTCAAGTAAACTACATCCTCTTAAATATACCCAAGCCCACTATCAGGCCATTAAGTTAAATGATAATCTTGTTCTAATATATAAGGAGTAACAAATGTGTTAATGAATAATTAGTAGTCTATTATAAATATAATTATTTTATTAATTCTCCTAAGAAATCCTGAGGTAGTTCTTGACACCCACCTCCACACTGGAGTCACCTGGTGTAATTTTAGACTACCTACCTCGATGCCTAGGCTCGACCCCAAAATCTCAGGGCGGGGTCCATGAGTCAGTATTTTCTAAAAGCTCCCCAGATTTGAAAACCAGTGTCCTAAAGAGATCACGGACTAGCAGACTCATTTGACAATTAACCAAATGATGCCAGGCTCTTCTCCTAGAGCCCTGAACGGTTGTTAAAACAGTTCAGGATTCTTCTGTCCCTCTAGTTGAACTGGTTAACTTGAGACACTTTACACTTCCTCTCTCCCCATACTGAAAGACACCTTTCATAGAGTAATACACTCAATATGGATTTTTAAATTTATTTTGTCCATCTTCCTCTGAGTTCTCTCATTAAGACTGAGTATTTCTAGTTTAAATTCATAGCCACAATGTCGATTCAAAGTACTGCAGCAATTTATTTTTGAAAAGAATAAGCTCACTAAATGTCTATCATATACATCTGCTACTCACCGTGGCCAGTCAAAGTCATCTGATGATGCTATATCTCCATCTACTCCACTAGACACATGGAAAAACTTAATAGATGGTTCTCCTTTATCTTCCTGGAAGGACCCTAATGAAACAAGACTGATTCACTAAAATGCATTTCTTCTCAAGTGCTAAAAGAAAAAGGAGTTTCGTCCTTGCATAAGCCAAGATCCTCTATGTCAGGGACACAGGGCAACATGAAGTTGTACAGCACTTATTTTTTTTGTCCCTATTTCATGGGTACATGTAGGGAGACAGGATGAGTAGATGAATTAAAGATGATGTTTTCTGTTCAATCTCAAATTTTTAGGTACCAAGTTTAATGTGTAAGGTGCATAATCATGACATAGTAAAAACAGCAGGTGCCACTTACTGAGTGCCTCTGAATGGTTATTCTATATAAAAGTTTATGCAGTTAATCTAGAAACACAGGGAGAGGGGTGCCTGGGTGGCTCTGTCTGTTGAGCATCTGACTTCAGCTCAGGTCATGACCTCACAGCTCGTGAGTTCGAGCCCCGTGTTGGGCTCTGTGTCGACAGCTCGGAGCCTGAAGCCTCCTTCCGATTCTGTGTCTCCCTCTCTCTCTGCCCTCCCCCTCTAGTGTTCTGTCTCTCTCTCTCTCTCAAAAATAAACATTAAAAACAATTAAAAAAAAAAAAAAGAAACACAGGGATAATAACTACCTTTCTTAAATGTTTTGTACCAAGTATGGTAAGAATCCCCCCCATTCACAATAACCAATGCATGATTTTTCAGTCCACTTTACAAAGAATGACTTTCCTCCAGGATATTGAGTTTCCTACCACTGTAGATAAGATCAGATAACGCCTGGAGGCCCTCTCATGAAGTCATAATCAGCAAGTCAACTGTAAATATCTGTGAAGATGTGTGAAACTCAGAACAAGGGAAAAGAAACTTTGCAGCATTCCCCTGTAGAAAAGTACTTTAACAAAGGGAGTATAACCATGGTTAGTAACTAAGAAAAAATTAATTATCTCCCATATTGGTATACACTACTAGAAAAAAGCCACTACTCTTGTTTTCTAACGGTCTCTAATATTACTATACTGGGGACTGTCACAGACTTTTTCATGTTTGTTTCGGTAGCGGTTGTTTCTGGTCTGGCTCTTATAGGCGCATTCAATCTTACCAACTAGTTCTCTGAAGGTAAGTTCCAATTTAATCTGTTCAGGGGTTGATCCTCCTATAAATTCAGTCTTAAACTCTAGATCTGTGAACGCTAAGTGAAGGATCTCCTTCTGAAGTGACTTCTTGAACCATGGTCCTCTTTCCTGATCCGAGCGAAGATCAGGTATTGGGAAGCGAACAGAAAGGTTTAATGCCGGTGTGGCAACGTGGACTGATATCCGACAATTTGCAGGATTATGTGAATCATCCAGAAATACTTCAGTGAAAGCCTTGTGCTAAAACACAAAACATCAAAAATACACCAAAATGTCAAATTAAGTAAATAAGCACAATGTTAGTACTCAATGTTACAATATATATAATCACTATTTCCTCATTCAGTATAAAGCATTAAAATAAAATTCAAATTAACTACTACCATATTAATTTAATGTAATGAAATTTTATAACGTAACGGCTACTGACAAAATTCCAAATTCCTGGCAAAAATTAAATCCTCATATAAAATCAAAATAAAAACTGAACCGAAGTGAAGACACAGGTGCTATTGATGCATACATTAATATTAGAACAGACTAAAGAAGGATAGTGTGTAAAGTAGGCTGTCGGTAAGTCCAATACAGTTGAAAATCAATCTCACATTCAATATGAAGGATGTATCTACCACTGTGCTACTTTAAAGGCTCAATGTAAATAAGATAAATTAAGCCAAATGCAAAGGCCCGCCCATCCACCCCTGACCCAACTCTGTATCTCCAGGCTGAAGCCCAGAGCCTGGCACAGCGGAAGTTCTAAACACTCACCAGATGACTCACTCTGAGCTCCATCCAACCCAAGGGTATAAGCTCATCAAATGGCTCTTAGAAACCAAGACACGTATGCACCCTTTACTAAAAGTCATTTTACAACACGTATCAAAGAACATGCCTTTCAGATAAAAGTCTATTTCTGGTTTTTTTCTAAAATGTATTGAAGCTTACAGAGCTGTAGTCCAGAGTACACTGCAGGTGAGAACACTCCTCTACCTCATCAATCAGTATTCTCACCTCCCAGATTTGAAAGTCCCCTTCTTGCCCCAGACGTGGATTTAACACACCTATCCTTTTTCTCCCTGTTGGACTCTGTAATGCTACCCCCCATTCCCAGCAAAAATAACCCAAGATTAAGCCATCATCCCGGCACATCTGTGGCTAACAATAAACACGCACACTAGCCCCACAGAACTTCAAGCAACTAGCAATTGGTGAGAACAAAAAATAAAGAATGCTGATTTAATGTGAATACCCACCACTAATTCAGGGAGAAACAAGTAAGGAGAAAAACAGCTTTTCCCTTTTCTTCTTAAACCAAAGTTGTCTCTATCTGTTCCTGGTCCTTGGAGCCCCCAAATTCCTAACAGATTTCTTGCAAATCTGACTAACCTGAATTGCTTAGAAAAGACACCAAGCATCAGACAGATGTAAGTAAAGGTGACCTAATGTGATGCCCAATAACCCAATACTGTAAATTATATTCCCACCTTTAAAAGTATCTCTTTCATCATATGGGCTACATTTTATAGGTACACCAAGAAGTTTACTAAATATGTGAATGAATTCTGCATAGATATTGTATTATTAAAATTTCTAAAACTGGATAAACACAGAAAAGGAAAGGGAATCTAATTCTACACTCTAAACATAATCAGTGCTACCAACTGGTACAGTTCTATCCATTCTTTTCCTACACCTCAAGTTTATTCACACAGTTGCCACAAAAGTTTATGTGGAGTAACATGTTTCACTTTTCCTCTTAATACGCCTTCGTGAGCTTCTTCATGTTGCTACCCATCTTTATAAACATCATTCAAAATGGCCACAAAAATATTTTACCCAATATATTAGCAAAGTTTATTCAGCTAGTCTACCACCTAGGCATAAAAGTCTTTGTTTTTCATTATTATGACTAATACTGTTTTAGTAATATGTGCTATTTAAGCTATTAAGAATACTTAATCTCACAAATGATCCCAATAAGCCCATTAGCTAGCTATACTTAACGATTAGTATTTGCAACGTTCTCAATACTTACCAGACTAATATGTTTATTGTATGAAGTATACATGTGAGATGCCATCATTTCCACTGTAGTAAGTTTTTGTGGTTGAAGCAAGGAATTTAATCTGTCCACAATACTGATATCCAGCTCACAAAACACTGGATTTAATTTAATTTGTAATTCTGCCTTCTGAGGAACAGAACTAAGTCTCGCTTGATTACCCTTTAGAAAAAAAAAAGGAAAACATTAATATGACCACTAATACCATAAAATTCAGTGAAAACCTTAGGATTGTGACAAAATACATATCAAATGAAAAGTTACAGGTGGTAATCACATAAAAAGCCTTCTTACCTGGGGTCCTTTATTCTCAGAATGCTTATAATGAAGCTGAAGACACACAGGAGGATGGGAATCAGTTTGCTCTTTGGAATGGAACATTAAAAGCTTACAAGGAAAGATAAAAATAAGTTAAATGCAGGACACTAAACTATCGTTAATCCCATGAATTAACAGAGGTGCTAATATAATAGTGGGAAAACCTTAAGCTTTTTGAAGCCAGGAAAGAGGATTTTACATTTCATTTTAGGCTCTTATAAGCAGTGCAAATCCTAGACAAGCTAGTTCACTTCTGGGATACTTAGGATCTCATCTGCGAAATGTACCTGAGAATTCAAGTAAATTAATGCCCAAGAAAGTACTCTGAAAATAAAATAGTGTACAAAGGTAAAGTAACAACAATAAATTTTATCATGATAACTTTGAAAAGTTTCTCTAGAAAACCTTTTAGAATTAGGAAAAAAAAAAATCAGACTACTAATAAATGAACAAAAGACATTTTGCTGGTTTTAAACACTGTTATGAGCACAGTGCAGACATTCAGTATTTGCTGAATGGCAGAATTCTTCTGAAAATAATGGTGCTTGGAAAATTAGTGAAATGAAATCATCAGTCTCATAATATATCTGCCACTCTAAAACAAGTCAACTCTAAATTAAAAGGTCTAATGGACTCTTACAATGACCTTGAACGTCATACTTTAAAATGTTCAACAGGGGCACTTGGGTGGCTCAGTAGGTTAAGCATCCGACTCTTGGTTTCAGCTTAGGTCATGATCTCAGCTTTGTGAGATGGAGCTCCATGGGCTGTTACTACGGAGTCTGCTTCGGATTCTCTCCCTCCTCTCTCTCTCTGCCCCTCCCCTGCTCATGCTCTGTCACCCTCTCTCTCAAAATAAACTGAAAAAAAAAAAAAAAAAAAGAAGAATAATCCTAAAGAAAAAGTATCTAGCATTTACCTCTGTGTAGTGAGGAGGAACAGAATGAAAATCGGTTGGAAACAGGCACTCCAAAAGTTCCATTTGCCCAATGGACATATCAGTACTAAAATATCGGGAAGCTGATCTTTGTCTTTGTTCATAGGACACTTTGATGCCAGTACCTATAAATCTGTTATAAAAAATGAAGCATTTAAGAGTATTAATGTACTTCTAGATTAACCAATGTGTTAAAGAAGAGTATACAAGTGTTATTAAAGCACAATTATCCACCTCTTCTGACAAGTTCAAGTTGTTGGTAATAACTAATATCCCTAAGGATATTAACCAGAAAGATTGCTTCAAATTTCCCATTCCCTGACATGACAAAGCAGTTCTGTTGATAGGAAATTCTCCAGGATATATTTATTTCCCAACACAGACCTTTGTTCTTTGACATTTTAAAATTTATACCACATGGACAAAAATCTTTCGAATCTGTAAAATATATGTAACAGATTCTTAAAATTATCTAAAAGCTTCATGCAGTATTTTTAAAGCTTCAGTCAGTGGATCTCAAGTGAAAGGCCATTTCCAGTTGCTGCTTTTGTTATATTTCCTACTGGCATCTATTTGAAACTTTGTCAAAAATGGGGTTGGGGGATGTTTTTACAATCTTATTATAAATATTATGGTCCTTACCTACAGAGTTTCTTTTGGTAGGTATAAAAACTACTCTGTATAGTAACTGTTAATGCTTTAAAAAAATTAAAGTTAAAATAAAAGGCCAAACTGTTTTCTAAAAATATTAACATATGTGCCTAAACTATTGTATACACTACGAGCGAAAGATCAGCTGGTTAAAATAAACAATATTTACATATTAAGAATATTATACTTACAAATTTAATTATCTCCTCACCTCCCTATTAGGACTCAACCCATGAAAAGATCATTGGCTACTTGGACGGCTTTAATTTTTTAAAGCAGAAGTTGAAAGTGCAGCACCCAGGCTCAAGATGAGCCGCGGTGCCATCCCCCACCCCACGGCCGGGGGCAGAGGGTGACATTGCGTCCACGTCCCTTCTCATGAACTCACTCCACTCTTACCACCACTGCCATCTTGCTGAGCCACTAATAGTAAGATCTTTAGGATTCTAACGGTGTCAATGTTTTAACTGGCCAAATGTGGTCGAAAAAACTTGTCAAGAGCAGAGAAAACTCCAGATTATCTCAATCTTCTACGTGAACCGTTTCGTGTGCCAACTAACCGGAACGAGAGATTTTATGGTAAGCACGTTTGCAGCACTGCAAGAAAACCTCACTCATCCCCTCCTTGACAAGTAAAATGGTAATCAGAAAAACAAATGCAGATAGGTAGATACAAAAGCCCACATCATCTGGTTCTTTTTCAAGGGGCATTAATAAATATGAGAGAATTTACCTAAGGTGATCGTGTTTGCAAGCTTCTGCAAATATTGCTCGGAAAGATTTCAAATCATCTGTTGAAAATCTTGCTGGGTCAATCTTTTCTATGCACGTGAAGAAAGCTATTGCCAAAGGCGTCAATGGATTAAGGTTCAATGACGTTTCAGGTGGAGACAAAGGATCGATGTGAAGCACGGAGATGGAGAAGGTTCCCACAGCTAGTCTAAAAATAAGTTCGGGCCTGGATTCATCCACTGAAACAGATCTAGATGGGAGAGCTGGAACACATGGGTTAAAACGAGATATATAAAATACTTAAAAATAATCTGTATTTATATCAAGATTATAAAACATTTACTCGTGTTAGTTTAAAAAAAAACAGGTGATCACGCAACAGTTTGAATGACATTTGATGTCAAACAAGTAAGATAAACTGTTCTCTCTCTGCATTTTATATCCTGGATCCTGGATAAAGAAACATACGGGGGTGCCTGGCTGGCTCAGTTGGTAGAGCATGAGATTCAATCTCAGGTTCCTGAGTTCAAGCTTCATGCTGTGTAGAGATTAAATAAATAAAACTAAAAAAAAAAAAAAAAAACAGACACAAAACAAAAAACAAAAACAAAAAAACAGGGCACGTAGGTGGCTCAGTCCGTTTAGCAGCTAGCTCTTGACTTTGGCTCAAGTCATGATCTCACGGCTGGGAGACTGAGCCTGGCGTCGGGCTCAGTGGAGCCTGCTTGGGATTTTCTCTCTCCCTCTCTCTCTGCTCCTTCCTCACTTGTGCTCTCTCTGTCTCTCTCAAAGTAAATAAATAAAACTTAAAAAAAACAAAAAACAAAAAAAAACACCACACACGAACAAAACTTTTGCAGTAATAAAACCATATTAGAAAAGTCACAGATCAACCAAAAGCTGCTCAAATTTTCCCTTAAGACTCGTGTCTATTTCAATTAAATTTTGCAAAGAAGAAACCTGAAGTTCTCTTTCAAGAAAAGCATCAGACGGTTGATGAGACTCCTAAGCTGCAATAATAGGAAACTTACATAATGTACTTTTTAATAAATCTTTAAATACGCAAAGACTACAAGTTCACGTTTCCTTTCTAAATTTTGTTAAATGGCCTAAATCAAAAGAAAATCTTATGAAGGGAAGGCAGCGGCAGAATGGCCTTTTCAAGAAAGAAACAATGTGTTTTAATTTTTAAATCTTTTACAATTCCAGTGACACGATCAGTAAATGTCTCCTACTACGTACACGTTTTCTGTAAAGTTGGAGGGGGACCCAGGGCGGATGGGGGTGCTGACCCCCTCACTGGCTGTTCTTTGTGATGATCAAGGAAATCTCCCCACGTGGGCTGAAGCTGTGAAAGAATTTTTTTTAAACACATTAATAAAGTGCAGAATTTTAGAAGCCACTTTTCAAGCGTAGAGTAATAAATAATACTTTACCACAGTAGCACTTAATGGAGATCCTGCCGGAGTGTTTGTGTATGTACTAGTTAATGATAACTCGAGGTCCATATTTGGAGGATCTCCAAGGGGTGGAAGAGAAGAGAGACTATGGGACATGTCCATATCAGCCATGGAGAAGAAAACTTCTTCTTCTAGAGAGAATTACACTTTGTCAATTGTACAATTCACGTCTTTATAGTAAGTTAACATACATTACTGTAATATTCTTCCTTCAGATCATCTGCAAGACAGAGATGCCCTAAATTTTACATTACTTCCAGGGGTTAGTAGGTTCATTTATTTGGATCCAAGATAAAATAGCATAATAAAAAACTCAACCAAATACAAGTTAACAAAAGGTTATGCTATCCTACTGGTGAACTTGTTTCATGGTTGGTTTGTTTTTTTAAATATATGATATGCAGTACTCTATGGTATATTTCTAGGTGTCATGTGACAGTTTAGGAGTTAAAACCCAACTTAAAAATAGTATGAAGATCTTGTAATGTCTGGTTTCACATGGATGCAGCTATTTCTGTACAAACAAGCAAACCTGAATATGTTATTTAGAATTCTATTTACATTTCACTTTCTTCTTTCTGGAGGTTGTTTTACCCTCATGCGAATGAAGTCTGTTATGGCCAGAATTTCTTGAGAACACTTTCTTGTTTTTAATTTATTTAGTTCAACATTCTGTACTTAAATTGATTCTTATTATTTCAGGGATTAGTCCTTAAACATTCTAAAACACCTGTAAATGCCAGGTTTACTTGGTAAAGACTATATTTACATACAGTTGATAGAAGAGTAGTAAAGAAAGGTTCCTGAAGGAATCTACAAGAAATCATTATATAAGTATGTAAGAATTTGACAAAATGAGTAATTATCCCCAGTTTATCTTTTGCATAAATCTGCATTTTTGTAAACTGACTGTCCTTAGAATAAAAAAAGAATAACTCATGACTTCCAAGATTACACAATCAACAAAAGCCACATGTGGCAGATCACTGTAATTAATGACATGGTTAGATCAACTTATTAACTTAAACCTTCCCAGAGCACAGCTCTTTTGTTCTTTCATTACTAAACTCCATTTCACAACAGCCAAACTGTGTCCCCTGCTCAATGATGACACTGTAGGAATCTAGTGTCAGCTGCTCTCGTTGCTTACCACGGCTAGAAGGTGTGCGAGCAGATTCTGTCTCATAAAAGCTTTGCTCTGAAGATACACCCACGGAGAGGGAATCTTTCCTCAAATAATACCGGTTCAATTCCATCTGAATTCGATATTCATCTTCCTGCTGCATAGGGCGGTTTTTTCTATCTTTATTTCCTAACCCTATTTTGCTAGAATTTTCTGGAAGTACAGAAAGGAAAGCAAGACAGCAATTAGATCTGGAGTCAGTTCATCATCTCTCTCCCAAAACCCACCTGTCCAACACTAGCGGCAACTTCATGCCACAGTCAATGCCGAACTACCATTGTTTAATATTAATCAGAGACCTCTGAGGTAGCTTTAAGCAGCAAGCTAGAAATCATAGAATCTTTGATCTTAACAAAAAAGTTCTAAAGTTAAAAATAATAATAACAGAGTTGCCTGTTGCCATACTTGCCTGGTCCAGCAATAGCTGCTAACATATCCAAAAGTAAGTGCACCTGCCTTGGTGACAGGAATAGGTGAATAGAGTCTATTTGTCCATCAACATCCAACTTCAAAAAAAAAAAAAAAATTCAGGATAAACACTCTTGAAAAACCTCATCACCACAAATCCCGGTATACTTTTAATGCACGGAGATGAAAATGGATTAGTTGGTCTTGAATTCTTTGACCTCAGATTCCATCCACGAACTCACACAATCTAAATAAAAAGACTTATAGGCCATCAAATTATTGTTCTAAAGGGGAAAATCCTCCTGATCCTCCTGAGGAATTCCATGTTGGCAAGTCCAACATCACATTCTTTGTCTCTTCAAGCTTTCTACGGAGGATGTAAGGTATTTGAGGCCTTAAGACACAGTTGCTAAGAAAGAATATGAAGTTAGTAGCACAGTATTCATTCCCAACAGGACTTCAAGACTCAAGTCATAATCCTCAAGGCTGGATTCAAACCAACAGCAAATCAAGTTTGCCCACTGGCTAGCAGAGCACGTGGGGACCGTCCCTACCAGCAGTGTGCCTCGCCAGATGCCCCATCTCCCGCAAAGCCCACTCTCCTCCGGAGAGGAAAGTGCAAGCCATGGCAGCGAGGCCAACGGAGTGGGTGCTCGTGTGAACTGCCTTGCTCTTTTCCAAGTCTTTGTCCATTTTTCCTCCTAGAAATAGGAGCCCGCCCAGTCTCACCCTGATCCCTGTGGCGTGCATTCTGACAAAAACAGTTACTCCATTCTCTACACCATGTTCTAAAAAGCTGAATATGCTATGCTTGCCTTACTTTTCGTTGACCTCCCCTTAGTCCTAATGCTAACATTCCTATTATCTTTATGCCATTGTGCAATTTAAAAAGAATTCAATTAATATAATAAATGAATTCATATTTGGAAAATGGCATCTTCCCCAGGGAGAAAAACAAATTTCTTCTGATTCTAAAAACAAAAAATATTATATAGGAACTCTGAGAAATGTCCATGATCTGAGACTATAACAACATCCTTCAATAATAACAATCATCGTATCACTGGGCGGGCGAGGGTTGGGGCATAGCGCCCCAACCCGCATGGGATTCTCTCTCTGCCCCTCCCCGACTCACACTTTCTCTCTCTCTCAGAATAAACTTTTAAAAAAAATTAAAAATAAAGTAAAATAACTTCAAACTCAATATGACATAGTAACTGAAATGAAATGTCTATAAATTCAATACATACAGGTCCTCTATTTTCTTACATAGTGCAATCCTGAAAGTACATCCTAAAACCGAGTATGTGAACCAGAAGGCTTACACACTATTTGGGGTGGGTATCAGTCTCAGAGAACCAAAACAAAAAACCTTCATAACATTTTGAACTCGCAGTTGAAAGACGCGGGTCTAGCGAACATCAGAGGGACTAAAGATCAGACACTTTGAGTGCCTCAATATCTAGAAGTTTTATTATCTAGAAGTTTTATTTTTCCATTTAGCCTTCATTTTCATTAAATCAGAACAATATGTACTCAAAAATCAGGCTACTGCTACAAAAAATAGTACCATATCGGCGAGGAGAGTAAGATCCCCAAATACCACACCCTGGCCGGCAAACATGCCATCAGGCAGTAACTCCAGGTGTTGTCACCTAATACATAGATGTCCAAAGTAACAGTGAAAAGGCACTGATACAGATCAACACATAATGTGCAGAAGAATGGGTCTGCACAAAGATCAAATACACAACTGAAGACTCTCTACAGTTAATCAAAACAGAACTATCAAAGTTACTATGGTGATTCCTTCTTAGAGAAAATGCACCCCCCAGAGGCAGGAGTGTGTTAGTTCCCCAGGAGTGTGTTAGTTCCCCAAGGTCGTTAGCACATCAGGGGATTCCCTGAGGGTTTAAACATACCTATGGCTTCCTGGTGTTATTTTACGAAGACGGCTTAAGAGCTGGAGAAAGGAGGTCCTAGCACCCAAGGTAGGACAGAGCAGTAAACGAAGGAGAGGGAGTCAGCAGAACCGGGAAGGCTGGCATTCTGATTATCACCTCCCCCTGCCTCCACCTCCAGCCAGGCGCGCCAACCCAGGGAAGGGTGGAGATCCATCAATCCTCTGAAAATCCTACAAGCACTCACGTGCACTTGGTTGCTCCCTCTCCCATGTCCCCCCAGCAATCTCTCCGGCCCACATCACCCACTGCGTTAAGGCACAGCCAGTGTTCCACTCCTCTCTGCATCTGTCCCGAGCTGCACGGGGCCTGGCCTACAGCAGACACTCCTACACCTACAGCTGGTTCGCACGGTGAATAAACAAGTGAATAAACCCTGACATCTTCTTAAACTATATTTTACACAGATTGTATAGAAAATTCGTTTTCAAAGATAACACATCACAAAATACGCTTTTAACCGACTACACAAACACCAGCTTCCTGATTCCCCAGCAGACCGCCCAATACTGCTCCCTACGAACCGGGTGCAGTGGTCTTTACGAGCTCTTCAAAAAGCCATGAGTTATGTGGTGGGGGGGGGGGGATCCATCTCTTTTCATAAATATTCCACAAATATAAAAACAGTCATTCCATTCAAAACCCATACGGGTAGGCATTTTTACCTGGATACAATGAAACACCTTCTACAGTCAACTTCTTGCTTTCCAAAGCTCTTCTCCTAAACTTACTTTTAGGATGACAGATTCTTTAATAAACTGCTACTTTCTGAAGTAATGAATGTTTCTGAGCCGCCTGAGTGCAGGAAAGCGAGCGTAGGAGACAGTGCTGAACCCAAGCGGCAGCAGAAGGGCAAAGGCGGTCCTCATGTGAGCCTTAAGAGCAGAGAACAGAGGCCCCAGCCGAGAGCAGGGACGCTGACCCCAGGACAGTGGGCACCCTAGTTACAGGACAACCCACAGTGACCAATCGGTGGGGCCGCTGCACAGGTTAAAGAATACTTGTACTCTTGTTCGGTTTTGCTATAGAAAATAAAACAAATGCTTACCTTAGCTCCAGGGAGTACTTCATTCTGTTTCAATGTGAGACTCAACTCCAACCTACCGCTCAGCCCTCCAATCTGCACGGGGTCAGAGGGAGCCATCTCTGGTAAATTTCTAGTTAGTTGTGGGTGTGGCTCATAGACGATTTTGGGATTCCAGCTAGGTGACAGCTTTGGCTCAGTTTCCTACAACGAGGCAATGAGAATAACGTAATTCTTTAAAATAGCTTAGTGTAAATAAACTGAAATGCAACATACAAATGTCAACTTAAGAGTAAAATACTTGACATGGAAACTTTATCACGTGACAATGAATAAACCAGTATCATATGGCTAGCAGGAAACAGTGGTCATGATGACAAGTCATGGAAAAGGCCTTCACGAAGAAAAAGCACAGTATCTACTCAAATGACAGCAATAAGAAAAAATAGACATTCTGAAATAATGTAAAAGATAAATCATGGAAGGACTGATTTATAAAAGGACTCTCCACTCCCAAGGATTAATAAAAGGTTCCTTACTTATAAAACCCTTTTGAGATGTGTGTCAGTTCCCAGCAATACGTTCATTATGTGAGGCAAACGGTGAGCGTGAACAGCGCTTTTGTTTTTATCACTAAATGATATTAGCTATCGTTCCACCATTTTCCCCCAAAACACAGCACCCGATGGTATACACCCCACTGGCAGGGAAGGCACTAACCATAAATAGGAGTATTTTAAAAACCCTGCCATGCAGGCATTGCTGAATATTTGTGTTAACTTCCAGATCAGATGGAAGCTCAGTAACACGTATTCTGTATCCTAGCAAAACTTAAGAGCCCCCATTTCAACCTTTTAAAAATTGAGGATTTAGTGTTTGGTTTTTGTTTGGTTTGGTTCTTACCGCTGGTGCGGTCGAGCACACCGGGGAGGATCTCGCTGACGCAGAAAACTCATCCCAGAAGAGGGCCGCCCCGGAGAGCCGCAGCAGCGTGTGCGCGGACGCCATGGGCTGTTGCGCGCTGGCTCCCGGGGGCTCGTCGGCGGCGCCGTCACAGTACGTGGTCCTGCACGGTCAGAATAACAGTATTTGCATAAAACTCCTAAGGGGGTGCCTGGGAGGCTCAGTTGGTTAAGTGTCTGGCTTCGGCTCAGGTCATGATCTCATGGTTCGTGAGTTCGAGCCCCGCGTCGGGCTCTGTGCTGACAGCTCAGAACCTGGAGCCTGCTTCAGAGTCTGTGTCTCCCTCTTTCTCTGAGCCTCCCCTGCTCGCGCTGTCTCTGTCTCTCAAAAATAAATAAGAAACATTAAAAAAATTAAAAAAAAAAAAAAGAAAACCCACTTGCAAGTCTAAGGAACACACGCAGTCTTTTCGGTTAAAGGATTTCTCAAGTGTGAGCACAGCTTAGAGAACGCCTAGAATGTGCTCAGCGTTCCGGTGCTTTACTATGGGAAACGGTTTCCCCAGGAGACCTCAGTCACAGGAAGGGTAATTGGAGGGGGCTCCTAAGCTGGGCGGGGGGTGGAGATTAAGAACTTCCTAAAGTTCGCCTCCAGGAAAACAATCCCTGTGCTCCCTCACACACCGATCTTGGGTCTAAGTCACACGTCTGACATGAATGGCATTTCTTGAATTCTTATGACAATTCCACGAGCTCAGTTTAAATTTTTTTTTAATAGTTTTATTTATTTTTGAGACAGAAACAGAGACCGAGCAGGGGAGGGGCAGAGAGAGAGGGAGACACAGAATCCAGACGCGGGGCTCGAACCCACGAACCATAAGATCATGACCTGAGCCGAAGTCAGGCGCTCAACCGACTGAGCCCCCCCAGGCGCACCTCCACGAGCTCAGTTTAAACAAAATACAGGATGTAGTTCTACATGCATGAGATTTCAGTAACTTTTTAATGTACCATTTCAGGGAAATGCAACGTAATTTCAAAAATCTGTTGACAATGACTGTTTCATGGGACACCTGGGTGGCTCGGTTGGTTAAGCGTCCGGCTCTTGATATTGGTTCCAGTCAGGAACACACAGTTCGTGAGATGGAGCCCCACGTCGGGCTCTATGCTGACAGGGCAGAACCTGCTTGGGATTCTCTCTCTCTCTCTCTCTCTCTCTCGCTCTCTCTCTCTCTCTCCCCCCCTCCCTCCCTCTCCCTCTGCCCTTCCCCCGCTCAAGCTCGCTCGCTCTCAAAAATAAACATTAGAAAAAAATAATAACCATTTCACTAATAGGTATGATGTTTTGTGAAAGGCAGAAACCGTATCTGCTTAAAATCTGCCAAAAGCCCCCAACAGATGCGTATCCAAAGTGTCTTTGGGGCTCAGTGCACATACTTCATTCTGTGTATTTCTGCAGGCATTTGTATCATATTAGGACACAGGTGAACTCCAACTTCGGCTCTGGTCATGATCTGGCAGTTTGGGGGTTCAAGCCCCACGTCGGGCTCTTTGCTGACAGCTCAGAGCCTAGAGCCTGGAGCCTGGTTCGGATTCTGTGTCTCCATCTCTCTCTGCCCCTCCCCCACTCCTGCTCTGTTTGTCTCTCTCAAAATTAAATAAACATTAAAAAAATTTTTTTAAAAAAGACCTAGATGAACAGTGACTACCTCAAATCAACACTCAGGAGTGCGTACATGAATCAATCTCTGTTTCAAAGCTGTTTATAAGATTCCAAATGGGCAAACACACAAAACTAAGTGCTGGCTTCTATATTTTTAAGTAAATCACTATCACACATATTGACTTTAAGATACTCTCACAAAATCCTCAAAGAAAACAGCAGTCTTAACCCTTCTCATGAAAGCCCCACTTAGATAAAGCAAAGGAAAGCAAAAAAGCCCCTCATATTGATGAGACTCGCCGAAGCAGCGCATCGCTCATATGAGAAAACTCCCAACAGGAGTGCCTTAAATTCAGCAGCACTCAAATACTCGTGATTTTTATTTGATATTAACTAGAAGAGAACCATTTGCTTTGAGTTCAGTATGATATACAAATTATACCCCAACTGGTATTTTAAGTTTTCAATAATGGGGTTAGAACACATCTTGGAGAGCAACACTTTACTGTGAAATCATTCAGTGTATTAATAGTATCGCCTCTCATCTCTAAAAGCATGATAGAATCTCATGAGACTTAGATATTACCCATTATAAAAGAAAAGAATAGGGTCATTTATTCTTAGATACAAGAAGTCTTACCTTTCTATTCGAATTTCAAGTGCAGTTCCAGTTTTGGAATTTTCTGGCACGTGTTCAATTCTCAAGACAGTGTCTATAAAAGTGACTTTTACTCTTCTTAGTACTAGAGTAAACAGGTAACCGTCAACATGGACCATATGTATGTATACTCGATAAAAACTTCTAACGAAAGGAATAAATACTAGTTTGATAAGAACTTACAAAATAAAAAAGGTGTATCTCTTGCCTTAAAAATCCCCAAAACTTAAGTTTGGTAATAAATATTTTGCCTTACGGAGCACCTACTACATCATATCTCAACAGACACTTGGGCTACGGCTAACACTCTCTGTGGAATTCTAATCCCTTACACAAGCACAATAAAATAAATAGGAGAAACTAGGACACAAAAGGACATGAAATTAAATCAGATATAATATTTAAAATAACCTCAATTCTAAAGTTCTGAAGTGAGAACAGTAATTCTTTAAAAAAAAAAAAATCACTCCAATGGATTTACCTTATACAAGGCTTACTAAATAAAGGTACTAAAATACTAAAAACAAAAAAATCTAAAATTTTTGAAAACACTCAATAATGCCAAACCTGTTTCAATGGTTTCAGCAAACTTTTCAAGTCCTTCAAAAGGCTGGGATCCTTCTCCTTGTTCATCTGTTAATTTCTGGCTAAGACATTCTTTTGCCAATTGCATACTGCTGGTCATGAAACTTGACCAATACATAGGCTCAGAACCAGTTGCTGCAGAAAATATAGATTAATTCAAAATAATTTCTCATAGTTACTACAAAGCCATCTCGTAAAATGCCACATTTGAAATAAATAAATTCTTAGTCCTCTGAGAGATACTTAAATATTTAACATCATGGTGTTACCCAGGCTAACAATACTCTAGAAATTACTCTTGAGATTCAACCATTACCTTATAATAACTGAGAAGAAAAAAACATCACAGAAAAAAGTCCAGAGACACATGTTCTTACTAAATGATACATATCTGCCAAATGTTACTTCGTGAATTCATTCAACAAGTATTTAATGCATGCATGGTACTGTTCAGAAGACTACAGAAGAGAGGTCAACAAATTTCTTTGGCAAGGGTCCGATGGTAAGTATTCCAGGCTTTGTGGGTCCTACAGTCTCTACCACAGTGACTCAACCCTCTCACTCTAGTGCAAAAGCAGCCAGAGAGAATAAATGAATGAGTATGGTAGCGTTCCAATACAAATTTACAAAAATATGACACGCCAAATTCGGCCTCCAGGCCACAGTTAGCTGACCGTGCTGTAGGGGATCCAAAAAATATTAATTCTGCCCTCCAAGAGCCTACAGTATAGTAGAAGAAATAAGATGTGGTTAAGATGGATTAGTAAGCAACTAAGCAGTGTCAACAGAAAACACAGCTAGTCAAGACGTTAATTCTTCCCATGGACAGAATTTAACAGGAAAACTGGTAGAGTTGGTACTTGGCCGAGGCTTTGGAAGATTCGTATAAATATGCAGATAAAACAGAAGAGCATCCTTGGAGGAATATAGGGCCTGGGAAAAATCCTTTCCAGATCTTCCCTGAGCAGAGAGCTGCACCACATTTCTTAACACTATTCAAAACAAAGTGCCAGAGACTACTGGCATTCCTGCCTTCCAAAATGGACTTTAAGAGCCCTTCTCATGGAAGATTTTTAAAGTAAGGGAGACTACTTGACTTTCCACAGGAAAGTATTATTATTGTATCTACTCATCATGGTTAAAAAAGAAAATATTCTTGTTCATTAAATGACATTACCAAGGGCGATTTTCAAACTACGGGTGTTATTGATTCTATTAAGTGTACTTTAAACTCTGGTGCTCCAGACGGCACTTGGGATTCTAGTCCTCCAAGTACGTCTTGATAAACGCCACTTGCCACTGAAGGAATTTAAGTTCAGAATTTAAGAGGATTTACATCATGACTCTACTGGCTTATAAAACACATGCACACTACACACACTCCGAAGCAGAAAATCTTAAGATACAACAGAGCACGGTGGTTCCGGACAGGGAATCCACAACTAGAGTGACGGGGTTCGGCTCCCATCTTTCCACTTAACTAGCTATGACCTTGGACAAGTCTTGAATCTACCTGTGCCTTAATTCCCTGTTCTGTAAAATGGGGATAATAAAAAGGATCTATTTCAAGGAGCGGTCATAAATTAATATTTGTACAGCACTTAAAACAGTAGGTGGCATGCAAGCACTATATACATGTCTGGTAAGTCAGAGAACATCAGAGATGTGATTAAAGCTACCACACACCCAGACTTGTAAATAAGGACTTACTACCACTTTAAAGCTTTCCCCTCCCAAAGTTTTCTTTTGAAAATGTTCAATCCTAAGAAAGAGGTGAAAGAATGGTATCATGAACACCGGCACAGCCTTCACTTAGACTCATCATGACTGTACCACACACACACACAAATACACACAAACTCTCATCCTTTTGAACTATCTGAAGGTAAGCCACAGGCATCCTAAGACTCACTCCTAAATACCTCAGCACATAACTCCTGAGAATACCAACACTCCCCGGCAGAAGCTCAGTAACAATAACGCACCCAAGAAACAGAACACTGACACAATATTATCTTCCATATAGTCCGCACCCAAATTTCCCTAGCTGTCTCAATAACATCCTTCGTAGCAAAAACAAAAACACAGGATTAACTACGGCAGTTATTCGTATCTTAGTCTTCTTTAATCTGGAACAATTCCTCTACCTTTCTTGTCTTTCCCGATACTGGTACTTCTAAAGACTACCAACCAGTTAGTCTGTAGAATTTCCCTCAGTTTGGATTTGTCTGCCTTCTTCCTTAGGATCGGATTCAGATTGAGCACTTTTAACAGGATAGTACGTACATGATGCGTCCTCCTCAGCCACCACACCAGGACACACATGATGTCCGTTTGATCTACTACTGATGAGATTAAGTTCGATCACTAGGTTGCTGTGATGACTGTCAATTTCCTCCATTGTGAAAAGAAACATTTTTCTCGTTGTAACTAATACATGATCAATGGGAGGTATGTTGATGTCATCAAAATATAAAGCTCCTCAACAACTTTCGCCTAATGGGTGTTAGAATTCATTGATGATTATCACTTGAATCATTTTTTTTTACATGGTGGCCACTACTGCAATAAAGAGCTTTCCCTTCTTCCTGCCTCTCTTACATACTGATTACCTATTTATAACAATATGAACTTATAGAGTTTTTTTTTTTAATTTAGTGTTATAATCCATTACTGTCATTCTTCTTTTTTTACTCAACTATTCCCAGATTTGGCCAATGAGAGCCCCTATGAGCCCAATCCTCTGTCCTTTTAACATTTCTCCATCAATCTTTGAGCAATTCCTTTCTTTCTGGCACAATACTTCGAATCTTTAAAACACAAGTCACTTTAGATAATCAGTAACAAATAATTAAACCCAATCATTATCATACCAAAGTTCCTGCTGGTACACAGGGCGAGAAGTAACCCTAAAGGTAAAATCACACACACCCAAGTCCTACTATTTTTATCTCCTGAAAAGCTCACAAATACAATGCTAAGTAATAAATTAAATACTGCACTGAATACAATTAGGTTACTTTCCCACTCTCTGAAGAATACAAATAGAAACAAATCAAACAAACACATAATGCACGTACCTAGGCGAGGTCTAGGCCGGAAGACCATTTCTAGCCCTTTGACTTCCAGTGCACAATTATCCTGTAACAAGGAGCCCCAGGGAACTGACAGAGAAATTGACTGTATGAATCCTTCAGTGACTTCTAAAGGCGCATCTGCCGACTCCAGGATCTCATTGAGACACTAAAGAGAGAAACCACGCACAGTGTGAAATCACAGGAACAAGAATTCAAAATTGTTAACTTATTCAAAGATGCAGAATATGCTCCTACAGGCGTCAGACACTAGGGATTAAGAAAGCAGAGCCCAGGGGGCGCCTGAGTGGCTTGGTCGATTAAGTGTCCGACTTCAGCTGAGGGTATGATCTCACGGTTCGGGAGTTTGATCCCCACGTCGGGCTCTGTGCTAACAGCTCGGAGCCTGGAGCCTGCTTCGGATTCTGTGTCTCCCTCTCTTTCTGCCCCTCCCCGACTCGTGTTCTCTCACTCAAAAAAATTTTTTTCTAATATTTTTAAAAAATGAAGAGAAAAAGAAGAGTCCAAGATAAAGACTCCCCATCCTCACGAAATGTACTAGATAGCTTACCGTGAAAGACACACGTAATTAAGATGTGATGAGCTACCTGAGAGAGGAAATACGCTGTACTCTTTGAGCGTGTAATACAACCTAAGCTGGCATCTGAGGAAGTACTGTTTCAAGGTGAGACCAGAGAAGGCTGAGGAGTTGCCAAAGTGGTCCACACAGAGACTACAGCGTGTGAAAGGGTTCAAAGAAAGCAGAGGTAAGAGAGTGCGAGCCCACGTATTTGAGACACCAGACTTTTTGAAAAGGGAAAAACTACTCTAGACTCCAGTGTAGTGTGCTAGGGTGATGAGCCAAAGATAAAGCTACACAGATAAGGGAGAGGGAGTCCAAACAGCCTTGTAATTCATGTTACAGAGTCTGACATTTATCTCAGGAGCAACATGAAGCCATTGAAAGATTTTAAGCAAGGGCACCAAGATGGGATTAGACCTTTTGGTGAACCGCTTGTGCTGCCACACAGAGTGTGTACTGGGGGAAAGCAAAACTCAGGCAGAAAGGCTGTTAGGAGTAAGAGAAGCCAGGGAAACTGGCTTGGCGAGGACAGGGACACTGAGGATGGTCAGCAGTGGACAGATTTTTGTAGTATATTAGGAAATAGAATTAATCAGCATCATGAGAAATTAAAAAAAAAAAAAAAAAGGAATGCAGATTGACTTCCCGGGTTGCTGACCCGGACAACTGGTTAGACAGTGCTATTTACGGAGAATAAACCTGGAGAAGCAGGTTAGGGGAAGTGGAGGAGTTCAGTTCCCAAGAGCAGACATGTAGGTGGAGATGCCGCAGCAGCAGCTGGATATTCTGGTCCAGATATCAGGAGAGCCATCCGTGCTGAAGCCCTAGGATGATGAGACGGCCTTGGAAACTTATGGAGAGTTAAATGACAAGAGGCCTACAACAGAATCCTGATAAACACCAACATTTAAGAATTAAGAATTGGTTTATGAAAGGGGCACCTGCAAAGTAAACTAGAAAAAAGCAAACAGAGAAGTAGAAGGAAAATCAAGTAAGTCTTACGTCCCAGAAAATCATGGAAAAACAATGATAAAAAGAGGGGTCCGGTGCAACAAAAGGTAACAAGAGGCCAAAGATTTTTAGATGTCCACTGGCTTCTGTGATTTGTAGGGCACTGGGGATCCTAGTGAGAGCAATTTTAATGGCGTGGTAAAGCAGACCAGACTACAAGAGAAGGAAGACAGGATGGATGGAAACATAGTGAACAGAACAATTAAATGTATTTCTTGATAATATACTTTTTATTTATTTATTTTTAAATGTTTGTTTATTTTTGAGAGAGAGACAGAGCATGAGCGGGGGAGGGGCAGAGAGAGGAGACACAGAATCCAAAGCAGGCTCCAGGCTCTGAGCTGTCAGCACAGAGCCCAACGCAGGGCTCGAACCCATAAACCATGAGATAATGACCTGAGCCGAAGTCGGACGCTTAACCGACTGAGCCACCCAGGCGTCTCGATAATGTACTTTTTAAATTAAATTAAAACAACACAGTTTATTAAATGCCAGTTTATATGTGAGGTACGTGCTGCATACCATGGTGAGTAACTCTTTGACTACAGTGTCAACTCTTTGACTACAGACCTAACGCTGAATGATGAGATTCGGACTGGCTCGTGTTTGGTCACTGGAGGTTACTACTTTAAAAGGCTTTCTTCGTACTGGTATTTGGTGTTTGTGTGATCCTACAGACTTTCGGAAGAGTACCTAGGCATGGATGGTTTTAAGGTAAACACATCCAGATCCTCACTCTCCAAATATACTCTGTTCTAAAGCTGATCTTCCTGAGAAGCATACTTGACAGGGGCAGCATGTTGGATCTCCTCTCCTGTATATTCCCTTGGACAATCTCCCTTCTCCCACTTAGCCAAAAAGGTCTTTTCCCTTCCTGAATCCTCCTCAGTGCACTGCCCAGGGTATAAAAATCTCCAGGCAGGACCAGCAATAGGTTTGCAGCTCTTTCCCTATCTTACACATATTTTTGGTATGGCACTCAAAGAACTAAGTGATGTTGCTACTGCAAAATCCCTTCGAGTCTCGTGTACTTCTTTATGACATCAGCATTTGTCAAGCTTCTATTTCAAAAACTTAGAATGAAATTTATGGTGAGCTCTATCATCTGCTATGATCTTCAGAAGCAGAATAAAATCCCCTACCTTGATCCCATCTCCCCTCTAGTCATTCTCTTTGGGCAGCCAAGGCAGCCATTTACTCCAACCGCCAACTACTACCTGCCTTCCAACCCTCAGCTCCTGTGACACTGCTCTGAATGCTGCCAGAAAGAACTGTCACAAAGAACAATACGCAGTCCTCCCCTTCCTGAGTGCTCAGCTCTAACTCTTACGGCCACTTCCCTTTACAGAATTCTAACTTTCTTTCACTTCTGTAACACTCTTCCTGCTGCCACTCTTCTCTCCAACCCTTCACCATTCGATGCTGGTATTCACCTAAGTTCCATCTTCAGCCTTTTTGGTTTCTCAGCCTAATCCGCATACTAACCATGCACCTTGTGTGCTTTCTGTGTTTCAGTCACTACTGATACTCTGGTAACTTCCAAATCTTTGGCTTCAGCTCTTCCTCAGCTCCCTACTATCTACATGGTGAAAAGAAATAAAAGGAAACCTCATTTAAAATGGAGCCGGGAGGCCAGCAGGGAGAGTTCTCAAGTCCCTACCACGGTGGTCAGTTGCAACCCAACAAGAGACCAACCTTCCAAGTCCACCCTACCTGAGCTAAGAAGTCCTGTCCCAGCAGGAGGTAGGAAATATTCCTCCTTTCCCCGCCCCCCACAACAGCCCAGCCGGGAAGAGACTTCACAGCTCAGCCAGGGAAGGGCCACTCCACTCTGAACTCCAATGGACTTTGTGTTTATAACGGCCCTCCCAACTTCCCCTCTTTCCTCTGTAAAAGAGCTTACTTCTCCTTTGTTCTCCAGACTTGCCTAAGGTTTTATTGTAGCTCACTTGTCCCAGATTGCAATTCTCTGCTCTTCCCAAATAAACCAATTTTTGCTGGTAAAGTAACCAGCAGTTTTACTTTTAAGGTTAACGATATATAGCTCCCACTGCCTCCTGAGGTCTCCGTCTGGATGCTCCGAAGCTCCCTTAAAATCAGTGTCAAAACTGATTCTCCCCCCAATTTCAACCTTCTTTCCTCTCCCATTTGCTCCTCACCCCTATAGGGACAGGGAGGGAGGGAGGAACACAACCTCCCTCTTCTCTACTATTTCCTATTAAACCAGTAAACTAGTACAGTAAGCGATGGTCATTCAAGATTCATCCCTCTATTCATGTTTTTCATATTTCATAATAATTCTAAAAGAAAAATTTAGAATGGCTCTAAAGAGGCCCATCATATAAGACCAAAAAAAGTTCAGAATGGCTTATTCCATGGGTTAGTTATTTCCATAATTAAAAGTCTGAAATTTGTGTACCATATTGTTATCTCTGGAAAAGAGGAGATTAAGGGCTATCCATACTTAATATATTTTAGATACATATGTGTATATGTACATATTTCATCTTTATTTCTTAACCATTTGAATTTTCCACAATTAGCATGTTAATTATATAATAAAAGTAAACAACTTTAAATATGCCAAAATATTTTAAACTGTATACAGGCAATGACAGCCTCTGTAACATGGGGATCTGTCAACATTAGACTAAACTATCTAGGAAACTGGATTTGATAGAATTCTCTTCCCAATAAACACCAAGTTTTCATTTGTCTCGATTGTGTGGCTACCTTAAACTTTTAAATAGAATAGGAAGTTTTATCATGGCACTGAAGAATGGCATTAAAAGAAATCTGGTAATGTTAAGGAAATAGTTCTGGAAAGAGTAAACAGTTCAAGAATTTAAACTGTGCCACTAAGGTACAAAATAATATCCCTAAATATAAAATGTTTAAATAGATCACACTTCTATTGTCTTATAGGCACTTGGGCAAAATCCTCTATATCCAATATCATAAGGTACTTAGAAATTCACTCATTTTAAAGAAACTCCAAAGTCTACTACAGTATACAAGTAGGACAAAATTCTTAGCCTACGTGGCCAAATTGATTCCCTGGTATCTATCTACTTAGGCAGTATTTTCTTCATTAGCCCATAGAAGTATATCCTTGAGATTGAATAAATCTTAAAGCAGAGACCTGAAGTGCTCAGCAAGTGTCTTACAGATTATCTTTGAGTTTTTCTTAAGTTAAAGGCCATTTTGCTTTTAGTGATCAATGAATTTCATGCATATAGATACAAGGAAGGTAACACTGGTCTACTAGACCATCTGGCAAAGAATATTTGCTAACCAATATTGCTTGAACTGAAGATAATTTTATTATATATACCAGTATAAGTAGGAAAGCAAAAGAAAGATTATTAGGTTGAAATTAAAAGGCTTCAATGCCTTAATGTCTATCCTCCAGGACATACTGAACTTCCATGAAGAAAGGGTCTTTATCTAGTTCACTGTTCTGTCCCCTAGCCCGTCATTGTGGCACATACTAAGAACTCAAGAAGTGTAACAAACCAACGGATGAAAAAACTTTAATTAAAAAAATATGGGGCACCTGGGTGGCTCAGTCGGTTACGTGTCTGGCTTTGGCTCAGGTCATGATCTCACAGTCTGTGAGTTCGAGCCCCGCGTCAGCCTCTGTCCTGCCCAGAGCCTGGAGCCTGCTTTGGATTCTCATTCGCTTTCTTAAAAAAAAAAAAAATATATATATATATATATATATATATATGGCACCTGGGTGGATCAGTCGGTTGGGTGTCTGACTCTCGATTTTGGCTCAAGTCATAATCTCACAGTTTGTGGAATTGAGCCCCAAGCCAGAGTCTGCTTGGGATTCTCTCTGCCCCTTTCCCGCTCAAGCACTCTTTCAAAATAAGCATTAAAAAAATAAGAACAAAGTCACAGTCTTAAAGAGTTGGAAAAGAATGAGTCATCAAATCCAACCTCCTACCCAAGCAGAATTTCCTTCTTTCAACAGTTTGCATTTTCAAACACTTCCTTGGGAATTCAGGAACTTACAAGCGCATTTCAGTCATGGAATAGTTCCAACCCCCCTGCTTATATTCCCCCCTCCCACTTCAAGCCCTTCTAAGGTAGTGATCTCCCAAGTGGGATGTATGAACACCAGAGTGTACAACAGTTGATCTAGAGGTATGTAAGAAGAAAATTAGACTTTCTATATGCAGTTTTGCACATTTTTAGATTTAAAAGTTGTACCAATATTTAATATACAAATGGGCAGTGGCACTCTCACTCAGGCCATGCATCAGAATGGCACAATGGGAGGAACAGTAGTTCCACAATGGGGAAAAGTAAAAAGTGGTGTCCTCACCTGGATATGCATTCCATATCAGCACCCTGAAACATATCTGGGCATACATTCTACATAATAAAAACAGACCCATAGGGGCGCCTGGGAGGCTCAGTTGGTTAAGCATCCGACTTCGGCTCAGGTCATGATCTCATGGTTCGTGGGTTCGAGCCCCGCGTCAGGCTCTGTGCCGACAGCTCACAGCCTGGAGCCTGCTTCGGATTCTGTGTCTCCCTCTCTCTCTGACCCTCCCCTGCTCGTGCTGTCTCTCTCTGTCTCTCAAAAATACATAATATAAAAAAAATTTTTTAAAAACAGACCCATAAACAGAATCCTGTTAAAGAGAATGTGACAATAATTTTTGATTTCCTCATTTTTTTATGGACAAATATTGAAGAGGTGAATTTAAACATAAGCAGTCTTCTTCTCCACAGAGTTCCAAATATACTAACCATTTATGAGATGACCCATGGCTACCAGTAGTATATGCTACCTAGCAGGTATACCCAAAAAACAAAACACGCTTCATCTTTGCAAAGTAAAGATACCGCTTTATCATTTTTTTAGAGACTTTATTTTTAAGTAATCTCTACATCCAACGTGGGGCTCAGAGTCACAACCACAAGATCAAGAGTCACATGCTCCTCTGACTGAGCCAGCCAGGTGCCCCAAGGTATCACTTTAATAATGAGAAAATGACTGATCTCGGAATCGTGAGTTCAAGCCCCGCACTGGGCTCCATGCTGGGTGTGGAGTCTACTTAAATAAAAACATTTTAGGGGCTCCTGGGAGGCTCAGTCAGTTAAGCATCCAACTTTGGCTCAGGTCATGATCTCACGGTTCATGGTTCGAACCCCACATCAGGCTCTGTGCTGACAGCTCAAAGTCTGGAGCTTGCGTCGGATTCTGTGTCTCTCTCTGCCCCAACCCTGATCATTCTCTGTCTCTCAAAGGTGAATAAATGTTAAATAAATAAATTTAAAATAAAATAGGTTTAAAAAATTTTTTTAATAATTATTTATGAGAGAAACAGAACGTGAGTGGGGGAAGGGAAGAGAGAGAGGGAGACACAGAATCGGAAGCAGGCTCCAGCCCTGAGCTGTCAGCACAGAGCCCCATGCGGGGCTCGAATCCACAAACCGTGAGGTTATGGCCTGAGCTGAAGTCAGATGCTTAACCCACTGAGCCAGCCAGGTGCCCGAATAAAATAGCTTTTTAAAGTTAAATGCAACAACTTCCAATTAATTAGCAAGACAAACTGAGATCAAGGAAGAAAAGAATGTCACAGTCCATCCAACACAACCCTGTGCATAACTGATGGCAGAGAATTAAAATATTACGAATGTCACCAATTACAGGATTCTGCCATTTGAATCTATGAACCTTTGTGAGGTATCTTTTTTTTTTTTTTTCAGTCACAAAAGTCATTAAAATCAAAAGCCACCGAATTTGGAATCAGAACTTTGAAGAGTTATCATCTAAGTGTCACATCAAAATTTATGCAAGTTCATACACAGCACAGTATAATAAATCGACAACATCAAATGTTTACTGGATGCTTTGTTTGACATTTTAACTAGACATATTCTTCACCTTCAAGGAACAGAACCATAATCTTCCGATTAAGTCTAGCCATAAATCATTTGGTCAACAATCCTGAAGTCAAACTGTAAATTCAAACATCACCACCTCTGATTTCCCATGAAGATTAAAACTACACAAATAGGAGTGCCTAGCACTGTGCCTGAAATAAACAGATGCTCAATAAACACTAACTGCTCTTTCCCTGGCTTGAAGCCATGTGATTAGTGAAGAAATAAGGGGCGTAAGATTTAGGTTTGAGTTCTCACGGCACCACTTGCTAGCTGTGTAACTTGGGGCACATTATTTAAGTCCAACTTTAAAATGGAAATAATAATACCCATACTATATGATCCATGTGAAAAGTCATTAAAGAAAAATTCATACGGTCATTCAACCCACAAAGGACAATTAATTAATAAATGTCCAATCTGGGGCGCCCGGGTGGCTCAGTCAGTTAAGCGTCCGACTTCGGCACAGGTCATGATCTCACAGTTTGTGATTTCAAGCCTGCGTAGGGCTCCCGTGCTGAGAGCGCAGAGCCTGAATCCTGCTTCGTATTCTGTGTCTCCATCTCTCTCTCTGCCCCTCCCCCCACTTGTGCTTGCTCTCTCTCACTCTCTCTCAAAAATAGAGGTTAAAAATTTTTTGGTAAAATAAAGAAGTGTCCAATCCTCCTCCACGAGAGCTTACTCATACCTATACCAAACGTATAGACTCATGGGTCACCGAACTTAAAACTGTCCATCACAACCCTTATCTTCTGCTAAGGAGAGCAGCAATGTTGTGCCCTGACACAGTGCCCAGCGTGGACTGTACACCCCATTAATGTTTACTAAATTCAGGTGAATGACTATGTCCACGGCCACTTGGCTAACTGGCAGCCTGGGCTGGCCTGATCTAGCCAGGTGCGGGGCTGGGTCCACTCAAACCAGGGCTCTTTCCACTGTCATTTGTACTCTCCCTAGTTAAGTCATCTACTTCACTAAGAAAAACTATACGCTTATTCATATAAACAAAGTACAAAATAATTGAAGGATCATAATAAGGTGTTACGCATAATTTGAAATGTTCAGGTTTCTGTGGCTAAAGAAGTCATTACTCTGTTAAAATACTTTTATATAAAAGAAAAAAGCACTTTTTTTTTTTTAACATAGCTTATATGGGAGGGAGGAAGGGGTTTCTTTTGTTTTGCACAACTATCACCGGAAAATCGCCTATGTTCATAATTTCCTAAATGTCAACTGTGTAGGATTCAAACTGCCAGCAGCCAACTCTAGCGCAACAACTAAAGGGCTGGGGGAAGGAGAAACGCCGTCCCATTTGTGTTCAAGTCCCAGCTGAATACAGTGTAAGGAGACTACTATGCCCTGAACACACAAATGCAGGGACAACTGAACGTGGGGAGTTTAAAAAAAATTTAATGTTTACTTATTATTGAGACAGACCACGAGCAGGGGAGGGGCAGAGAGAGAGGGAGACACAGAATCGGAAGCAGGCTCCAGGCTCCGAGCTGTCAGCACAGAGCCCGACGCGGGGCTCGAACCCACCAACCGTGAGATCATAACCTGAGCTGAAGTCGGACGCTTAACCGACTGAGCCACCCAGGCGCTCCAGAGTTTATACGTGAAGCACCTGTAAGACCCACGGGGTCAACTCACAGCCTTGGGAGGACAAGAGGACAACAGGTTTTTTAAGAGGTCTGAAACTCACAGCTTCAGCGCTTTTGCAACACCTGTTGGCGATCTGCCACGTGAAGCGAATAAGCATAACTCCAAGGCACCCCCCCCCCGGGCCATACGGCCACTGGCAGGGGGGGCCCTGTAGACGTTACATTCCAGGTGACAGCCTTCACCTGACCTTCCAGATGACAGACCGCGGGGTTCAAGCAGCCCACCCAGAATAAATAAAGGAGTAGCTACGAGTTCTGACATCCCCGAAGGTCCTCCCCCATGCTTCATCCTTCCAGAGTGTCCTCCCACGAAATAGGATTGGTTTGTCACGGAAGCCCGCGACCCCTGCTACCCCAGGGACAGGACTGGTCACCTCCTTCCAGGGACCCCTTGCGGCCAGCGTCCAAACCTACCCCCCCACCACGGCCCCCAAAACCACTGACGCAACTGCTGCCCTCGGTGGAGACTCGTTCACGTCTGTTAAGTTTCGGAAACACGTGATTCGGGGACGCAAACTTTCTAGACAAGGGTTAAACACTTGACACGTTTCTGTGAGCCCCTGCCACACTCGACTTGGGGCCCGGCAATTCCCAGGCAGGGGCGGCACGTCGCCAGTCCTGGGGGACACCCGTTCGAACCGCCCTAAGGAGGGCAGCGAGACCCTCCCGGCCGGCCGCCGGCGGCTCTTACCCATTTGTCCAGGGGGACTTGGGCGAGGGAGCCGGTGCCCTGGTACAGGTCCAGGCTGAGCTGCTCCAGGCTCAGCTTCTCCTGCAGAAAGTGGCCCAGGTACCTCTGCAGGAGGTACCGACAGGCCCTCTTCTTGATGGACTCCGAAAACGGCCAAGGCATGATGACGGCTGGCCGCGGGGCCCGCGGGGGCTGCAGGCGGCGACTCCGGCCCTGGGGCCCAGGCTCCGGCTCCAGGCCGCGGCGGCCGCGCCTCGGGTCCCGGCCGGCGTCCCCGGTCCGCGGCTGGGCCTAAGCCCGGGACGGCCCCTCCATGCCCGCTCGGCGCCGGGCGTCCCTCAGGGCGACCCCATCGCCGGCGCCGCGTCGCTCGCGCTAGGCCTGGCGGGGACCAGGCGCGGGGGAGTCCCCGTCGCCCCGGGCCCGGGGGACCACCGGGAGGATCCTAGTCGGCACGGAGAGGGGATGCAAGAGGACACGCGGGGAGGCGGCAGGGCCTGAGGCAGGTACCGAGTCGGACTCCGTCACCGCCGCCGCGCATCGAGTTTGTTGTCATCCGCGGGGCGCGCTCCCGGCTCCGGGACGCTCCCGGCGCGTTCGCGAGCCCCACGCTCGCTGCGCGCGGCCGGTCGCTGGCGGAAGTGACGCCACACTAGGGCTGAGGAGGCGGGGAGAAGGGCCCCGAAGGGAGCGGTTCCGGCTCCGAGGGGGCGGGGAGGGGCGAGGGCGGGGGGCGGGACGGCGCCGCGGGGCCGCTCCAGACGCCCGGGGAGGGAGGAAGAGGAGGACGCCGGGCGCGCGCAGGTGAGCTGTCGCGGGGCTGGACGCGGACGGGCGGCCGCCGTAAGGGGCTCGGGGTCGCCCTCGGGCCCTGTGAGCGGGACGCAGCGCAGCGGGCCGGGCCGTGGGGGGCGACGGCGGAAGGGGCCCGGTGTCTGGGTCGACAGGGGTCTGGGGGGTGCGTTTGGCCTGGGCCGTCCGGTCACCCGCGACCCGGACCCCGGAAACGGGCGCTGGGAGCTGCGCGGGCCCCACGCGGAGGGCTGCAGCCTCTCCCCGTCCTTCCCGCCCCCGATATTGACCGGTGCCCATTGTCAGCAAGTTATGCGTCCCCCGCCTTTTTCGGGTATTGTTTCCAGAGCTTCGCCCTCGGTGCAGTTGGGCTAGCGGCTTGCAGTTTCCCGAGCGCTGTCTTCGTGCGGGGTGTGCTGCACCGGCGACCGGGAAACTTGAGTTTGGGAGGCGTCTGTGGGCAGAACTGCTCTCTGTGACCGCTGCCGGAGCCTCCGGACCCCGCGGAAACCTGGGCGAAGTACTTGTGCTGCTCGGGGAATCTGCGCAACCGTATTTCCGCCTTCGTTGAGGGCGAAACTCCTTGCAGAGGCCGAGGCGGCCGTTAACTTGGTCAACCCCGAAAGGCCTGCGGGCGGGCGGGCGGTCGGTCGGTGTCCTGGAGGCCAGACGCCCGGGGTTGGAATCCACACCAGCCGAGCTTGAAATTGGCGACGAACCTAAGCAGAGCCGCGATACATCCGGTTCGATTAAGGCGGCCGGTTTAAGGAGATTTCACTGATACGTGGGTAACTTCCGCAAATGCCTTAGAAACACCGAGACAGCCCCGAAGTGTTGACAGATGAGAGCAGCTCCGGTTCCCCTTTTTCTCCACCACGTTTTCATTTGCGAACCAGAGGGTTCTCTCGTGTATGTAAGCGGCTTGAATTGTTGGCTCCCCACATTGTTTGTAGACTCGTCCCAAGCAGTCTCAATAACTTTCAGTTCCCTTGCTCTTTATTCATTCAGGCATATTTGCTAAGGGCCCATCAAATCAAGGTCTCCGCAGTTGGAGATGTGGAAAAGGTAGAAAAGAACCCAAGGAGTTTGTGTTCTGTAGTGAAAAGGCCATTCCTGTATTCGGTAAGTATCGATTTACTAAGTGCGATGTGCCAGGGACTGGTCTCCGTGCTGGGCATGCACGTGAACAGAGTACGTCTCCGGCCTCGCGGAGCTTAACGTTTCATTGAAAGGAAGCGAAACAGTAATTAAATAGTATATCGTATGCCATGTGCCCGTAAGCGCTGTAGAAAAAAGTAAATAATGTGATATAAAGAGAATGAGGAGGAAAGAGATGTACCACTTTTACGTAGAGGGGGTTAAGAGAAGACCTGACTTATTTAATAAGGTGATGTTTTGAAAGAGACTTGGAGAAAGTGGGGAGCAAGGCATGGGACTACCTGGAAGAGTTGTTTCCCAGGGGAGGGGAACAGCATCCGCAGACCCCACGGCAGGGCATGCTTGGAAATCAAGGAACATCAGCAGGGAGTGAAGAGGAGTAGAAGCTGGGGGCTGGAGTGGGGGTGGGCCTTACAGAGCCCCCTAAGGACTTGGGCCTTTTCCCCCGGGCGGTGGATGGGTTAGAGGAGAGGAGTGACAGGATCTGGCCTCAGTGTCCACAGGGCCCTGGTAACTGCCGTGTGGACGTGGAAGGACTGCAGGAGAAAAGGCCAGACCGGGTAGAGGCAGGTATTGCAGTAATCCAGGCAGCGGAAGGCAGTGGCTTGGACTAGAGAAGTGGTGGTGAAGGTAGGAAGAAGCAGTTAAATTCTGGGTATATTTTGAAGATGACAAGTAAGGTATGTGTATGAATAATAATTGTATTTGCCATCAAAGGAGTATAAACGAAGCGATGGAAAAGTGGGATCTCATCTGGCTGGGAATTAGAATAGGCCTTGGAAGATTTGAACTGGACTTTCGACAAATGAATACAGTTGGCTTCTTTCAAGTCCAAATGATAGGTGACTTCCTTTGGAATATAGAATTGCCTTCAGGCTGTCGGCGGAATGCCTGAAATTTCAATCAGTAAAGGAAAATAACAATCGGAAGATTTTACAACAACCTACGTGCTCCCTTTGAGTGTTAAGGGTGTTGCCGTGTACATTCTGTGCTTTCTAGGAGAAATTCAGCATAAATGTTAAGGCTTAAGACGTAGCATTATTATACCTTTAGCTCACATAGGGTATGAACTCACCCTAAATCCCAGTGCTCTGTTGGTGTTTTCATGGACTATCACAAAATGTTAACACCTAGGGCTAAATAAGTGAGGAAAGTGCAGAAACACTGTCAGTCTTTTAAGAATTCTGTAAAAGGCTTTGAGGTGACAGGTTAGAAGCTGCATACCAGAGCTACGTACATCCTTCAGAGAAATCCACGTTAAGTGTGAAGCAAGAGGGAAGTGGATGAAATGCTGTTGGCCTTTTGAGACTTGCACTTGAGGGAACAGGAATAGTGGCCGTAGTCTGGGAGCTGCACAAGACAGCAGCAGCCGAAGCGCTTTACACGATGTCAGAAGTACCAGACTCAAAGTTAAGTGGCTTGAGTTTCAGGGTCAGGTCTCTAACGATCTTTTAAATATATAATAATTGACAGATACTGTTTCCTGAGCTTAGCACCATGCTAAGCACTTTCCATATACTCACTCATTTAGTACTTGCAGTATCCCTTTAGGTAGGCGCTGTGGTTAGCTTCCTTTGAGAGAGGGAGGAATGTGTGACTAGAGAGATTCAAGTATCTTGTCCCAAGTCTCAGACTAGAGCTCAGAGTCTTGCACTGTTCAAGACACTTCAACCACCGCACCGTACTGGCCACTTCTTGTTCACATCGAGAGGATTTTCCGGACTGAAAATACAACAAAAGTAATCATGATTAAGAAGCTGTGGTCTGGCCCTCTCTGTGGACTGTTGCCATGTCAGCTGTAAAGTCAGACTCTCAAAAGTGAAAATTTGATTTCTGTTTTCCGCTCTTGAAATCATGCCGCCTCTATTCTTTGGCCATGCTGTATCTGTGAACTGTGTTTTGTCATCAAGGACAGATCTACAGTCTTTTTTCAGCTTTTCGATGCTGTAAATTTGTGATGAAACACGGCAAAGCCTACTAAATGAAGTAGAGAACGAACACTTTAGTGATAGATAGCTTGATAACCAGTTCATAAATCCTCCAAAACCCTCTCATAGCACAGAGATTGTACCAACAGATGAATTAAGAGCTTGTTCCTGAATAATTGATGTATGATGTTGTAAGGAATCATTTTGGAAACTTTAGACAAGGTGATGCAATCTACCAGAATAACTGAGAGCACCCGTGAGGTATTCCAGTTTTTGAAGGTGCTGGCAATGGAATGTTGCTCAGAACCTGGTAGGGAGCCGATTTAGAGTTGAAATGGAGAGCAGAGAGGTTTTCTGTTTTATATCTCTTTAGATATTGATTTCTCTTATTTTTGCTTATCCTGTACTTTATATTAAAGTATAGAACCAAATCCTCTGTATAACCTAGAGGATTACATGGAAACAATCTAATGCCAGGAGGATTTTTTTAGGCATTTGATGTTTGAGTCTTTTCTTAGAATTTCATTTACAGTTTCTGGTTTTGAGGGAAAGGTTGTTTACTGGGATATAGTGTTGACGCTTGCTTACAGTTTAAAAGGCTTCTCAAATTAATGCTATCCGTATATTTCTTCACTGTTAGCTCTCTCCATAATCAACAAAAGCACAGTACAATTCTGTTGGCTTGATTTGTTATTACTCAGTTGTATATATGTGTCTCTGTCACTGTTGGAAATGGGGTGCAGAGTAACTTTGTAAACCAGTGTATAAATGGAAAAATAGGCCATTTTTATTTGAATTACAAATACTGCGGGGCTCCTGGTGGCTCAGGCGGTTAAGCATCCAGCCTCAGCTCAGGCCATGATCTCACGGTTCATGAGTTCGAGCCCCATGCCAGGCTCTGTGCTGACAGCTCAGAGCCTGGAACCTGCTTCGGATTCTGTGTCTCCCTCTCTCTCTGCCCCTCCTCTGCTCATGCTCTGTCTCTCTCTCTCAAAAATAAATAAACGTTAAAAATATTTTTAATAAAATAAAATACTGTGTATTTGTAATACTATAAATGATTCTGATTTTAATTTCCAAACACACATATATCTTAGAGCTATTGAAAACACATAAAATGTTATATGTTAACAGACAATAAAGATTTAACTAGCTTTAGCTTTGGCTAATTTCTGCATTGTGCTAATTATAATTAATCAACTTTATTCATCTTTACTTTCAAAACACTTGTTTGAAATGCAGATAAATTCAAACCTCTCATTCCACTTGAAACTGAAGCTACCAGTTACTTTCCCTGTCTCAATAACTTGGCTTCTCTAAGAAGAACATTTCCACTTCTATACCTTGGACTTTCCAACATATCACATTTTCAAAATGCTTTTGTCTAATTGCAAAAATAATACATTTCCTTTCTGCCATGGAAAAATGAGAAGATAAAAAATTAAGAGGTTGGGAATAAAGGACTTAGAAATCAGTACCTTGATAACCAGTTTCATGCATCTTCCAAAAACACTACCACATACCAACAGGTGGAGTGAGAGCTATCAATAATTACCTTAGCTTTTTGCAAAAAAAACAGTATCCTAGCTGGAGTGGGAGGAGGTGTAAAGACTTAGAGAGGTCTAACTGCATACTAACCTGCTACCCTCTACTAGCTTCCACCTCTGCTCATTAATGTTATACCCCTAGCTAGACCCAGTGCCTGGAATTTTAAGTTTTAGAGTTAATTTCTAAGGTTAGTGCAGTACTTCATTTACTTTTCACTCAAATATTTTTATCAGAAGCAAAGGAAACTCTAGGGGCCTGGAGGCACAACCTGAAGAAGATATGGCTTAAGACCTCCATGTGCTTTAAAGTCCTAGGCAATTCTGCATCATACTACATAATACTGTTACTATCACAGTGACATGTATTTGGGGGGAATGTCTGCAGTGTTTATGCTGTGGCTTTGTATGCTCCTTGTCCCAGGGCCAAGTATCCCAGCTTGAGAAGCAGAGAGTTAGAATGTTTTCTTTGGCTTATTCATTCAGAAAATATTCAGTGACGACGCAGCTGTCTGGCTCAGTCAGTGGAGCATGTGACTCGATCTCTGGGTCGTGAGTTTGAGCCCCATGTTGGGTGGAGAGATTATAAATAAACTTAAAAAATATATATATTCAGTGAAGACTTGTCTTATGGGGGATGCTGTGCTGGTGATGTAGACATCACAGGCCCTGATGTGCAATGAAGTATGAAAACCAGCAGTACCGAAGCAAAGGAAGAAGGACATAATGATTCACTCTTTCTTGAGATCAGATACAGAATCCTGAAATAAATGTGTCTGAGCTGAATTTTGAAGAATTAAAAGTCTGAAAGTACAGCTCAACTTTGAACAATGCAAGCACCAACCCTTATGTAGCTGAAAAATCCAGATAGAACTTTTGACTCCCCAAACTCTTAACCAACAGCTTACTGTTGACCTAAAGTGGTACCAGTGGTATGAACAGTCAGTTAACATATATTTTGTATGTTACATGCATTATGTACTGTATTTTTTAACAATAAAGATGTTATTAAGAAAGTTACAAAGAAGAGAAAATAAATTTATAGTACAATACTTTGAAAAATCTGCATATAAGTGGAACTATGCAGTTCAAACCCGTGTTGTTCAAGGGTCACCTGTAGTGTCAAAATATGATGTTTTTTAAGTTTGAAACATGGGTCTTATACAAACATAGTAAGCATGTGTTAGAAATGTGTTTTAACTCCATAGAGTGAGTCATGAGAATAGAAGGCACAGCCTAAGGAATACAGTTAACGATGTGGTAATAGCTATGTAACAGGACAGATGGGAGCCACACTTGTGGTGAATGCTGCATAAGGTATGAACTTGTCAAATCACTAAGTTATACACCTGAGACTAACATGGTGTGTTAATTATACTCAAAATTTTTTAAATATATTTAATACATTAATGAAGGAACTGGCAAGGTGGTAAAGTTGATCCAAAGTAATACGGGAAAGAGGTGCTTGGTAGGCTTGGTTGGTGGACAGTATGACTCTTGACCTTGGAGTGATGAGTTTGAGCCCTATGTTGGGTGTAGAGATTAGTTAAATATTAATATATATGGGAGAGTCCAGAATCACTGAAGGAGAAACTAAGAAATAAGATGACAAAGTTAGCTCAAAACTGGCTACCGGGAGACGCACTCCTGGCGAAGGCAGAGGGACAAGGCCCAGATTTCCCCTTCTGTCTGAAACAATAAGAAAGTGGGCAAAAGTATATATAGGAGAAAAAAGACTATTAAGAGTTTGGGGATCATACAATGAAGGACACTGATCCCTGAGAGGCAAGATAAAATGAGGTGAGCCCCTTGCCCCAGTTTATGGCCTCGAGAGAATTTCTAGGCATGTTATCAGGAGAAGAAACCCCTGTAGAGCCCAGTAGTCTCCCTGAATTGAGGATATGGAGCTAGGAGTCCAGAAAGGCCAAGCCAACTAGGAGAGAGTTCTAGAAAGTAGAGAGCTTCGCAGAAAGCAAGAGCTGTGGAAATATACAGAGGATCCTCTTCCAGCCTGCAACTGAATACTGATCAACACGTAGGTGTGAGGGATCTACCCAAAAGAATTAAGAGCACTTTTCAGAACTCCACCAGGAATGTTCCTGTTCCTATCACCCAAAATGGAAAACCTCATAATCCATAGGACAGAAGAATATTCGGAAAGGTTTATGAACTCTGTATTTGCGTCGAAATTAACCAGAAGTGAAGTGTAGCTTTGCTACTGCCTTAAAAAGTCTAAAAGCAAGTCCCAAAATGATCAAGCTATTTCCAGATAACTATATCCCAGAAGAATGCTCAATAATAATTATAGGAGTATTAAAATAGCCAAGACTGTACAAGGTAAAATACACATTGTCTGGCAGCCAATAAATTACCAGGCATGCAAAGCATCAGTATACAACCTATAGTAAGAAAAATCTATAAATTGAAATTAACCCAAAAATAGCAAATTAGTAGACAAGGACATTAAAACACTATTTTGTATGTTTAAAAAGCTAGAGAAAAGACTGAGCAAATTAAGAGAGACATGGAAAATATTTTTTTAAGACTCAAATTGAAGAGATTAGGTGCAGCAAAAGAAAAGATTAGTGAATTTGAAGACATAGCAACAGAAGCTATTCAAAGTGAAACAAAGAGAAAGAGACTAAAAACATGAAAAAAGGAATAGGACAACTTCACTTAGACTAATGTTCATTAACTTGTGGAGTCCCCAGAGAGACAGAGGGGAGGAACAGATCAATGTTTGAAGAAATAATGGCCAAGGGGCGCATGGATGGCTCAGTCGGTTGAACATCCAACTCTTGGTTTTAGCTTGGCTCATGATCTCATGATTTGTGAGTTCAAGCCCTGTGTCGGACTCTGCCCTGACAGTGTGGAGCCCACTTGGGATTCTCTCTCCCTCTCTCTCTGCCCCTCCCTGATTCATGCAGGCTCACACTCTCTCTCAAATAAATAAAAACTTAAAAAAAGAAAGAATTCCCAAATTGTTCCAAATTTGTTAAAAACTGTATAAACCCTCAGATGCAAGAGACTCCATGAACCCCAGGCAAAAGAAACGAGGAAAACGTGTACACCAAGAGGAACAGAGATAAAAGTGACATCAGATTTCTCATAGGAAATCACGTAAGCAAGAAAATAGTAGAGAAACATATTTAAAGTCTTGAAAGGGGGGAACCCCTATTAACCGAGGATTCTCTACCCAGCAAAACTACCTTTCAAAAATGAAGGTGAAAGGAAGACTGTGTGTCTTGAAAAGATACTTGTGTATCTTTGAGACAAAAGCTCAAAGATTTCATTAACAGCAGATGTGCACTATAGGAACTGTTAAAGGAAATCTGTCAGGCAGAGGAATATGATACAGATCACAAATGCAAATGTAGACAAACAGGAAGGGATGAGGAACACCAGAGATAGTAACTCTATGGTTAAATATAAAATACTTTTTTCTTATTACTTAAATCTCTGAAAAATTATTGACTGTTTAAAACGAAAGTAGTATGTATTATAAAGTTTCTAACATGTAGAGGTAGCACAAAGGCTACGTAGTATACTCTTGTAAAGTTCGTATATTCTACATGAAGTGGTGTATCACTTCAAAGTTGAAGGTAGATGGATGATAATTAAAGATGTACAGTATAAACTAACGTAACCACTAAAACATGTAACAAAGAGTTCTAGTTCATAAGCCACCAAAGGGTATAAAATAGAATCCTAAAAAGTGGTCAGTCCAAAAATAGGCAGAAAAATAAGGAAAAGGGAAGAGAGCACAGATGGCATAAAGAGAAAACAAACTAGATAGGAGATAGATAATAACTATATGAATAATTATAGTACTGTTAAATATAAATGGTCTAAACACTGCAATTAAGAGGTAGAGATTGTCAGATTGGATAAAAAAAGGACCAAACTACATGCTGCCTAAAAGAAAGCCACTTTAAGTATAAAGACATTGTTTTTACCATTCTCAGGAGCTTAAAGCTATTATATCAAAATCAACTTTTCCCTTCTGGGTATCAGCACCCTTCAGAATGGGCCGTCTGTATCTATTCCTCTCCTAACATTGTCCTTGTATTAGACTAGTTAGGCTAGTCTCCTTAGAATTCCTGCCATACCCCATGTGCACTTTTGCTTATGCTCTGTTCCCTATGAAGAATTCTTCACAGCTCTCAAGTCCTTTCTGCTTTACCCATAACTTCATCTGTGCTCATTCAAGACCAGTTTTGCCTGACCTGTTCCATGAGTCAAAGTCAAGCCCCGTCATAACTGACAACTGCATCATAGATCACAGAATGTCAGAGCTCTCAAGAGCAGTAAAGAATTTCTTGTCTATTCCCCTTATTTTATAGGTGAGAAAACCGTGAGTCCAGTGAGGGTACATGGCCAGCCCAAGTTCATACAAGCTTAGTGGTAAGTTTGTAGTAGGACAAAAACATATCATTGCATTCTCTAATTATCTGCCACTCACAATTAAGTACATTTCTTAGGTTATAATTATGATGCATGCGCATAGCGTTAATATTTATGTACATATTTCATATGCTTGTCTTATTTCCCAAATTAAGCTGTAAGCTACCAGTAGACACCTTTAATTAGTATTCTGATGCTTAGAAAAATGCTGGATGTATATAGATGCACAGTGAATTATGATACTTGATTAATAAACTCAGAGTCCAAATGGACAAGATCACAAAACATAAGAAATAATCTATTACTTTTTACCATTTAAAACAAGATGGTTAATTACCCTCCATAGAGTAGCTGAGATTCGAAATATTTTTTCTAACATGTATTTCTAGATCTTGCTACTCCTATATAAAATAAGTTTAATTTAGTACTTTTGTATCTCCTGATTTTTTCCGACCATAATATAAACTCAGTTCATCGTCACGTGAATCATGTTATCCATGAGTATTCACAAAGGTCTACACCTGTGCTGTCTGCTGCAGGAGCCAATAACTATTTAAACTCAGATGAATGAAAATTAAATAAAATTTGAAATTCAGTTCCTCGGTCGCTCTAACCAAATTTGCTGGTAGCTGCTGTATTCTGTGCTGATACGGAATGTTTCTGTCATTGCACAAAGTTCTATGGGGTCTAGAGTTTGTTGATAAATTGTCTTGCCTGCATAAAAGGAAACCAGAGTTTTTTACCAGATTCATACTGATGAGAGGCCATTGTGGTAACCAGGCTGCGGCTCTAAGGTGAAGTAGGGATCCTAGTAGTGTCCCTTCACCGAAGTGCGCATGCATTTCCTCCTCCTCTGTGGTGCAGGCCTCCTCAGCCAACTACACAGGATAATCCACTGAGAAGTAAGAGAAAATAGTTTAGAGCTCCAATTTTATCTTCTCCTGTTTAAGTTCATATTTATGTGCTTTTAATACTTTAATTGTCGTAGAATACGTATATAAGTGTACGTATAACAAGGTATCCAGATGTCCATGTTGTAATCCCCAGAAACTGCATATATGATAAAAGGAACTTCGCAGGTTTGATTAGCTTTAGGGCCGTGGGTCCGGGACATATCCTGGGCTGTCCAGGTAGGCCCAATGTAAGTACAAGGCTCCTTGTAAGAGGGGGGCACATATCAAGAGTCAGAAAAAGCAGGTGTTACTGCAGAACCAGAAGGTGGAGTGATGTGCTTCGAAGGCAGAGGAAGGGACCATGAGCCAAGGAATACAGGCAACTTCTAGAAGCTAGAAAAAGCAAGGAAGGAAACATCCTCCTTTGAAGGTTCCAGAAGTATTGCAGCCCTGCTGATACCTGGATTTTAGATTTCTCTCCTCCAGAATTATAGTAAAATAAATTTGTGTTGTTTTAAGCCACTAGGTTTGCGGTAACTTGTTACATTAGCAATAGGAAACTAATATACATACAGATATTCACACTTTAGAGAGCTTTTGTTAAGCACTTTCTGCATGACAGGCACCAAAATATCAGAGTTCCATTTTTTATTTTTTTTAAGTTTATTTATTTTGAGAGAGAGAGAGAGAGAGAGCACACGCATGCATGTGCAAGGCGGGGACGAAAAGAGAGGGAGAGAATCTCAAACAGGCTCCATGCTGTCAATGCAGAGCCTAATGCAAGGCTCGCAAGACTCGATCTGAAGACCCCAGAGCTCCCATTTTTGAAAGCTCTTTACTTTTTTTTCTTTTTATGTTTTTAAATAATTTTTTGAGAGACAGAGAGAGACAGCGCGAGCAGGGGGAGGGTCAGAGAGAGAGGGAGATACAGAATCTGAAGCAGGCTCCAGGCTCTGAGCTAGCTGTCAGCACAGAGCCCGACGCGGGGCTCAAACCCACGAACCGTGAGATCATGACCTGAGCTGAAGCCGGACGCTTAACCAACGAGCCACCCAGGCGCCCCGAAAGCTCTTTACTTTTATAAAACTGTTGAAGAGCTAGGGACACCTGGGTGGTTCAGTCAGTTAAGCGTCCAACTCCTGATTTCAGCTCAGGTCATGATCTCACGGTTCATGGGATTGAGCCCCACATCAGGCTCCATGGAGCCTGCTTGGGATTCTCTTCCTCTGTCTCTCTCTCTCTCTGCCCCTCACGCCCCCCACAAATAAATAAAAAATAAAAATAAAAAACTGTTGAAGAGCTAGACCAATCACTGCTTTTCATTTTAAGTAGGCTTCTAAATCAGTTAGGCTTTCGGTTGCCTGTTAAAGAATGGGAAATGGTTGGATTCAGTAACTGAAAAAAATGTGAAGGTTGGACAGCCGTCAGGACTTTAGCGCCATTTCCCTATGCATCTCTTAGCTTTGTTCTTCCCCATTGTCAGGAGGATCATGCTTGGGCTAGTTTCCCCATCTCAGGATGGCCACCGGGAACAACTGGGGCTGTGCGCTCAAACCGTTCTGGATCAGAGTGACTGGAAAGAATTCGTGTGTTGATTGATTAGGACAGTCTTTAGCCAGGACTAGAGTCAGTCTCTCTCACGTTGTTTGGTTGCTTGACTCAGTAGGGGAAGGAGGTGTTGTGCTCCCCCGTAGAAAATCTGGGTGCTATTAGGAAAGGGAAGGGGTATGGATCATAAGCAAGAACCTGTTATAACTAACAAAAGATAAATTGTAATACCTTGAATCCTGCTTCAGTGCTGAAATGTATCATTTTCATGTACATATATCATCACCAGAAGTTCTGAATGTGTCTATTTTATGCATCATGTAAAGACATTTTAGGAAAAAATCTTCCAAAAGGTTGCAGTTAGGAAAGTTGTCTCTTTTTTGCCCATCAGTGCTAATTATTACATAACAGTTTGATGACTAACTTTACTGACCTGTGACACTGTCTTCCATTCTGCTGTTGGATTCTTCATCTTTCTCCATCACTCAAGTCCTAATTGCAGTGAATTAGACTCTTGCTTTAAAAGCTTGTCAAGCTTTCTCATATAAACATCTTTTTTTATGTAATGATGATTATTTCTGACATCCATAATTGAGGTACCTGTAGAGAAAGAGATGGAATTTTTAAGATAGTAGAAAAATTATATAAATGTTCGTAACAAGTTGAAGAGTCATCCCGTATTCAGGACAAAGGTGCTTATTCTAGTTCAGAGAAATGAAATCTTAACCGACTTTTAAAGCCTGTGGGTAAAAAGAAGCCATATCTTCTTCTGAAGAAGCCTCCCTACCTTCCAACACAATCTGACACCCATTAGCTTTCCTCATTCGTACAATTCGAAGTTTAACAACACTCACCTGCCACCCCAGCCACAGACGAGAAGCTAACAGCCACACAGCCGCCTGGCAGTGATGTGGGATTGAGTCAGCCTGAGAAATAATATTTTTCAAATTATTTTTTTAAATTTTTTTAATGTTTATTTATTTTTGAGACACACAGAGAGACAGAGTGGGAACAGGGAGAGGCGGAGAGAGAGAGGGAGACACAGAATCCACAGCAGGCTCCAGGCTCTGAGCTGTCAGCACGGAGCCCAATGCAGGGCTCGAACCCACAAACCGTGAGATCATGACCTGAGCCGAAGTCAGATGCTCTAACCGGCTGAGCCAGCCAGGTGCCCCAATATTTTTCAAATTGTAATCTTTGAATCAGTTCAAAGAAGTGGTGAATACATGAGTCATTCAATAAATGGTGTTGGGGCAGTAAGTCATCCATTTCAAAAATAAAGCTACACAAAAGAAACTCCAGTTGGAACAGAGAGTTAACTATACGGATAGAGAATGCGAACTCAGAAGACAGCGTAAGAAGTTTTTAAAATCTAACTACCGGACGGGAAGGCCTTCTTAAGCAAAACCCCCAAGCCAGACGTCCTAAAAGGAGCCATTGAAAGCAGTGGACTGTAGGAGGGCAGAATTTGAATTCTGATCTCAGACGATCGGAGTTCATTTCCATTTCTGTTTTTTACGGCTGTATGATCTTGGAACTAAGAATACCCTGTAAATATCCAAAAAGATGTTTCATTGAAGAAATTATACTCAAACAGTGAGGCCTCATTCTGCCTCTCAAACGGGTAAATATTAGAAACGGTTGTAAAGAGGGTAGTGAAAAAGAGTATAGTCCCTCATATTCTATTCGCAGAGTATAGATCAGTCCAGCCTTTTTATTTTTTGAAGGTGAGTCAGCAGTATTTGTTGAAAATTATAATGGGCGTACCCTTTGACTCAGCAATTCCGATTTTAAATATCTAAGCTAGAAAAATAATTACCATTAGCAAGAAGAACATACTAGGAATTTTACTGAGACATTGTTTGAAATAGCTAAAAGCTCATATTCTAAATTAGTGTCACCATGGGAATTCACCTTTGGGGGAGGAGTGGAAAACCTAGATCTTTTTTTGAAAATCTGTACATGTCTGTAAAAAACAATCAAAAATGGTTTTAATTTTTTTTAAGGTTTATTCATTTTTGAGAGACAGAGCGTGAACAGGGGAGGGGCAGAAAGAGAGGGAGACACAGAATCGGAAGCAGGCTCCAGGCTCTGAGCTGTCAGCACACAGCCCCACGCAGGGCTCAAACCCACAAACCATGAGATCATGACCTGAGCCAAAGTCGGACCCTTAACTGACTGAGCCCCCCCCCCCCGGGTGCCCCCGCAAAAGTGGTTTTGGACAGTACCTTCCCTAAAAGTTGTTATTAACTAGTTACTGTTTTCTGTTGAGGCATAGCTCCTTTTAAACAATAATACTTGGAATGTCTGTCTATACACATGTTTTATATCCTCTTCTCTGCAGAATGGAAACAGACTGTAATCCCATGGAGCTAAGCAGCATGTCAGGATTTGAAGAAGATGCAGAGCTTAATGGTTTTGAAGAAGCTGACATGAAAGACATGAAGCTAGAAGCCGAAGCAGTTGTAAACGATGTTCTCTTTGCTGTTAACAACATGTTTGTCTCAAAAACTTTGCGCTGTGCCGATGATGTGGCCTATATCAATGTGGAAACAAGAGAGAGGAACAGATACTGCTTGGAGCTCACTGAAGCAGGGCTAAGGGTAAGTCGCCTTTCTTCTTAGGAAAAAAAAAAATTTTTTTTTGCTGTCTTTACCACCTTAAGGGTCGGGCACGGGACGAGTGTTAACTGAGACCCCCTCAGCAGCTCCAAGATTTTTCTAAGGAAACTTTCTTCCCTAAGAATTCTTACTCATTCTAAAGTCTTTCGGTCAACATGGGGAAATTGGATTTTTTTGAAAAAGAAAAACCCATTTGATTTGTAGAGTGTTACTTTGTTTTGATCATCCCTCCCAAAATTAACTTATTTCTTGTCTGTAGCTAAATGTGTCCACCAAAATTAGGCATTCTCTACACTGGACGAGTTTTGCAATCATTGTGTTAAGAGATTCTTTTCCCAACTCTTATAAAATGTCTCTTCTGGGGCGCCCGGGTGGCTCAGGCTGTTGAGCATCCGACTCTTGATTTCAGCTCAGGTCATGATCCCAGTGTCGTGGGACTGAGATCCGCGTTAGGCTCCATGCTGAGTGCAGAGCCTGCTTGGGATTCTCTCTCCCCCTCTCTTTCTGCCCCTCCCCTGCTCCCTGCTCATGTGCTCGCTCGCTCTCTCAATAAAAAAATAAACTTAAAAAAAATGTGAATTTGAGTGATCTTGGGTGAGCCATTCTACCTCTCCGAGTCCTTGCTTCTTTATCTAGAACCTAGAGATTAGAGGGGAAAAGAAAGAAAGGAAGGAAGGAAGGAAGAGGGAGGGAGGGAGGAAGGAAGGAAGGAAGAAAACTAAAGAGGATTTGGGGGGTAATTATATGAATAGCTTGCAGAAAGGTCTAGGTCACTTAAAAACCTGGCACATAGGTATTCAGATACTTGGTTCTACAGTCTTATTCAGTGAACTTGCTGAGCAACTGTCCTATGTCAAGAATTGGAAATCAAACCATGAGTAAAACTTGATCCCCATCCTCCAGGAAGACTACAGTCTAGCACGGAAGAGAGGGGCACAAGGAAGTGTAATCCAGGTAGAAAGTGCCTTGGCATGCCATGGTTCTGCAGAGGGGTGACGCGTCGTCTGTAGTTATCTACCTCTGCTTTTCACTTAAAGCAACAACAGTGCCACTTCTAACATAAACCCGCCTCTTCTAGGACTTGAATAGATGTCACAAAAAAATTAGAGTTTATATATGGAATTCACAAGCTTTAGTCAAGTCAACAAAAACTGATTTCACCCTACGCTGTGCTGGTGAACCACAGGATTCATCTTTTTGGGGGAAAAAAGCTCTCGTTGTGTTTAAAGAAAACGTGCACAGAATAGCATCCCTTTTGTCTCACAGGCTGAGCGCTTGTTTCCCTGGCACATAAGTAATGTGTTTGTAATGTTAAATTAGTAACGTAACTAATTGTAAAGCAGGATTAAAACTATCAACAATTTTTAGAACTCTTTACAGACAGAGTCCAAATAGAGGCACCTGGGTGGCTCAGTTGGTTAAGCATCTGACTCTTGGTTTTGACTCAGGTCATGATCTCACAAATCATGAGATCAAGCCCCAAGTTGGGCTCTGTGCTGATGGTGCAGAGCCTGCTTGGGATACTCTCTCCTGCTGTCTCTCCGCCCCTCCTCTTTCTCTTTCTCTCAAAATAAATAAACAACAACAACAAAAGAGTCTAAGATAAAAACATGGACTGATAAGGCACCTGGCTCCTTCATTTGCTCACGACTCTTGATCTCAGGCTTGTGAGTTCGAGCCGCATGTTGGGTATAGAGATTGCTTAAAAATAGAATCTTTTACAAAAATGTTTAAGAAGTAAAAGGTAAAAAATAATTTTTTAATCTTTGAAATATGGACTGATAATATAGTGTCTATTATGTGCCTTTAATTAGTGATCCTTAATATGTGTGGGATTAAATAGAAACACGTTCCAGTCTATGAAAATGAAACCCTGGTTCTGTGTAGCTTTTTACACGCCTTTTTACATTCCCTTATAGGATCAGGAGTAGGTAAATTAAACTTCTATATTTTGAGAAAAGAATGTTAAAGAGGGCATTTTGCTGGTGGTGTTCTGTGTTTCAGATTGGTTAGAAACGCGCATATTCCAGGGGCGCCCCAGAGGCTCAGTCAGTTAAGCGTCCAGCTCCTGGTTTCGTCTCAGGTCATGATCTCACGGTTTGGTGAGATCGAGCCCCACCTCGGGCTCTGCACTGGCAGCTCGGAACCTGCTTGGGATGCTCTCTCTCTGCCCCTCCCCCATCACACTGTCTCTGCCGCTCAAGATAAAATAAAACTTGGAGAAGAAATCTGCATATTCTGACTATTGAGAAATCGTGTCGCCAGAGACTGGCCCGTACAAACATGTGGTCTTTGCTTTCTGTACCGAGATGAAGTCTGGCTCTTTAATTCAGTGTTGCATTTCTCTTGTAGGTGGTAGGCTATGCTTTTGACCAAGTGGACGATCACTTGCACACTCCCTATCATGAAACAGTCTACTCTTTGCTGGACACACTGAGCCCTGCCTACCGGGAAGCATTTGGAAACGCACTCCTTCAAAGACTGGAAGCTTTGAAACGGGATGGACAGTCGTGACTGAGCTTTTTCCTTCGCGAGGGTGCTGTGCTGGCACAAAATGCTGACCTAAAGCTTGAAATTGTTAACTTATTGTCACAGTAGAAAACGCATCTTTGGGTTTTAGGTCTGTCATCTCTTGCTTCAGATTTAGGCTTTTGACTCCTAATATTATTGACTAATGGATTCTCTTTCTTAGCTTCGGATTCATTAAGGGGATCCTGAGGCCATTGCTGTGACACCATCATTAAGACCTTCACATTTCTTCATAGAGTATCTCTGCGTCTCAAAACCTAATCAGTATTTCATTCTGTTATCACAGGACTTCGATGCTGCCAGCACTGCCCTTTACATAGGAAATTCTAGATTTGCACAGTAATGTACAGGAATTAAAATGACCTAACTTCAGACTTTGATTCAGCTTGCTAAATCAGGGGTTTACTACTAGCTCAGACCGACTTTGTAGTAGTTATTTTGCTACTGGCCTTACTGGAAACAAATTACCCACTAGTTTCCCCGGCACAAATTTTGAAATTCACTGCTTCACTGAATCTATTTATATTACTAATATGGACCGATAAAGATGAATTAATTCTATATATGACTTAGCTAGTATTAAAGGGAAAACAGGTACTGAAATGATAGTTCTGTATTCCTTGTTTGCAACAGGCAGCCAACTAAGAGGGCAGACCGTTAGCAAATGAATGTAATAATTACTTGTTTCCAAGATATTGAAGCACATAAGCATATATAGGAACAGGCTCCATTTTTCTTAACAAAAAACATCTTCAGTGTGTGTGTGATTTAAAAGGAAGAAGATTCTGATTTCCCAGAAAACCATATTTTGGCCTGTGTTGACTCTTACCACGAATGTTTGTTTACATGATGTACAGTCTGTATTCAGAAAGTATTTTTGCTTCTACGTTTACTTTGTATGAAGTAGCGCTCTGGGTATTCCGGCCACTCCCCCCACCTTCCCCGACAGATGCATAGTGTTCCGTCTCCAGGCCGCATCTGCAGTGTAATGTGAGTGCATTGTATGGGTTTGAAACCAAAGGATGAATGGAGCATTCAGACAATATTTAAAAAGAGGGAGACTGTGTTTTTCTATTTTATTACAGGCACTAATATTTATAAAACTAAACTGTACCGTGCTGCTACATGTTTTCAAGTACACGTTGAATACTAAGGATTGGGGAGTCGATTTTTTTAATAGTCCGTCTAAAGCAGCAGCTCGTAGAAATGTTGCACTAAATTCTGCATCTGGACCCACCTTCTCAATTCGTCATCTGCAGGCCTTCTTTCATCACTATTCGACGATAGGTACTTTCAGGCCCTGAAGATCATGTAGAGCAGATTGAAGTTTGGTTTGTATCAGGTTTCACTGGCAGAGTTCATTGCAAGGCTTTAACTGTGTTTGCTAAAGGTGTATTCCTTCACAACTTTATTTTCAGATGCTAACTGGGCAGTGAAGTCTAACTGCAGGTCAGGTTTTCTCACGCTTACTCTCAGGCTAAATAAATGTAAAGGATATTTGTAAAGTTTGAATAAAATTCTGTTTACTCATTTTGAGCCAAGTATGAACAAAAGTGATTGTATGTTCAGAAACTGACATTGTTCGTTTTGTGATACATGGCTGGTTCCAGGAGCTTCCGCGTCCATTTTTGAATTCCATATTGTTAAATTTTGCTGTGAAGTGATTTGCTCTTTTTATTATGATGAAAGAGGAACACAGAGAAGACATTAATAAAGCTATACAGATACTAAAATTTCCATTTCATCTAGATTGTTTCAAGTATTTAATCAGATAAAGTGAGCCTTGATTTCGCTCCCTAAAGAAAAAGGGGGAAAAAAAGAAAAATCCTCTAACTACGTAACTCCTACAAATCAGTAAGAAAAAATGAGAACAGTGGGCATATAATATGATTGAACAACTCAAAAAAATATACAGGTGTTCAGGAAGCACTTGAAAGATATTCAACCTGACCAGTAATTCAAGAAAGGAAAATTGGGTTAGCTTTGTATTTCACCTAATAATTTAATAATTTCTCTTATTTAAATCATATCAATAAGGATTTAGTGAGGGGCACTCTTACATTGTATTGGAGAATATATTGAAACCTTTCTGGAAAACATTGGTAATAGAGCCTTTATAAAAAGCTATTAACGTATGTACTTGTAACATGGTAGCAATCTAGCATAGGGAAATGATTCAGCAGAAGATACACTACAAGGATATTCATTTTCTCGAATGAAAAATTGGAAAGGCTCTAAAAAGTGGTTGTTAGGCCACATCCTCTTGATGGAAAAATATGCGGCCATTAACAGTCATGAAGAAAGGGGCCCCTGGGTGGCTAGTCCGTTGAGCATCCGACTTCGGCTCAGGTCATGATCTCACAGTTCCTGAGTTCAAGCCCTGCATCAGGCTCTCTGCTGTCAGCACAGAGCCCCCTTCAGATCCTTTGCCCCCCCGACCTCAGCCCCTTCCCCACTCATGCTTTCTCTCTAAAAGTGAATTTAAAAAAAGGAAAAGTAAAAAATAGCAATGGAAAAAATTATACTACGTGAAAAAAAGATATAGAACTATGATCTATCTTTGAAAAATTTACAGGAAGAATAAAATGTTCTGCAGTATTCACGGTACCTATCACTAGGTGGGAGGATAGGTGATTTTGTTTTTTGTTTTTTTTATAAATTTTTTTTAACATTTTTATTTATTTTTGAGAGACATAGACAGATCATGAGCAGGGGAGGGGCAGAGAGAGCGGGATACACAGAATCGGCAGCAGGCTCCAGGCTCTGAGCTGCCAGCACAGAGCCCGACGCGGGGCTCAAACCCATGAACTGTGAGATCATGACCTGAGCCGAAGCTGGACACTAAACCGACTGAGCTACCCAGGTGCCCCGACTTTGATTTTCTTCATACCTTTTCACAGTTTTTTCATTAGCTTCTATGCACTAACTCAATAAGATGTGGATGGTGTTTGAGCTGGCTGAAGAACCTTTCTCTCGCAAAAGCACCGAGCTGCCCTGAATTCTCACCCCCAGGACCCTTGAAGAGGCAGTATGACTGTGAAGACAGGAGAGTGCCCACCCACCTCATTTCTCAGGATGACACCCTTCCCACCTTTCCTCCAGGTTAGCCACTAATGGTGTCCTAATCGTTAGCTTCCTCCATCGCACACCGCGCTGCTTCCTGTCCGGTGTTCAAAAACAGGATGTGCTGTTTTGTTTTGTTTTAATATTTAATGTTTATTATTTTTGAGAGAGACAGAGCATGAGCAGGGGAAGGGCAGAAAGGGAGGGAGACACAGAATCGGAAGCAGGCTCCAAGCTTCAAACTGTCAGCACAGAGCCTGACTTGGGGCTTGAACCCATGAACACTGAGATCATGACCTGAGCCAAAGTCGGGTGCTTAACCGACTGAGCCACCCAGGCGCCCCCAGGATGTGCTGTTTGACTGTCATGGGAAGCAGGGTGGAAACACAGATCCTGACGCGTGTCACATGAACTTAAGCACTCTGCCTTCGGCCCCTTTGGGGGATGGCATGGCCGAGACGTGGACAGATGGAGGGCCTTGCTCAGCACCCCACCTGTGAATACGTGTTGGGTCAGAACCCCGTCTTCCGTCTCCACCAACTCTCTCTGTCCAGTCTGTTGGCACGAGCATCACCTGAACTCTGTGGCTATGGACACACCTCATTTTATTGCACTTCACAGATAATGCAGGGGGTGGAAGGGAGCAGTTCCCACAAATTAAAGGTATGTGTGTTGTGGTCATCTGTGATCAGTGATCCTTGATGTTACTGTCATTGCTGGGGGTGCCACAAAGCACGCCCATACAGGACGCTATATTGTGTAGTGACGGCTCCAGCGACCGGCCGTTCCCCCGTCCTCCGTCTCCTTGCATCTGCCTATTCCCCGAGCCACAACAGTATTGAAATTCGGCCAGTTGATAACCCCGCAATGGACTCTTAAGCGTGCAAGTGAAAAGAAGAATCGCACGTCTCTCATTTTAAATCAAAAGCTAGAAATGTTCAGCGAAGAAAACACGGAAAGCCAAGGTAGGACACAAGCGAGGCCTCTTGCACCAGTGAGCAGCGATGTGAACGCAAAGGGAAAGTTCTTGCAGGAAACATAGTGTTGCTCCGGTGAACACATGAATGGTAAAGCGTAACAGCCTCACTGCTCATGTGGAGAAAGTGGTGGTGGTTTACCTAGAAGATGAGCCAACCACATTTCCCTGCACCAGAAACCCTCCTCCAGAGCAAGGCCTTAATTCTTCAGTTCTACCAGGGATGGGAGAGGTCAGGAAGCTGCAGAAAAGAAGTTCAAAGCTGGCAGAGGTTGGTCAGAGGGTTAAGGAAAGACATGGTCTCCACAACATGAAAGTACAGATCAAAGCAAGCTATCTAGATCTAATTAATGAAGGTGGCCACACTACACATTTTCCATGTAAATGAAACAGCCTCCTATTGGAAGAAGATGCCTTCTAGGACCATAATAGCTAGAGAGAAGTCAATGCCTGGGTTCAAAGGACCGGCTGACTTGTTAGGAACTAACGTCGCATTGACTAAGCAGAAGCTGGTGCTCATTTACCATTCCAAAAATCCTAGGGTCCTTGAGAATTAGGCTAAATCCAGTGTGTGCTCTATAAATGGAACAACTAAGCCTGGGTGATGGCACATCTGTTTACAACATGGTTTGCTAACTATTTTAAGCCCCTGTTGAGACCTGTTCAGGGGGGAAAAAAATCATTTCAAAATATTACTGCTCATCGACAATGTACCTGGTCAGCCAAGAACCCTGAGGGAGATGAGCAATGAGATAAATGTTATTTTCATGCCTGTTAACAACAGGCAGGTCTCTCTTCTGCAGCCCATGGATCAAGGAGTAATTTTGACTTTCAAGTCTTATTTAAGAAATAACATTTCGAAAAGCTGTAGCTGTCTTCTCATTCCTCTGATGGATCTGGGCAAAGTAAACTGCAAACCTAAAAAGGATTCACCGTTCTAGATGCCATGAAAAACATTCATGATTCACGAGAAGAGGTCAAGATACCAACGTAGAGGAGTTTGGAGGAAGTTCATTCCAATCCTCATGGATGATTTGGGGGGTTTCGAGACTTCAGTGGAGGAAGTCACGGCAGATGTGATGGAAATACAAGGAGAATTAGAATTGGAAGGGGAGCCCGAAGATGGGACTGAATTGCTACAGTCTCAGGATAAAACTTGAGCAGGTGAGGAGTCTCTTCTTTTTTTTTTTAATTTTTTAAATATATATTTATTTTTGAGATAGAGAGACAGAGAATGAGCAGGGAAGGGGCAGAGAGGGAGACACAGAATCTGAAGCAGGCTCCAGACTCCAAGCTGACAGCACAGAGCCTGATGCGGGGCTTGAACTCACAAACTGCGAGATCATGACCTGAGCCGAAGTCGGATGCCCAACCAACTGAGCCACCCAGGCACCCCGACGAGTTTCTTCTTATGGATGAGCTAAGAAAGTGGGTTTCTCGAGACAGAATCTCCTGGTGAAGATTGTTGAGATGACAACAAAAGGTTTAGAGTATCTCCTAAACTTAGTTCATGAAGCAGGAGCAGAGGTAAGAGGATTGACTCCAATTCTGAAAGAAGTTCTGCTGTGGGTAAAACACTGTCAAACAGCATCACATGCTAGAGAAATCATTCCTGAAAGGAAGAGTCAATCAATGCTGCTCAATTCGTTGTCTTATTTTAAGAAACTGCCCCAGCCACCCCAGCCTTCAACAACCACCACACTGATCAACCAGCCAGCAGCCCTCAACATTGAGGCAACACCCTGCACCAGCAAAAAGATGAAAACTCACTGAGCACCCAAATAATGGTTAGCATTTTTTAGCAATAAAGTATTTTTTAAAGACGGTATGTACATCGGTGTTTTTAGACATAATCCTATAGCACACTTCAACGACTACACTATAGCGGAAATACAACTTTTACATGCACTGGGAAACCGAGAAATTCATTTCACTCACTTTATTGCAATATTCTCTTTATGGTGGTGGTCTGGAAACCAAAATTCTCCAAGGTATGCCTGTATATGAGAGCTGATTCTGAGAAAAGAAAGGAATAACAGTAAAAGAAAGGGGCATTACTTGTTGACAGGATGGAATTAATCAATAGACTCTCCTTTCCTCATCTCCCGACGTGAAGCCAGCCCCTTACAACTATGGCACAAGCTTGCTTACCTGTTAGCAGGAGTAGAAACGATAAGAATGAAACAAAGCTGAAATATTATACAGTAACACGACCAGCTGAATAACTTTCAGAATACTTAGCTGCTTAACTGCATACTGATAGCAATAACCTAAACATCGAAATGAGGCATCTAGTGAATTCTAGAATATTTGAACCAACAAGTCATTTGAAAGGATGCTGAAGAATGTTTTACTCCAAGTTTTGCACTGGTCTTCCATGAATATTTTTACATCTTGTTGATAACTTTAAAAAAAAAAAAAGGTTGCTATGAGCAAGCTGTTCCCAACGTGAGTGCAAAATTTCAAAGTGTTAATTATTTTATCAAAACAAGCGTTAGTGAGATGTACAAAAAAGAAAAGGGGGTGGAAACCAAAAAAAAAAAAAAAAAATGAAAGGCTCCCATTTGCAGAAGTGTGCCTTAGCCTTGAAGAGAAAAAAAAGCGATTTCACCTTTGGACACCACTTCAGAAAACGCTGTCATCTATATCTTATTTAATCCTAACAGCCCTGTTAGGCTGGTGATTTCATGCCTGTTTTACAGCAAATTTAGCAGCTGAGGCAAGGGTAAAACATGGTACCAGTCTCCCCCAAGTAGCAGCAGTGCTGGGAGTCCAGGCCAAATCTGCTGAGTGTCCAGAACCTCCAAGCTGTATGGAGCTCCTGGGTCACATCCATTTTCCGAGGCAATCAATCATCTATATATACACACAGACACACAGGGGCACCTGGGTAGCTCAGTCAGTTAAGCTGCCGACTCTTGATTTCTGGTTGGGGTCATAATCTCACCACTGGTGAGTTCAAGCCCTGCAAGGGGCTCCGTGCTGACAGTGCAGAGGCTGCTTGGGATTCTCTCTCCCCCGCTCTCTGCCCCTCCCCTGTCTGTCCTTCCCCCATGCTCTCTCTGTCAAAAGAAATAAACAAACACACATATATGTAAAAAAAAAGAAAAAATTGCTGCATGTGTTAAATATTTACATTTAACAAGTTATTGTGTGTAGCACAAAGCATTTCAACAGAATCAGACTGTTCCAAGACAAGGGCAAGATATATAGTCCACAAGGTCATTTGTGGTCCTGCGATAAGACAAACTGAATGTCATCTTTTAATTTGTAGGTTTAGCCGGGCACCTGCGTGTATAACCTCATTTGGAAAGATCAAAAGCCTACGTTCCACCCCTTTGGGACGGTGGATGACTGGCCGCCGCCACCCCTGCCCGCCCCCGGGTCTCCCGGAACTGCTACCAAACAGCCCCTAAAGCCAGCTGAGCCCCATGGATCGAGCAGCAACTGGCTGTACAGGGAGGACCACACACGCCGTCGTTCCAGCGTCCTGGACACGAAAGTGTACGGCCACCGCGGCTCTTTGCGCCGCAGGATTGTCACGGCCTCCTGGTCAGATCAGCCCACAGGGCAACCGTGTGGCCAGTTTTCCTTGTTCAGCAGATTCAGCAGTGTTTTCAGTCCTCCGCGTCAGGTGATCCTGGGACGTGTTTCCAGTTTCAGAATCGAAGAGATGAAAGGGAGCAGGGGTCGCTTGGCCCCTGCGGCAAGGCCTACGGAGGCCCCGAGAGAGAACTCGCCCGGCAGGCGAGCACAGCGGGCACGCCACCCTGGCCCCGGGGCCCCGCGGCCCCGCCCCCGCCCCGGGAACGCCCCGCCCCGCGCCCTAGGCCCCGCCCCCGGGGAGTCGGCCGGCCTCCCAACTCCTTGGCAACCAGAGGGACGCTTTCTCCTTAGCAACCAGGGCGGCAGCAGCCATGAGTGAAGAAGAGGAAGTTACTGCCCCCGTGGAGAAAGTTATCCGGATCCAGAGGGTGTTTATAAACCTGCTGGATTCATACAGCAGCGGGAACATCGGGAAGGTGAGCAGCGGCGGGTCAGAGTGGAGCCCCAGCCCCCAGGGCCCAGTCCCCCGCCCCGGGCTCCCGAACCACCCCCCTCCCCGACCCAGCTAGGGGCTGCGGCGCGGGGCGCTGTTAGGGGCTCCCCTTAAGACAGGGTTGCTGGTTCCGGGCGCCAGGCTGCTCGCAGAGCCGCAGCTGGAAGCCCAGGTGTTTGCAGATGGCCTGTCCAGCCCTGGGTCCTCCCCTGTTAGTGAAAGGAAACTGAGACTCAGAGGGAGAGGGAAGAAGGGACTTGCCCCACGTCACATAGCAAGTTGGGGGCCGGCCCTGGACACAGAGCCCAGATCTCTGGCCTCCTAACTAGGTTCTCTCTCCGCACCGCTACCGCATCTGAAGGAAGCAACTGACAGGTAGGTCCAACCAAGCACATCCATTCATCCATCCCTTCAACATACATTTTGAGGGTCTGTTATCCGCCAGGTCCTGTTTTGGGCCCACTAAGCTTCCCCAGCCTTCATCTTTAGCCCTGGGAAATGGAGATATTCTAAAAGAGGATCCTGACGCCCCTCATCTTAAAACGTTCCGTGGGGCGTCTGGGTGGCTCAGTCAGTTAAGTGTCCAGCCTCGGCTCAAGTCATGATCTCACGGTTGGTGGGTTCTAGCCCCATGTCAGGCTCTGTGCTGACGGCTCAGAGCCTGCAGCCTGCTTTGGATTCTGTGTCTCCTTCTCTCTCTGCCCCTCCCCCCCGCTCATTCTCTGTCTCAAAAATAAACATTAAAATTAAAAAAAAAAAAACGCTCAGTAGTCAAAAGAAAGCCATAATTTTATCATTTCCCTGAGCAGGACTCCTTCATCTCAGTGCTACCCTCTGGGGCCACAGAGAAGAGTAACCTCACTCTGGGCAGACTTCTGTGAGGCTATCAGACAACATGCGCTGCCCAAAATAGGATGCAGCTACAGTGCATACCATTGTGTGGTCACAAATTACCACAAACTAGGTGGCTTAAGACAACAGAGTTTATTCTGTCTCTGTTCTAGAGACCAGAAGCCCCAAATCAAAGTGTTGGCGGGGGTTGGTTCCTTCTAAAAGCTGCGAGGGAGGGTCTGCTCCCTACCTCTCGTAGCTTCTGGTGCTTGTGGGCAATTCTTGAGTCCCTTGGCTTGTAGACTCATCATCCCAACCTCTGTGTCTGTCTTCGCCTGTCTCCTCAAATGTCTCTGTGTCCGAATCTCCCTCTTTTTATAAGGACGCCAGTCAGTGGATTAGATCCCAGATGATATATAATTCTGACTTCTGAAATAATTGCACCACTTTAAAATCACAGTTAGAGCTAACATGTATTGAATCCTTATTTTGTGTCAAGCTTTGAAAATTGATTTTTCTATATAATGTACACTTGTAATTTAAAAACACATTTTTTTTTCCTGAAATAAAACCTGGACGTGTTTGGGGGCGCTTGGGTGGCTCAGTCAGTTAAGTGTCTGACTTCGGCTCAGGTCATGATCTCACCATCTCACCATTGGTGACTTGGAGCCCCACATCGGGCTCTGTGCTGACAGCTCAGAGCCTGGAGCCTGCTTCAGATTCTGTGTCTCCCCCTCTCTCTGCCCTTCCCCTGCTCATGTGCTGTCTCTCTCTGTCTCTCAGTAATAAATACATTAAAAATTAAAAAAAAAAAAAAAAAAAGAAAGGAAGGAAGAGACCAGAAGACTGGCTGGTGATAGAGGGTGGCTGCCTCAGAGTCTGGGGAGAGGGCTCTCCTGAAAGCTGGCATTTCACCTCACATCACAGGATGGGGACCAAGCCGGAGAAGCTAGTTCTCGGGGCACAGGCAGAGACAAAGTTCCCAAGGAGGGAGTCGCAAGGCAGAGAGGTGAGGGTGCAGGGAACCAGAGACCGCAGGACCGCAGGCAGAGAACCCAGGGTCCACGAGACTTGGCAGCCCACAAAAATGTTTTTTTTTTTTAAATCAGAAAGAACCAAATGAAACTTTAGAGTCAAAGATTTTGGGTCTTTATGACAATATGGTCATAAAACATAATTTTTAATTTTTTGTCGGGGGGGAGGCCATGAAAATCAGAAGGTGGGCCTGCTGGCAGCCATATGGTGCCTCAGATGTGGTCAGCACTCCCCTGTTCTTTGTTGCGTAAATGAACGAAGCCAAGTCCAACACTAAAAGCCCACATCTGGAGTGAGGGGAGGGGAGGTCAGGCTCTTGGTTTATATTCTAAATCCAATGAAAGCTACTGGATTATTTTTAAAAGGGAGGTGAACCTGATTGAGCTTAGGAGAGTGGGAGGGAAGATCATTTAGCTTTTTACTTTACCCCCTTTTGAGGTCTGATTCATTTTTACAGCATCATCTTTTTAAGAACAAATGTTCTTTTCTTTCAGTTTGCAGAGATCTTTTTCCGAAGCTTACCATTAACAGAATTTTTCAGCTATTCCTTAACTAACCTGGACCCCTAGTTCTGACCATTTAGGCAATTGCTGTTCTCTGTACCAAGCACCATGTGAGTGGGAATAAGGAGCTTATAAAGGAAATGGAGGCCAGGTCTCTTGTCTTCAGGCTCCCAGCCTGGCTGGGCAATGCCTCCTGCTCCCCAGAGCCCCTGCTCCCCTCTCCATCCCTGGAACAGAGCAGTGTGGCCAGCGTGGTACCTGTGCGGCCTTGGAGATCACAAGGTCCAGCTGCACCCCTCCCCGCCCATGCAATCTTGGGCAAGTTACTTCCAGCCGGGCATCTCTTTGCTCCTCTGTGAAACGAAATAATAGAACTGAATATGTATTGAATGAACTGGAATATGTTTGAGAGAGAAATGAAAATATATGTGACATACTTGGAAGAAATATATTCCAGGGAAAGGTTGAACCTGATAATCTTGCATTACTAACTCGAACTGATTTTTATCAAAACGAATGAGGTTGGACTTCTTGTTTGTTTAGTTTTGGTTTGTTTTTCGTCCCAAGATGTAATGATGTCACGAGTACATACATGTTTGATATGTAAATTAAAATCATTCTTATTTGTATATAAATAAGTATACACACATATCATATATAAACATATATGTGTGTGTATACACACACACGTGTATACATAAAACTCTTTAAAGGTTTTTTAATGTTTATTTTTGAGAGACATGGGGAGAGAGAGAGACAGAGACAGAGTGTAAGCAGGGGAGGGGTAGGTAGAGAGGGAGACACAGAACCGATGTGGGGCTCGAACTCACAAACTGTGAGATCATGACCTGAGCCGAAGTCGGACGCTTAACCGACCGAGCCACCCAGGCACCCCTATGTGAAACTATATAACCTATCAGCCACTCCCAAGGATAATCTCTGTAAAATAAAAAGCAAAACTTTGCCAACTTCATTCTATTTCATTATTTGCAAAGGTGGCCATTGAACGTTTCAATGAGGCAATCCAAATGGAGATGAGTCTGCCCTTGGTGTAAAAACGCACATCGAATTTCAAAGACTTAGTATGAACAAAAAGGAATATAAAAGATCTCATTAATCATGTTTTCTATTGATTACATGTTTAATTGATAATATTTTGAATCTGTTGGGTTAAAGAAACATTTAAATTATTTTCACCTGTTTCTTTTTACTTCTGTTAATGTGGCAACTAGCCATGAGTGGATCACATTACATCACTACATTTTTCTTAGACAAGCCCAACATGGTGACCGCAGCCCTGCTCTGCCCCCTTAACACCTTCTTTAAGCTCTCTGGGCCTGGGTTCCTCATCTATAAAATAGAGTGCCATTGGGGTACCTGGCTGGGTCAGTCATTTGAGTATCTGACTCACCATTTCGGCTCAGGTCATGATCTCAAGGATGGCGAGGTCGAGCCTGGCGTTGGGCTCTGCACTGGCAGTGTGCAGCCTGCTTGAGATTCTCCCTCTCTGCCCCTCCCTTGCTCCCACTCTCTCTTTCTCAAAAATAAACAATAAATTAAAAAAAAAACTTAAAAATAGAGCACCATAATAGTACCCACTTGGCCGTGCTACTGGGGTCATTGTTAGTTTCATCAAACCACCAGTGTACAACACACAGGCTATGCGTGGGGGGACAGGGGTGCCTCTAACAAGCCCTCAAGAAAGGTCAATCTTTAGAATCATTCCAACTGACTACCCTTTCTCTAAGTCATCCTTAGTATTTTCTTAGCAAGTTTGTGTTTCCTTGCAGTTTCTGTCTAACTGTGTAGTTGGGGCTTCACTAGAAGACATTATAGTAGAAGAGGAAGAAGAAGATGAAAGTAAGTCAGCCATGGCAGAAGGCTCCTCCAAACTGAAGGACGGCGCATTCCAGATTGTGGGCACGCTTTCCAAGCTCGAAGACGTTCGGCCCAACTTTGCCGTGGAGACATACAGCGTAAGTCCAGATGGCTTTTGCTAAGAGTAGACCCAGGGCAGAGTCCAACCCCTTCGCAATACGCTGTTATTCTTTGCTTCTCTTCTTTTCTGCAAACATGGGGGTGCAGGAAGGTAAGGGCAGGTGCAGGCAGGTCTTTCTCCCCTGATGGAGAGCAACCATTGTCTCCACTTTAAATGTTTGCCTGAAGCAAAGAATTTAAATTAGATATTCTTGGAAGGAATGGATCTAATTTGGACTTTGAGACTCATAAAATCTTCTAAACTGTGTTTAAAATGCGTGCTACCCTTCACTACCCAACAACCCTGGGCTACAGTGGGTGCTTTCTGGGAAGGAGAAACCTCCTTTGATAATAAGCCACTCGGGAGTAACGTATCATTAAGTTGCTGTCTTATTGAGAAACAGTGCTGCTGGTGTCGAACCCAACCTCTGTGCTTGGAAGCTCAAATATAACATGACGGCAGAGTTTGGGGATTAGGGGAACGATAGTTTTATTGCTCGGCCAGGCAAAGGAGGCAACAGCAGGCTAATGCCTTCAAAGCTGCAGACCTTTCCGGTTAAAAAATGGTCTGGAGACACGAACAGACATTTTCCCAAAGAAGATATCCAGGTGGCTCACAGACACATGAAAAGATGCTCAACATCATTCATCATCAGGGAAATACATACAAATCAAAACTACAATGTGCTATCACCTCACACCTGTCAGATGGCTGAAATCAACAATGCAGGAAAAATAAAATAAAATCAACAACACAGGAAACAACAGGGGTTGGCAAGGATGTGGAGAAAGGGGAGCCCTCTTACATTGTGGGTGGGGATGCAAACTGGCGCAGCCACTGTGGAAAACAGTATGGGGGTTCCCCAAAATGTTAAAAAATAGGAGCACCCGGGTGGCTCAGTTGGTTAAACATTTGGACTCTTGTTTTCAGCTCAGGTCGTGATCTGGCAGTTCGTGGGTTCAAGCCCCTGGTTAGGCTCTGTGCTGATAGTCCAGAGCCTGCTTGGGATTCTCTCTCTCCTTCTTTCTCTGCTCCTCCCTTCTCTCTCTCTCTCTCTCTCTCTCTCTCAAAAATAAATAACCTTTTTTAAAAAAAGTTAAAAATAGAACTACTGTACAAGCCAGAAATTGCACTGCTAGGTATTTACCCCCAGGATACAAAAATACTGATTCGAAGGGCTATATGAACCACGATATTTATAGCAGCATTATCAACAATAGCCAAATTATGGATAGAGCCCAAAAGTCCATTAACTGATGAATAGATAATAAGATGTGGTGTGTGTATGTATATGTGTGTGTGTATATATACATATATATGATGGACTATTACTCAGCCATTAAAAAGAATGAAATCTTGCCATTTACAATGACATGGATACAGCGAGAGAGTATTATGCTAAGTGAAATAAGTCAGAGAAAGACAAATCCCATATGATGTCACTCATATGAAAACAGATGAGGGGCACCTGGGTGGCTCAGTTGGTTGAGCATCTGACTTTGGCTCAGATCATGATCTCACAGTTTGTGAGTTCGAGCCCCATGTCAGACTCGCTGCTGTCAGCCTGTCAGCACAGAGCCTGCTTCGGTTTCTCTGTCCCCCTCTCTCTGCTCCTCCCCCACTTGTGCTCTCCCAAAAATAAATAAATATTTAAAAAAAAGAAAGAAAGAAAACAGATGAATATAGGGGGGAAAAAAGAGAGAGAGAGAGAGAGGTAAACCAGGAAACAGACTCTTAACTGTAGAGAAGAAACAGAGTTACTGGAGGGAAGGGGGGGTGCGTGGGCTAAATGGGTGATGGGCATTAAGGACGGCGCTTGCTGGGACGATCACCGGGTGTGGTATGAACGTGACGAATCACTGAATTCTCCATCTGAAATGAATATTACACTGTACGTTAACTAAGTGGAATTTAAACAAAAACCTGGAAGAAAACCCAACAACTGCAGGCCCACCCACGGTTAAGGCTGAGCGATTTTACAGGAAATGCAGGAGCTGAGTGATTGCCATAGGAATCCTGCAGGTGCTGCCAGCCTCTCCCCCAGGTCCTCAAGGTGACCTCGGGACTGGCACCCACCGCCCGAGTCTCGTTACTAAGTAAACATTGAGGTCAGCGGGACGTCAGTATCCAGAACAAAGGGGAGAAAAGTGGGTTCACATGAAGTCAAGCCTTGGTGAAGCACTAGCGTGTTCATGTTCATTTCCAGCCATCTTTACGTTTCTCTAGCAGTTTCCCTGCCTCCGCACGGACAAATGCGACACAGCCAGAGACATTTAACTACCTCCCGTAGGGGTGTCCCTCTCATCAGCCTGCCTGCCACTCTTGACCCTGCCATACAGCCCTGCCCACGCCGTCCCCCGGAACAGACTTTCCTCTTCCAACCCCACCCAGCCCTATTCGTCCTGCAAGATTTAACTCAGGGTGTCATCTTCTCCAGGAAGCCCTCAGTGATTCCCACTTCTTCTCCACTCCCGGTTTGGATCCTGAGCTCTTTTCTTGCACTCCTATAGCATCTTTACCTGCCTACATCATCACACTTTTCACACTCCACTGTTATCTGTCTACTGTGGGTCACACTGGTCACGACAATTAGCCCCTTAGGAACAGACGGAGTCTCACTTATTCTCCTGTTTATCCGTCATCTTTGGCACCTAGCACATTGCCTGGCTGAGAACAGCCCTCAATAAACACCTGTGAAATGAGTGAAAGAGTCCTCTCCCCCGACCTGTCCCCATCATAGGGAACTTTCGCCGCCACCTACCCCCTTTCGCACTCTCCTGGGTCTTCACTCACCCCTGGCTTCTTCCTTTCTGCCTAAACGTTGTTCCATGCTCACATCTTTCGAACTTCATTTGGCCTCCCTGGTGGCTACCAGCCTCTTTCTCTGCCCCTGACCCCTGCCACGCTGAACGTCAGAGAGGGCCCAGCCACAGGAAATACCCTGGCCAGTGTCACCAATTCCCAATTCCCAAAGTCCTATCTTACTGGCTTACTGGCTGCTGTTCCGCTTTCTGCCCTTTAAATGCTCTTCTCCCCAGAACCCCCTCCTTTCTCCTGATGGATGTCCTTCCTAAATCTTATCCGGTCCTACGGATCCAGCTCCTTTCAGCTGCCTTTCAGATCTGTCTCCAGCCCCGTCGATCGGCAAATCCAACTGTCCCCTGGCGCACTCCCCCCGATGTCCTGCTGGCCCTTCTAATTCAATATGCTCCCAATGAAATTTATTACACTCCTCTGCAAAACCACTCTGCCTTTTTAGACTCCTAATTTTGATTAAAGACCTGTATCCGTTTGGGCTGTTTGGGCCACAAGTAACAGGCAAAAAAGGCAAAGCAAACTGGCTTAGTAAATAAGGAAATTCTTCAGTTTACGTGGCTAGTTGTCTCCAGGAAGAGGCAGCTTCAGGGCTGGCATGCTCCAGGAGCTGCAGCTCCTTTTTCTGCCCTTCCTGGCCTCTGCCTTCCTCCAAGGGTGACTTTGCTTTCGGGCTGGTGGCAAGGCGGCAACGGTCCGGGGCCTCACATTCACACACAGCAACATGGTGGTGAAGAGAACTTCCAGAAGTCCTCAGAGAAAGGAGGATGGACATTCCAGCAACCCCCCTGCAGGCATCTCCTTGAATCTCACTGTTTTGAAGTGAGTCACATGAACCCATCACTTACCTACCTTTAGATCAATAAGGCCCAGCCCTGGAGCGAGAGAATGGAGTTCAAATCCCCAGGCCGAGAGGAGAGCACTGTTCTGTTCTCAGCTGGGAAAGAGGAAGAGGAAGTGGATGCTTGTGTCCTTCATAACATTCATCCCGCGCTCACCCCTACTTGCAGCTGTGGGCTCGCGGCTCGCGAGGACTCGTGTAGCCTCTTGGGCGTGAGATCCTCGCCTGGGGGGCCTTAGAGCCTCTCCCCGAAGGGCTCCCTTCCCATTAGCATGGCCATCTGCGTTAGTCCAGCTCTCTACCAGCTCCCACTATTTACGCTGGAGTTCGAATCCGTGAATGTGTCTCGAGCACCCTAAGGATCCAGAGATGAACGCGGAGCCCACACCGAGCTGGGCCTCTGATACGAAGGCGCAGCTCCACGGCAGGGCCATGAACATGGCCGCAGGGGTGTGCACGCAGCAGCATCTGAAAAGGGCAGTCGACGAGCGCTCAGTCTTATGCACAGAGCGAGGCAGATGTAGCTGAAGGCCCTTCTTGGCACCCCGTTCGAGCCTGCCCTGAGCTGCTCTGGTCTGGAGGTCTCGGAGCCGCCGTCAGCACACGGTCCCGCAAATGGCCCACGTTTGGGAGGCTGGGGTCTACTGGGAGAAGCTGGGACTGAGGCCTGTCCTCGAGGGCTGAGTGGAGCCTGCCAGGCAGATAAGGGGGCAAGGAGATGTCACACAAGGGGGGACACACAGGGGAGTGTATAGTACGCTTTGGAATAGAAAGTGTCAGTATAGCTAGAGCATGGGTTGCAGGGAAGCAAGGAGAAGAAGCAAGGGAGGCATGTAAGGTGAGAGAGGGCAGAGGATGGAAAACATCAGGCTCGTCTAGTTTGTGGAAGGTGCCTCTGCCTGGCTCAGCAAACCATCCGCTATTCCAGGCTCTGCTGAGTGAGCTCGTGTTTGCTCTTCAGTCCAACTTGAATGTCAGCTCCGAGGAGCCACAATCACATATTCCTCCTGGTCTATCAAACCTCAGATGCACTTCTATGATAGCCCTTTCTATACTGGGGGCTGCCACGTAAGGCTGGGCAGGTTGCACACTGCACAGGGGTGCCTGCCTAAGGACATGAGTAGGAGCTGTGTTCTGCTGGGTACAGAGTGCCCCCGAGTAGGTGCCTTCTTATAATTTTCCCGCCAAGAGCAGGTTGTCTTTTTCTAATTTGTTCAAAGGTTTCCCATATCCTTGGATATGTCCTTGTCTGCATTAGACTATAATTTGCTAAAAGTTTTCCCAACAAAACACACACACACACATCCCCACACACACATACGATGCTCCTTAGTATAAGCAACCAGATATTATTCATTTTGCCTCTATCCTCGGGGTCAAACCCAAGGCCCCCACATGTTGATTGGATAAACAAATGAGTGTCCAAATGTGGTCACGCAACATCTGATCAGGAGAACCATCCTCTTGGAAACGTGCCTGTTTCATCTGACATCCAGCTACGATGTCACAGGCGTGACATCTCTGGGCGCCGCTCTCACGGGCTGTCACGGGCTGGGATCGCAGACGCGTCTGGAGCGCACACCTTGCGTTTGTCCGGTGACTTTCTTCCTTTCTTGCCCGCGTCACTCCTGAATCTAGATCAGTCTCTGGTGTGTTGGGAAAGAGTAGGGTCCTCCTGTGTCTCTCGCTATCGGAAACGTAAAAACTGATGTTTGGATTGGCGTGGACGCTCAACCAGCTGAGCCCCCCAGGCGCCCCGGCCCTCTCTTTTTATAAGGAAAGGCATTCACTCTTCTTTTGTTCTCTAACCAAGTTATGTGGTAAGCGACCACATTTGATCTGACAATGTTCTGCTTTTCATGCAAACTGGTTAAGGAGCTGTGGGGACATCTGGTCCTCAGGATCACTGGAATCACAACAAATCCTAATTTGGAAATGCAGTGTCCTTTTTAGGGTTTTTTTAAGGTTCATTTTTGTGGCGCCTGGGTGGCTCAGTTGGTTAAGCGTCCGACTTCAGCTCAGGTCATGATCTCACAGCTTGTGGGTTCGAGCTTGTCCGTGCTGACAGCTCAGAGCCTGGCGCCTGCTTTGGATTCTGTGTCTCCCTCTCTCTCTGCCCCTCCCCTGCTCGTGCTGTTTCTGTCTCAATAATAAATAAACATTAAAAAAAAACATTAAAAAAAAACACTTAAGGTTCATTTTTGGGAGAGAGAAAGAGAGAGCGAGACAAAAACTCCAAAGCAGGCTCCAGGCTCTGAGCTGTCCTCAGAGAGCCCGATGCGGGGCTTGAACTCACAAACTCAGAGATCATGCCCTGAGCCGAAGTCGGACGCTTAGCCGACTGAGCCACCCAGGCACCCCTAACACTCACCCGCAGGACCTGACTCCTAGAAATGTGCAGGCACCCACACAGGAAGGAACAGCTACCTAAAACACAGTGATCGGCGAAGTTACTTTTGTCTAACGTAAGAACTTTTATATTTCTACCCATTAAAAGTTCCTGTGTTTCTGAAATATTCCCGACTGTTAACTGTCATAAGGCACCTTGCACGTACACAGAGAATGGATGAACGCCACCTCGAGGGTTCTGAAAGCACCCACACTCATCACTCAGCAGCACCTCTGGGCAACTCAGGATGTATAACGGCTCAGTATCTCGCAGAGTTTGTGTTCGCTTCAAACGCCTCACACATTTTTCTTCCAGCGTGTTCTAATTCTTCCCTTCTGAATTGGGGTTTAAACAGCCTGCAGAAATAGTCCCTAAAATCATGATGCAATTTTTTTAATCATCTGTTCCCAGCTATTTTCATAAACTTATTTGTTACTTAGAAACTACACACGGAAGAGAGCCAAAATTTCGTTTTAAATAGAACCCCTGCACATGTTTCCCATGGGACACTTCATCTGCTGTGTATCTAATTTGGAAATTGTCACTCCGGCTAAATATTAAGGTTGGTGCCTTGCAACAAACGACTGTCAATTGTCTTTTCTCAGGGCATCTCTCGAGAAGACCTTCTCATGCGCTTCCTAGAGTGTGATGTCATCATTTACAACATCACTGAGAACGCCCAGCAAGCAGAGGAGGCCGTCTGGGCAGTCTCTGGTCAGTGAACTTCTTTCTTTTCTCTCCAGGGGACACTATTTTTGTCCACTCACTTAACCTGAGAGTCATCCAATGAACACGAGCCACATGAGGACCACGGGAAAACTGATCTGAGACTTACCTAAAACATGAAATGAAAGTAGCCTAATGAGGGCCGCCTGGGTGGCTCAGTTGGTTAAGCTTCCAACTTTGGCTCAGGTCATGATCTCGCAGTTCGTGGGTTCGAGCCCCACGTCGGGCTCTGTGCTGCCGGCTCAGAGCCTGGATCCTGTTTCGGATTCTATGTCTCCCTCTCTCTCTGCCCCTCCCCCACTCGCACTCTGTCTCTCTCTCTCTCTCTCTCTCTCTCAAAAATAAATAAACATTAAAAAAAATTAAACAATAGGCGGGGCGCCTGGGTGGCTCGTTTGGTTAGGCATCCCACTCTTGACTTCGGCTCAGGGCATGATCACACGGTGCGTGAGTTCAAGCCCCACGGCGGGCTGCGGGCTGACTGTGTGGAGCCTGCTTGGAATTCTCTCTCTCCTCTCTCTGTCTCCTCATCTTAAGGTAGATAAATAACCTTAAAAAACAACTTTTATAAAAAAATAAATCTATAAAATACACAATGGGGGCTTCCGAAGGATTGAATATTTTTAATATTAAAGGAAATAACACAAATTCAACCTGTGTTCATTCTACAGACACTGCGTAAGGAGGTGGGGTCGAAGCTACTGGGGAGATACAAAGACAAATAAAACAAAGATTATACCCTCAAGGCCCCCGTGGCCCCACGGGAGAGCTAAGGCACACGTGAGGAACTCTAACGCAGGACGGGGAATGGCATGTGCCCAAGAAAGGTATCACAGGAGGGATGTGACCTTAAGAGGAGAGTGGTTATTTCTGTGAGAATTTGATGCACTGCAACCAATATCCCCTGATAGCAAGGGTCAGTGAGGGCTTGTGGAGAATGCTTGCATTTTTAGAAGGCTCTCAAAACCGCAACGAGGGGCGCCTGGGTGGCTCAGTCAGTGAAGCGTCCGACTTCAGCTCAGGTCATGATCTCATGGTTCATGGGTTCGAGCCCCACGTCGGGCTCTGCACTGACAGCTCAGAGCCTGGAGCCTGCTTCAGATTCTGTGTCTCCCTCTCTCTCTGACCATCCCTTGCTCGTGCTGTCTCTCTCTGTCTCTCAAAAATAAATAAAAAACATAAAAAAATTTAACAAAAAAAAAACCGCAATGAACTCTAAGGACCACAGGTCTAGGAGGACGAGGTGATGTTTAGCGATTTGGTGCTGTCAGTGATTCATGTCTTGATGAAGTCGCGAGCGAAGGGGGAAGCAAATCAGCTTTCTGAAACATCATTCTGGACTAGCAGGACGGCCAAAGAGACACAGAGCACCTTACACTTCGATATTTTGTGTGCCGATATTTTTGTTTCAGGCAGATCAGATCAGAGGGCAGCAAGCTTTTTCTGTAAAGGGCCAAAGAGTAAATATTTTTGGCCATTCGAGCCATTTACTGTGCCTGCTGTAGCAAGAAGGCAGCCATGGACAATGTGTAAATGATGGGCTAGGTTCCAATAAAACTTTATTTATAAAAACAGGTACTACTTTGCCAACCCTTGAATAAGGTGGACAACAAAGTGACATTTTTGGCTTAAATTCAAAGAAATGGAATGGAGCCTCAGGAATGACCGTACCATAGTCAAGGAAACAATGGAGAAATACCTTCAGTGGATGCATGAGATTCCTAGGGAGCTTAGAGCATTTGATTTCTCTTTTTTAACTTTGTGCCTACATTTCATTCAGTAAGGAACAAATCAAAAACATGAACATTGTGTCATCTTTTGGAAACAGAGCTTCTTTGAAAGCCTACTTCCTGCATTTTGTCCCTCAGCAAACATTTACAGATGATGTATAATCGCGCCGTCTGAAATAATTGCACCGCTTAAAATCATAATTAGAGCTAACAGAGCTAACACGTATTGAATCCTTATTTTCTGTCAGGCTTTGAAAATGGATTTTTCTATATAATGTATACTTGCAATTAAAAAAAAATTTTTTTCTGAAATAAAACCTGGACATGTTTGAGGGCGCCTGGGGGGCTCAGTCAGTTAAGTGTCTGACTTTGGCTCAGGTCATGATCTCACCGTTCATGAGTTTGAGCCCCACATCGGGCTCAGTGCTGACAGCTCGGAGCCTGGAGCCTGCTTCGGATTCTGGGTCTCCCCCTCGCTCTCTGCCCCTCCCCCGCTCACACTCTGCCTCTTTCTCTCTCTCTCTCTCTCTCAAATAAACATTTAAAAAAAATCTGGACATGTTTGGAAAATTAAAAAGCACAGTAGGGCTTGTAATAAGAAGTCATGATGCCCTTGAATTTCCTTTCCGCTCTATCCCTATACCTGAAGAGGAACCTCATTTAACCGACTCGTACTTTTCTATACACAAAAATGCCCGCACCGATGTCCCATGATTATGAATTTTAGATGTTAACCACTGCCCTCACAGGGCCACCCCCCCAACTGTTCCTCAAGGGACCATATCATTTCTCAAACTTGAACACTGCCTCTCCTTCCATGAGCTTTAAAATGTAGAATGTGTGTTACTGCTTCCTCTGTCATTCTAATATTAGAATGATAAATTCTAATTTTATTAGAATAAATTATTATTCTAATATTTTTATTATTCTAATAAAATTAGAATTTATCATTCTAATAAAGAGCTTTGAATAATTAAGAAAATGTTACTCCTCTGCTGGAAAGGGTTTATTGCCAGGCTTCTGAGACAGTGTCCGTGTTTGCAAGAAAGGACAGTTGGAGGCCTCCAGTCTGCCATCAGCGCCCCCTGGGGGGTGTAGGGTAGGGCTTTGAGAATTTTGTCATTTTGCCTGATGTGCACATTCTCAGACTTGGGACCTGTTTTTCGTTTGTTTGTTGTTGTGTTTTTTGCATGTTTGTTTGTTTTTTGTGGTTTTTTTTGCAATGAATATATAGTACTTCTTAATAATGTTTTATTAAGTAGTTTTAAAATGTTTCAATAGAAAAGGATTCTCCTACCTTGCCTTTCACGGATGCTATCAAAGGAAGGCATGGGAGAAAGGGAATAAAGTATTAGAAATGAGTGAAAACATTTGTATATGGGGTAAAATGGAGGCGCCTGGGTGGTTCAATCACCCAGGCATCCAACTCTTGATCTCAGAGTCACGAGTTCAAGCCCCACATTGGGCATGCAGGCTACTTTAAAAAAAAAAAAAAAACGGGAAAAATATGCTTGTTCACTTGTGATTATTTTAGACCCATTAATATAATCATAAATGAAAGGCTAACCCACTTCAAGGACATCTAAGTGTGCCAGGCAGTCACAAAATAGGCCAGTCGAAAGCACGAGAGAACAGATAGGGTAAAAGGGCAAAATTAAATTGAAGCGGCAATTTTTGTTAATAGAATAAAAATGGAAACTGAAGCGAACACTTGGGCTGGGGATTAATACGTGGACACAGTGTTCTCCTACTTAATTCTGTAACGCTGCCTTGCCTCGGGGTCGGAATCTGCACGTTTATTAGATTCAGGATATCACCACTTGATTGTTTTACTTCTGTAGGGAATCAGCTCCTGAGACTAAAAAAATGTACCACGACAACCGTGTCACTTAGATCCTCTGACAGTGTAATGGGACCTCCCTTTAGTAGATTTTTTTTTCTTCTAGAAAATTCTATGCCACGAAAAATATTTTAGCAGCATCACATGCTCAAAGTATTTAAGAGGTTCAGTGCTTAAACGTGCAGAGAGCACCCCTGGGGAGGGACGAAGCTTTCAGAAATCCAAGGCTTACCTCTCCACCCATCACCGTTCTCAATTCTGATCCCCACGGAACATTCCCTCTCAGCTAGTCCTGCTGATGAACCAAATGCCCTCCAGCCCCAGCCCACAGCACCTGCTGCATGGGCGGCCCTCCCGGGGCCAGGTAGAGTGGGGAGGGTGGGCACACCCCAAACTGCTTCCTTCCACAAGGGTGCAGGCTACCCAGGAGGACTTAGCTTCTGATTGGGGGGCCTTGCAGCCCCCAGACCTAACCTGGATAGGGCTTCCTGCTCCATTCTGCACGCAGCCGGCTGGCTCTAGGGCCTAGTGGGGAGAGCACAGGCCTTGCAGGGAGGCTGCCTGGATCGGACTCTGCCCCAGCTCTCCTCCGTGACTCTGGGCAAACCGCACCTCCATTCCTTCATCTGTAAAACAGAGCTGACGGGAGTACCTATCTCGTAATGGTAAGGATTCAGTAAAGCCCGTGACCTGTTCCAGCCGAACCAGCTATGATTGTTACTATCACTGGCCCTCCGTGAAAGTGAAAGCGCATTGCTAGAGGCTGGGACATGGGAACGGGGGTTGGGGTTGTGAGCTGGGCTCAGAAGAGGTCAGGTGGCTGGAGGGAGAAAGCCAAGAACATTCTTGGGACAGGCAGGTGGGGGGACAGGCCAGTGGAGCAGAGAGGTGACACCCGTCTTCACTTTGCTCCCGGAAAAAGGAGTAATTTCAAGTCCCACCCATGATTTGGAAAACCAGGTCTTCGTGGATCCGAATAACTGTCCTGCTTTTTGGCCCCACAGCACTGAATGAAGAAGTCAGCCACTTTGAGAAGCGGAAGATATTTATTTTGGTATCCACGGTGATGACCTGGGCACGCTCCAAACCCCTGGACCCGGTAAGTAGAGCACTAGCTTTTCCTTTATGCAACAGTCTGCCCTTAAGAGCCCGTGATGTGTGTGTGGAGAGAACTTTCTCTGATGCACTGTGTCTTCTTACACACTCCTGAGCCCTATCCAGGAATGAGCATTCAACGGAAATCACTGACCCTAAGCACGCTGAATTCTAAGGGGCCTCATTGTGCTATGTGCCGCTTAGAAAGGAAAAGCAAATTCTACGAGTGACATTAAACCATAACCATGCTTATTTATCACTTAGACATCTTATTTGCTAGAGCTTTCTTTCAGACTAACCTAGACCTGTATTTCTGCCCTGTACATTCTTGCGCATAGACGAAAAGGAAAATGTCTTAAGCAACACGCTGTTGTGGTAACAGCCCCCAACGTGCTCATATTCTGAGTCCAAACGTCTGACTCACGCCTACCTTCTTTGTCCACACGATAACTCAGTATGAAACCTGCCTCGCCGCATTTATTTCCTTTTCTATGAAGCACATCGTTCTTACTCTGCGAGAAAATGTGAAACTTCTCTGCCCCAGTGCCTTTGTGCCGATGAACTGCCTTTCCGTTTCAGTGCTGAATCACAGTGTAATCTTTGAAAAAGACAGAGAGGCAACTAAATGAACAGACACCTAACGTACCTAATTCAGTTTGAAAGGATGATAATATGAACAGCTGTGCTCAAGGTCACACTCAGGCACCAGCAAGGATAGCATTGATGCTCCTGGTGGAGGACAGCTGTAATCAGCCATCGATCCCAAGGCACGTTCTAACGTCAGAGATGTTAGAATCAATGGGATACGTTACCCATAACAAGCAAATGTTTAGGGGTTTATCACACATTCCCTCAAAGGCCATTTGTTTGTTTAATTGTCTCTCCCCTGGTGAATCAGGCGATGCTTGAGGTCACGGACCCAAGGTTTTCGGTCCTTTTCTTGTAAAGTTTACTCACCTACTCCATTTGGTTGCCCTCACCTCAAAGACCAAGCCAGCCATTGGACCCTGTTGTGGTTCTTTCCCTTGCCGTGTCCAGTAAAGTGACAATTATCGGTCACTCGACTGGCTGCAGGCCTGACTGATCGTGCCGACTCCTTCAGCGGGAAAGCACTCGTACTCGCTGAAATGGGAACGTATTGACTCCTAACTGGTAAGTCCAAGGGCAGACTTCAGGCGCAGCTGAAGCTGGAGGCTTGAAAACAATGTCCGCAGAGCTCACTGTGCTCTCTCTCTGATCTGCGGCTTCCTTCCTCCTGAGTAGGCTTCATTCTCCCCTCAGTTCCCCCTCCTGCCGGGCCCCAGCAGCTCCCAGGCTTACATCCCCCGGAGCTTCCTCTCCTCCACGTGTTGTGTCTCATCCCAGGACGGGAATATGCTCTTTGTCCAGGTCTTGAGCCTAACCTTGAGCCGGTCACAGAGGCGAGGGGAACGGCGAACTCGGGGTGGGCAGGCCTGGGGTTATATACGCCCTTCTAGAGGCAGGGGTGACTGGCCCCCAAACTACAGGGGCTGAGAGTGGAGAAGACATGGGTCCCCCAAAGAAAATACAGGGAAATGTCCCCTGTGTTAACTCCTATGCCCTGTGGCACGTCCCCACCCTCCCGTTGCGGCTTTAACTTACGTTTCCGTAACAGCTCGCGATGGCTTGACGTGAGGCTTATTAAGGTATAATGTACATAGAGTGCAGGCCGCCCTCTTTCACACACAGTTCTATGAGTTTTGACAACTGCATACGGTTATGTAATCACCATAGCAACCAAGATAGAGGACATCTCCATCACCCCCGAAAATTCTCTACCTCGCACCACACAAAAGCTCGGTTCCAGAAGGGTCATATAATTAAACGTAAAGACCAAAACTTTCCATTTTTTAGAAAAATTAATAGAATTTATAGAGAGAGTCTCTTAAGCAGGACCTCGTAATACTAAATAGGAAAATTAAATGAATAAATTCAATGGCAATGAAGTGAATGAGGTATTAACGGATGAAATGATGCGATGCGTGAGATTTCCTTCGAAGTCATCCAGTGGATGGAGAGGTGGATGGGGGTAGGGAGGAAACCAGTTTCGCTCTGTAGGAACCTGAGTCGAATCACGTGGGAACATCACACAAACCCAGATTGAAGGGCGTTCTATTGAATAATGGCCCTATATTCCTTGAAGATGGCAATAAGAGAGAAAATTGAAACACTGTTCCAAATAAAGACGAATGAGACATGGCGGTTCAGGGCCATACGTGATCCTGGATTGGAGTCTCTACTGGAGGAAAAAGTGCTGTAAAGGACATTATTGGGACAGTTGACAAAGTTGGAACATGGAGTCTAGATTGGATGAAATTATTACATCAATATGAAATTTCCTGAATTTTGTCACTGTACTGTGATTTCACAGGAGAATGTTCTTGGGAGATACATGCTGAAAATTAAAGAGAAAGGGGCACGGTGTATGCAATCTGCTTTCAGATGGTTCCGAAAAAAATAAATAATTTTAATAATTGCAAACAGAATCTTCACCCAGCCCAGAAAATCCCTCCACAGGGCAGGAGAGAAAAGAAACAGCTTTACTATGGAATAAGCATTAAAATGGGATGTCACGCTTGGCCTGGGCAATCCGCTAAAGGTTGTGAGCATAGAAGGAAATCTCACCTTTTTCTGTAGCCAAGCAGATACAATCCGTTACATACATGTTTCCTGGTAAACAACAACTAGCTCTTGAGTGAGAGGCCTTAACAGCGCCATCTGTCACAAATAGTTTGTCCTAGAGTCACCTAGTAATTTGGGTGGCCATCTGTGTTGGCTAATTGGCTTTCCCCACAGGAAAAACAAACCTTTCATAGCTTTATGACAGAAGGTAGTTTTGGAGTTTAGAGCAAGGCGTGAGGCTCCTACCTTCCCACTGAAACTGAAACACGGGTCCTCTCTCCACTGATGTTTACATTACAATTTTTTGAGTTTATTTAGTTTGAGAGAGACAGAGACGGTGTGAGTGGGGGAGGGGCAGAGAGAGAGGGAGACGGAGAATCCCAAGCAGGCTCTGCACTGTCAGTGTGGAGCCTGACTCGGGGCTTGACCCCATGATCTGAGGCAAAATTGAGAGTCGGATGTTTAGCCGACTGAGCCCCCCAGGCGCCCCGGTGAAAGTTTATTTCTTATTCATATAAAGCATATGACACGTGTTCCCGACGAATGAGTACGTGTCCTCCCAGCTCTGATTGGAGACCCAGACCCCTTCCATTGGATGGCTTGACCATCGCCCAGCATGGCCTCCAGAGCCATTATGCAAATCTACATCCAGCCTGGGGGCCCCGGGGTAAAGGCACGAAAGACCAGGCACGGGGAAGCTTTGCAAGCCAGGCCTGGAAGACACGTGCCTCCCTTCTCTAAACCGCTTCGGCCAAAACCCAGTCATGTGGCCACACCCAACCACAAGAGAGCCTGGGAGTGTCATCTCGCCCTGTGCCCAGGAAATCAGTGTGGTCCAGTCTTTGGCACAGAGAGAGAACTCTGCCAGGAGACCTCCGGGAAGGGCTCATCTCTGATAAAGAGGGAGTTCAAGGAAGATGCAGCCTTCTTCCCTCTGAGAATATTATTGACCGTGGCTATGACACTTGGAACTGCTGTTGCCATGAGCCTGAAGAGGAAGGCCACACAGTGAGTAAGGCAGAGCTTGGAGGGCATCAGAGGGGCAGAGAAGCCCATCACATGGCACCTGGAGCCACCATGTTTTTGAATGTTCTTTCTGGGAGATAATAAATCCCATCAGTGTTGGGGCCATTTCGAATTAGATTTTCTATTACTTGTAGCCAAAAGCATCCAAATGGATATAAAACTGTATACAGAGCATTTTTAATACAAAAGAAGTGTAAATATAGTAGAATATTTTCATTTGTATTTATTTTGATAAGTGGGAAAATCTTAATATTTTGATAAGTGGGAAAATCTTAATATTTATGGGGCTTTTTTCTTTAGTTATTTTATTTTATTTTATTTTAAGTTTATTTATTTTGAGAGAGAAAGAGAGTGGGAGAGGGGCAGAGAGACAGGGAAAGAGAGAAACCCCAAGCAGGCTTTGCACTGTCACCGTGGAGCCCGACCCCAGGCTCGATCTCACAAACCGCAAGATCATGACCTGAGTCAAAAATTAAGAGTCCGACGCAAAGCCGAGTGAGCCACCCAGGTGTCCAGTATCTGTTTTAAAAGTATAGCTATGTGTTTGCTTTTTTTATGTGTGAGTAAAGAGGGGTGAACATTACTCAACCAAATAGCCCAGAGGAAGAAGGACTGATGTGCTCTGATAGTCACACGGAACGGAGTCCAGCAGGTAGGAGATCCACACATGCAATCAAACACAATGACCAGTTAAAGAGTGGGTCCAATGCCATATCACAAGACAACAGATTTTGCTCAATGTCCCAAACAAAAAGGGGGAGCTCACGCTGCAGAGTCAGCTCTTTATCTCCTGGAAGGATGAAGCCTCTAAAAAAGCTTATTGATTGTAGTGAGATGCCCACAGAAGAGGCTACATTTCCAGGAATGCTACCAGACATCGATATGTGTCAACTATAGGATAATGGACATAATGCCGACCCAAGGTCTACTCGTCATTGATTAGAAAAGCTAAGATGCAAATAGTTGCAGGGATCTAAAGCCTATATGAAAGATACAGGTTTAAAATATACTTGTTTATTTGTTTATTTGTAACAAGTGACATTTGCGGACTAGAGGGAACACGGTCAGATGACAGTAGCAAAGGTTCATAATGTGCAAGCCAGGTCTCTGTCCCAACCAGCAATCGGGATGACAACTCAGAACCTGAAGCCCAGGTTGGTTGACATTCTATCGTGCAGCTGGCCCGGGAGGGGGTGATCTTGCTTGTCCCTCAGTCCCAGTCTCAAAATGTCAAGGACGAGGTTGACTGGCCATCAAAACCTGAGCACCAGGGATGAGACCGTCTCTACTGCAGCCATGAGGACTGAAGGGAAGGCAAATCCTAGAAGAGGGATGCTGGTCACCCAGTCACAGGGAGCAGGAGGGCCAGTGAGGCAGGCTGGCCTCCCCGTCATTACAGCCCGGGCCGTAGAGATGCCGGGACTCCATTCATCCCGTTTCCAGACCCGTGTGAGTAGGATCACCAGACTTAACAATACAGGATGCCCAGTTAAATTCTAATTTCGGATAAACAGTGAATAATGTTTAGCCTAAGTATATCCCGTGAGATACTTAAGATGTATTTACACTAAAAAATTATTTCGTTGTTTATCTGAAATTCAAATTTAGCCGGGTCCCCTGTAGTTCCTCTAGCAACCCTTTATGTGAGCCACTGGGCAGAGTTTAGAGGTCAGCTCATCATGTAACACGTACTCATCGAGTGCCTACCACGGACCCAGAACACTAACTCTCTCCCCATTTTCCTCCCCATGCCATCACCCCCAATCCACCTGCCCTAGCCTCATTCCCTTCCCCCCCAACAATCCATTGTACGTTCTGTTAACTCGTCACCCAAAACGTGTTGTAATCCATCTTGCTCTCTTTGTATCCATGGCGACGTTCTAGACCAAGCTTCAGCATTTACCTCCTTCCCTTGCAAAAGCAGCCTGGGAACTGGCACCTCCGTCACCTCCTTTCAATGCAATCTTCAAGGGACAGCCTAACCGATCTTAAAATATCATTCAGATCATGTCTTAGTTCTGTTTAAAATGCTCAAAACCCTTCAATGCTTCCTTATGCTCTTAGAATAAATCTAAACTCCTCTACATGGTCCACAAGCCCTGAAAAACTGGCTATTGCTGCCTCACCCTCCACTGATTCCCAGCTTGGTGCCCCGTCACTTGGGCCCTTCCTCCCGTTCCTTCACCCTGCCAATGATCGTGCCCCCGCTGGGTCCTCATCCCTGTGTGTCTTCTGTCTCTCTGATTCATTCCGTGTAAACCCAGGGCTCAAATGCTTTGGATTATGTAACTTGGACCACTGGGAGGTGGTTGAAAGTCTCCTGTTGAACAGTGTGTTTTAAAAATCCTCCTCCTGGGGCTCCTGGGTAGCTCAGTCCATTAAGCATCCGACTTCAGCTCAGGTCATAATCCCGGGCTTCATGAGTTTGAGCCCTCCCTGTTGGGCTCTGTGCTGACAGCATGGAGCCCACTTGGGATTCTCTCTCTCTCTCTCTCTCTCTCTCTCTCTGCCCCTCCTCCACTCTCCCTCTCTCAAAAATAGATCAAATAAGTATTTAAAAAAAAATAAAATCCTCATCCAACTACTAGGACCTCTAAATCTTGGATGGATTTGGAGAAGCCACTCTGTCCCATGGGTCTCAGTATCCTCCTTCGATTCTCAGTAAGTTTTCATTTTGTTGTTCTGGAAGGATCTTTCCATGGGACGGTGCAGAAGGGTGAGCTGTGGAAGGACTGGACATGATGTGCAGCCCAGCAGACTGCCGAGAAATATTTTTCATCCCTGATTCCCAATGCAATGATATTTCCCCTTATCTGACGAAGCCTGACACAGAAACATGCACACGGAATGTTTTTATAACATGAGGTTGATTTGAGGGGAAAGGGCAATGTGGAAGAGAGAGAAAAAACCCACGATTTAGATTAAAACATGAAACTATATAAGTTGCAACAACTATTAAGAAATGGTTATTGAGGGGGCCCTGGGTGGCTCAGTCAAGTGTCCCACTTCAGCTCAAGTCATGATCTCATGGTTCGTGAGTTCAAGCCTCGTGTCGGGCTCTGTGCTGACAGCTCAGAACCTGGAGCCTGCTTCGGATTCTGTGTGTGTCTCTCTCTCTGCCCCTCCCCTGCTCGTGTCTCTGTCTCTCTCTCTCAAAAATAAATAAATGTTAAAAAATAATTTAAAAAAACAAAAGCAATGGCTATCGAAGGTCTTGATGGAATCCCAGCGACAACCTGCCGCTGTCCCTACAAAATAAAAGAAAGACATTTGAAATTTTTATTTTGTTTCAATTAAGTATAAAAGATAAAGTTTAGCTAGCTAAAGTATTTTCAAGGAACTTGAATCACTGTAAAAATAAGCAGTAGCTTTTTAGGTGCTTTGTTTGAGCTCTTCAGAACATAGTCGAGCCAGCATTCTGGGTTTAGATGTTTTACGTAGCTCTAAGTTTTACATATCCAATCTGGCATTTTTTCTTTTATAGGATGATTCTGAGATCCCGTTCACTGAAGAAGATTATCGAAGAAGAAAGCACCATCCTAATTTTCTGGACCACATCAATGCTGAAAAACTGGTTCTCAAATTTGGAAAAAACGTAAGTCTGGAGTAGTAAGGCATTTAGGGGTGAGAGAGGTCCTTTCTGAGGCAGCGCTCAATGCACGTGGCCAGGACTATTCCACGTGCCTTATATACATCATCTCAGCTCGTTAAACGTCTGTTCTTGTCCTCACACCCACAGATCTCTGAGCTCCAGGCACACCCCAAGACGCACTGTCTTTAGCGTCTGGTTCTGGTTTTGGTCCAGCCCACTCAGCTGTGTGAGGTCCCAGCAGAGCTCAAGCCCTCACCCGCTAAGGTGTGGGTCCAGAGTCCCTTAGCCCAGAAGCGACAATTAACTCAGACTTGGAGTGGGGAAGGGGGGGCCACATTTCCCCCTTTTCCAGAATCTATCTCATTTGTTTCTTATAACTGAAAAGTACCTATTCAGCTTCCCTTACAAACAAGGAGATGAGGACATCCAGAAGTTAGATAACTGGCTCAAGTTCACATAACTGGGGTTGGCTGAGCACCGTCCTGAGCGCACGGTTCTTGGCCATGTCTGGTCCATTCCTGACAGCAACGGTCTTGTATCCGTACATACTCCTCCCCATTTCACAGATGCGCGCACTTCGGGAAAGAGGCATCAAGTGGTACAGCTGTGGTTCCATCAGGCTGCAGGGTTTATGTATTTTTTTTTTTTGTCTTGATTTCACAGGCATGGCCACCAGTGATTGAGATCAGACCTATAGCTGAGAAAGTAAATAATAATGCTTCTTAGCCTTCTGTTGCAGCAAAATTTATCATATATGTGTATATATATATATTATAAAACTATTATATCTCCTATCTTTTGTCAAAATAGATGGTAGGAATGCCCTGGTGATGAATAAGTTTACTACGAATTATCTAGGAATTATCTAGGGTTTGCTTACTATGTGCCAGGCACTGTGCTAAATGTTTAACTTCCGGTAATCCTCATGTAGCTCCTATATAATCCTCAAACTTCTGTGAACCAGCTGCTAGTATCGTCATCCTCCTTTACCTTATATAGAATTTATACAGAACCCCCAAACCTCTCAAGGTTCCATCCGCTGGGTTTTTCCCGGAGCAGAACACCCACAGTAGGGATACAGAATAATGGTTCCAAGGTGACACCTAGTGGTCTCAGAGGATATTACAATGGGAACTTCGTCCCCACCTTCTGTCCTATTAAAACAAAAAAACAAAAACAAAAAAAAATTTGTTTTTTATTCTGGCAATGTAAACACCACGAGTACAAAATATTTGAAAGAAATAATATAGGAATCAAAGTTCTAGCCCCTTTTCTAGTCATTAATTTATGACCTTAGCTGTCATTAACGTTTTGGAGTTAAAATAAATGAATAAAGGCACTAGAGTAGGCAGGTCTTAATTTCTTCCGGTTCCAAATCTTGTGAGTATATTATTTTATTAAGCTTTGAGCAGATAAAGAATCCATGATTTCTTTTTGTTAACATTTAAAAATTTTTTTAATGTTTATTTTTTTTTTAAGAGAGAGAGGGAGACAGAACACGAGTGGGGGAGGAGCAAAGGGAAAGGGAGACACAGAATCCAAAGCAGGTTCCAGGCTCTGAGCTGTCAGCACCACTGCTCACCTAAGTCATGTCCTCCAGCCTGAACTACATCAGCAATAAAAATGTGACTTGGAGATCCATCTGCCTTTTTAAAAATCTTTAAATCTCTTACATGTTTAAAAAAAACTTTTTAAATGTTTATTTATTTCTGAAAGGGAGTGAGCCAGCAGGGGAGGTGCATACAGAGGATCCAAAGTGGGTTCTGCATTGATAGCAGAGAGCCTGCTGCAGGGCTTGAACTCATGAACTCATGAACCCACAAACCGTGAGATCATGACCTGAGCGAAAGTTGGACACTTAACTGACTGAACCACCCAGGTGCCCCAAGTCTTTTTTAAATGTTTTATTTATTTATTTATTTTGAGAGAAAGAGTGCAAATGGGGGAGGGGTAGAGAGAGAGAGAGAGAGAGAGAGAGAGAGAGAATCCCAACAGCTCTGTGCTATCAGTGTAGAGCCCAACAGGGGGCTCAGTCCCAGGAATGGGGAGATCATGACCTGAGCTGAAATCAAGAATTGGACACTTAACCAACTGAGCCACACAGGCTCCCCTAAATCTTTTTTAAGTCGTCAGAACTCCTAAAGTAAAAGGGTCTGTTTTAGCGGCTCTAACTCCAATGATGCTGTTTACTTGTGTCTTAGCCCTTCTGTTCTTCACCAATCTGAATTGATTTTTCAATTTTATTATTCTTATTAAAGAGGTGGTTTTTGCTGTGTTAGTTCTATTTCTTTGGTTTTTAATAGATCAATTTCTCTGCCTTATTCTTCTTTCTGATTTGGATTTCTGCTATTTTGAGTCAGAAGCTAAGTTTATTAATATTCAATCTTTGTTTTTCTAATATAACCATTTAATGCCCCAAATTTTCCACCAAGTATAGTTTTAGCAGCATTCCGTAAGCTTTGAAGTGCCATAAATATTATTTGTATTATTATTAATTTCTACAAATTTTCTATAGTCTATTAGAATTTGGGAAGCGGCGCTGTGAATTATTGAGAAATGGTTTCTTAAATTTGCAGATGTCTAGAGAAGGTGTTGTTCATTTCTCACCTGATAGCTTTTTGGTCAGAGAACGTGGTCTGGGTGGTGGTGGTTCTGTAGTATTTCATGAGATGCTTTGCTACATGGTACATGGCCCGTGTTGTTTTTATTTTAAGTTCCATGTGAACTTGAAAAACCTGCGTATTTCAAATCCTGTGGAGTTTCCCTGTGTGTCTACTTAGGTCAAGTTTCTTAATGGAGTTTTGCGTATCTTACTAGTTTGGGGTCTCCTGAGTTTATCAATTACCTAGAGGGCTATGCTAAAAAATCTCCCACTGTGGAGTACATTTACCCAGATCTCCTTGAAATCATGTTAGATTTTTGGTTTGTTCATTTCAAGGCACAGTCTTGTAAACCCTTCACAGTGTTAGACATTGCCAGAATGAAACTATAAAATCATTTTTTTTCCTTAATAATTGAGAGCAGGGCAATATCTCCAGCCAAGTCCACAGCTTTCCCCAGACCCTTCTCAGGTATTAATGGAGTCTTTTCTAGTTCTGCTTTTTTTTTTTTTTAACATTTATTTATTTTTGAGAGAGAGAGAGAGAGACAGAATATGAGCGGGGGAGGGGCAGAGACAGAGAGGGAGACACAGAACGCAAAGCAGGCTCCAGGCTCTGAGCTTTCAGCACAGAGCCCACTGTGGGGCTCGAACCCATGGACCACGAGATCATGACCTGAACTGAAGTCGGATGCTTAACCGACTGAGCCACCCAGGTGCCCCTAGTCTTTTCTAGGTCTTATGAAGGCTCAGACAAGTTTAATACTAACGCCATCAGTCTATCATTTAATTTTAAACTTCTCTCCTGCTAGCTCAGCCTGACTCAGGCTCAGATGAATGCACCGGGGAGAGGGAAGGGGAGCTAAGATGTGGTCAACTCCCTTCCCCCACCTTAATCAGCAACCTTGTCTCCTGTTTTCTGTTCTTTGCTCTACACCTGCGTGTTCTTTCTCATCATGTTTGTAGTCACCATCCTCATCATCTTGTTCTTTTCCTTTGTTTCCCGTGTCTTTATTTTTTCTCAGTGTAAACATTTATTTCTCAATGTCTGCTCATTTCTTTTCTTTTTTTTTAATGTTTATTTATTTGAAAGACAGAGAGAGACACACAGAGTGTGAGCAGGGGAGGGGCAGAGAGAGAGGGAGACACAGAATCCAAAGCAGGCTCCAGGCTCTGAGCTGTCAACACAGAGCCCTATACAGGGCTTGAACTCCTGAACCGTGAGATCACGACCTGAGCCCAAGTCAGGCACTTAACTGACTGAGCCACCCAGGCATCCCTCTGCTAATTTATTTTCGGAAGGCAATGCAAGTCTGATTTCATTCATGATGGATTGTTTGTTCCGTCCTTAGTTTTATAATTTTGGTTTGTGAGCTCATCTTTAGTAACGTCTTTTTCTGCTAAGTCGCTATTAATAAACATATTTTCTTGTGATTTATGGAACTCCAATTGTAAAAATAATCCTGTAATTTGACATGGATTTTTTTAAATAGCATCTCTTTACGTTGTCAACATCCATTTCTTAAAAGCTCAACGCCCCTAAAAACCTCATGTAGATGAGCTCTCAGGGAAAAGGGGGCTAATGCAGCGTCTGTCTTCACCAAAAGTGCTGCTATAAAAGTCTGGAGGGTATTTATGAACCGGATGCCTTCAGGATTCATGACGTCAGTGTGAAATGGGAATTCACAATGCGAATGTGCCTTACGGTTTGTAATTGGCTTCACAGTCAATGCTGTGTCCTCAAATCAGCACACATCCGCTGCCATAAGGTCGCCGCCCTTGCCGCAGCTGTAAAGGACAGAGGAGGTCCCTGGGCGGGGTCGCAGGGGGTTGTATTTGCCACTCTGAAGTGCTCTGAAGAGTCCCACTGCCTAAAATGCTTTTGGTGTTACTTTTTGGCTCTGGAATCCCTGGATTCAGCAGGGAATTTAAATGCGAAAGACAACCCTCTGAAAAGTACAAGGCCAAGGTTAAAACTCTCCAGGGAGCTTTTTTTCCTTCAAAGGCTTGGCTGGGTTTGACATGATTCGTTCTCACCCTCTTCTGTCACAGGGAGGACTTCCTTCTGAGTTCACCCTTTTGTTGTGAGTGAACCCTTCCTACTGCTGCCCAACTCTGCTTTCACTTCTGCTGGGGTTTTTTTAAGTTTTTATTTATTTATTTTCAGGGAGAGAGACAGAGAGAGAGAGAGAGAGCGCGCACACGCGAGCAGGGGAGGCAGAGAGGGAGAGAGAGAATCCCAAGCAGGCTCTGCACTGTCAGCTCAGAGTCCAAGGAGGGGCTTGAACCCATGAACTGTGAGGTCATGACCTGAGCTGATATCAAGAGTCATACACTCAACCAACTGAGTCACCCAGGTGCCCCTGTTTTCACTTCTGTTTTTGGCTCCTAGCTCTCATTTCCTTGAGAAGCCTGCCACACTAGAAGGATACTGGTGGCATCTTATTTGGCATTTTTGGATTTTTGGCATCTGCGCTAGGAGGCTTTAGATTTTTTCATCCACCAGCTGGACAGGAAGAGAGACTTATCTTCCCAATAAAGTTTCTGGACCCAGTTCCAACGTGCGCGCACACACTCTGGGAGGAGTTTTCCAGAGGCCAAGCCATTCTCGGGCACCAGTGTCAACTCCGTTCTGACACCATCTTCCTGGAGGTGACATCAGATACCATTCGGGCTCAGTCAAGCAAGCCTGCCCCCTCCCCCTTCAGAGACCAGTTGTTGTGGGGTCGTCAAGCACAATGGTCAAGAAAGAATTCTTGAGACGCTGTATGTAACAACTTAGTAAGTTTATGTGAGTAGGGGACGGGACCTGCGGGCAGAAAGGGCTGCACTCTTGCTGTACGAAGCTGGTGGTTACATGCTTAGCACTCAAGGGGTAGGGACGTGCAGGGGGTATGAGATCATAAATGTTCCTTCGATTTTCTACTGGTAAAACCACTTTCACAAGATCTCTCTGGTGCGTATCGTTCAGTTCACTATTAACTGTCAGTGAAATACACGGGCAGTCAGGAGCCCCTGGAGGAATGTCACAACCAGCCAAGGACGTACTTGACCCTTATCAAAACTATGCAGGCTATAGGTCAGCATTCTGAGCCAGAGGTGAACATTCTTCCGCTCCTGTTCCTCTCCACTTGCAAGTCCAAGTTGTCACCTGTGCTTCTGACCAACCCTTACAGGTTGGAGGTTCCGATGACCCCTCCCACCTCCCCGACCTTGGGTTTGATTAGTTTGCTAGAGTGGCTCACAGAACTCCGAGAAACGTTTTACATACTCGATTACCAGTTTGTTGTAATCAAAGAATATAACTCAGGGGTGCCTGGGTGGCTCAGCATCCGACTCTGGGTTTTGGCTTACGGTTCATGAGTTTGAGCCCCATGTCGGGCTCTGTGCTGACAGCGCAGAGCTTGCTTGAGATTTTCCCTCTCCCTCTCTCTCTGCCCCTCCCCTGTTCACTCTCTCGCCCTCTCTCACTCGCTCTCTCTTTCTTTCCCAAAAATAAATGAATACACTTGAAGAATATAACTCCAGAATAGCCGGATGGAAGAGATCCACAGGGCGAGGGGTGGAGAAAGGCACGGAGGTTCCCCTACATGTCCCAGGTCCCCACACATGTCACCAATCTAGAAGCTGTCCGCACCTCCTCTTGGGTTTTGATGGAGGCTTCATCACATTTGAGTAAATCATTGGCCATTGGTGACTGAACCCCATCTCCACCCCTCGCCCCTCCCTGGAGGTGGTACGGGAGCTGGAAGTTCTGACCTTCTGGTCACATGGTTGGCTCCTCAGGCAATCAACCCACCTCTTCAAAAAGTCACCTGAGTAACATAGCAAAAGACACCTTTATCACTCTGTTCGCTTAGGAAGTTCCTGTGGTTTTAGGAACTCAGTGCCAGATACGCAGATGAAGGCCAAATATATATTTCTTATTAGGAATCACAATATCACATGTTGTATTGTGGCCCATGACTAAAAACTTTGTATGTATGTCCACTTCCCCTACTGGGTAAGTAAAGGCCATCATGAAAGGACCCATTTTTATATCTCCCTTCTCCTGTAAGTGCCGGCATAGTGCGTGGAGGTGTTAAGTTGTCACAATCATCTCTGGCTTTCGGTTAATTAAAAGTCCCAGGGGGGCGCCTGGGTGGCTCAGTTGGTTGAGCGTCCGGCCGCAGCTCAGGTCATGATCTCACGGTTCGTGGGTTCGAGACCCGCGTTGGACTCTGTGCTGGCAGCTCGGAGCCTGGAGCCTGCTTCAGATTCTGTGTCTCCCTCTCTCTCTGCCCCTCCCCTGCTCATGCTGTGTTTCTCTCTGTCTCAATAATAAATAAACATTAAAAAAAAAAAAGTCTCAGGGGCACCTGGGTGGCTCAGTTGGTTACATGTCTGATTCTTGTTTTGGCTCAGGTCATGATCTCATGGTTCATGAGATCAAGCCCCACGTCAGCCTCTGTGTTGATGGTGTGGAGCCTGCTTGGGATTCTCTCTCTCTCTCTCTCTCTCTCTGCTCCTCCCCTGCTCATGCTTAATCTCTCTCTCCCTCTCTGTCTCTCTCTGCTCCTCCCCTGCTCATGCTTGATCTCTCTCTCCCTCTCTGTCTCTCTCTGCTCCTCCCCTGCTCATGCTCGATCTCTCTCTCCCTCTCCCTCTCCCTCTCTCTCTCTCCCTCTCAAAATAAATAAACTTAAAAACAATGTCCCAAATGAATTTTAACAGTGGTCAGAGGTATTCATATATAGTACTCATTTTAACCACTAAAATAATCTCGTCTGGTATGATGAATAATATCACATCTAGCTTTTCTCCTGTACTTTCTCCAACAGGCCAAAAAATTCGCGAC
>CM053560.1:7462150-7507142 GCA_028646485.1 Cryptoprocta ferox | reverse complement strand
TACGTGGTCGCTGCTGGACTTCAGTATGGAGCGGAAGGAGGTATCTTACACCATTTCTTCAAGGTATGAGCGTTCAGTGACTCTGAGCGTTTTTTTTTTAAAGCATTTTACAGTAAGGTTATACAACTTGAAGATTTTTTTCCTTTTTTTATTTTTCTTTCCTATTACTATCAACTTGTATTTACCACACTCTCCGCCTAATAAGAAAACAAGATGGATCATTCATGAGACAAACATCGATGCCTACCATGGCCCGGAAACCAATGTAGATTCTGGGAATCCGATGCTGGGAATCAAGTCCCCGCGTCTGTGCGGCTTGCGCTCCAGTGGGGTAGAGGAGGAGAGCGATAGACAAGAACAAAATTAGCCAGGACACGTAGTGTTTCACATGTTGAAAAATAAAATGGAGGGGCGCCTGGGTGGCTCCGTTGGTCGGGCATCTGACTTCGGTTCAGGTCATGATCTTGCGGTCCGTGAGTTCGAGCCCCGCGTCGGGCTCTGTGCTGACAGCCTGGAGCCTGGAGCCTGCTTCGGATTCTGGGTCTCCCTCTCTCTCTCTGCCCCTCCCCCACTCACACTCTGTCTCTCTCCCTCTCTCAAAAATAAATAAACATTAAAAACAAAAGAAAAAGAAAATGGAAAGCAACAAAGCAGAGAAAGGTAGAAAGAGAACCAGCGGTAGGGCCGGGAGGTTGGATCTTGAATATGATGGTCGAGGAAAGCCTTTCTCAGGAGGTGACATCTGAGCAGAAAGTGAAAAGCAGGAGGTGACTACTTTGCCTTCTGGGGACAAGGCAGCGGGAACTGTAAGCACAAGGACCGGAGGCGGACACGTGCAGGCTGTGTTAAGGGACACCCAACGTGCAGGACAATGGTAGGTGATGACGTCATTTGTAGTCTCTCCTTGTCAGTTCTCAGCTGCCCCTCACCTACCTGACCACTGAATGTTGCGTTTCTCAGCCTCCTGCCCCAGACCCTCTTGTCTTCACTATCCACACTCTTTCCTTGGGTGTCTGCTCATTCCCATGACTGGTGCTAATGACTCTCAATCATAAGTTTCTCCCACAGGGCTCTCCTCTCAGTCCCAGCTCTGTAGATCTGGCTGCCTATTCGGCACCTCGCTTTAGCTGTTTCACAGACCCAAACTCCACCTACCGTCATCCCCAAACCTGAGGTCCTCCAGGACCTCGTCTCAGAAAATGGGACCTCCTTCCACCCAGCGCCACCAACCACAATCCGGCCCTCCCTCCTCATCCATCGCAAAATCCCCCAGTACTATAGAGCCAACCTCCTCAGGGTCTCCCTTCTCTCCAACCCTGCTCCCCCAGCCCCCCACTCACAGGCCTGGGAGGGCAGACATCTCCTGTCTGCACAACTGCCTTGGCCTCCACGTCCCCATTTTAGACTCTTAATTTCCATCATTCTTTCTAGCAGCAACAAAAGCAAATCTACTGATGTCACTTCACTGCGTAAAATTCTTCAAAGGTTTCACAAAGTCCAAAATATCTTCCAAGATCCAGTGGTTTGTTGTGGCCCCCACTCCTACCTCTCTGACTCTTTAAAAGCAATTTAAGGTGTGCCTGGGTGGCTTAGTCGGTTAAGTGTCCGACTCTTGATTTCAGCTCAGGACATGATCTCAGGGTGGTGAGATTGAGTCCCGCGTTGGGCTCTGTGATAACAGCTTGGAGCCTGCTACGGATTCTGTCTCTCCCTCTCTCTGCCCTTCCCCCATTCTTTTGCTCCTTCTCTCTCTCTCTCTCTCAAAATAAATAGACTTTTTAAAAATATAAAAGCAATTTAAAATAATCTAGTACATGACAGCTGAAGAGTACCCAGACTGTCTACTTATTTACTGAAATACTTAATGCAGGGACAAGACAAGGATTTGGACTCTGAAGACCAGGGTTCAAATCCAGGCTCCGCGACTCATCAGAAGTGCAGCCCCCTGCAGAATACTTAATCTACTAAGCATTTCATCTATGAACTGATACTAATGACCCCTGGCCCTGTGGGGGTAATTTTAGACTTTCATTCACATTTTTTTGTAAGCGTGGAAGGCATCATGCATATGAAAGCCTTTCCTTTCTGTATAAGCTGCCATGCAGATGCCTCCTGAAGAGAGACAATGAGATTATAGATTTCTTGTAAAGTCTTTCAGCCCTGAGGTTAAACAATTTCTCTAAATAGGATTTGATCAGCAACGAAATCTCATCAGAACTGATTTTTAAGGGCAACTGGGTGGCTCAGGTCATGATCTCGTGGTTCATGGGTTCGAGCCCCGTATTGGGCTCTGTGCTGACAGCTCGGAGCTTGGAGCCTGCTTCGGATTCTGTGTCTCCCTCTCTCTCTGCCCTTCCTCTACTCTCTATCTCTTTCAAAATTAAATAAACATTTTAAAAATTTTAAAAATGATAAAAGAAAGAAAGAACTGATTTTCAAAATGTCCCCCTTAGGCGATGACTTCAACGACAGCTGGGTCTTTCAGATGCCCCGGACTATGGCTCCGCGTGTGAGCTGTAATAGTTACGCCGAACCAGGGAAAATGTGCTTTTGCTTCTCTTTTAGATGGCTTGGGTGGGTGAAGTCCCCGCATTGCCAGTGTTTGGAGATGGAACAAATGTAATCCCAGCAATCCACGTTCTGGATCTAGCAGGGTGAGTATCATCCTAGAGGTACGACTTCCCGAGAGTAACTGATGAACATGCTTATGTTGGAGCCCACGGCGAGCGCTGACCATGCGCCAGGACCCTCACGCATGTCATTGTATTTGTTCTTCGCAACGACCCTGTGCAGAAGGTGTGGTTATCATCTCCGGTTTGCGTCTGGTGAAATAGCGTCCACAGTCTAAAAGTACTGCACTTCGGATGACAAGTTCAAGTGCATCTTTTAGAACGTTCTCCCGCAGAACGGCACGCCTTCTAATTTGGGAAAAGAAAAGAACGTGTTATGTGCGTTCTGGGGACCTACTCCCTTGTTCCTTCGTCCCGGGTGAGACCGGTATGTCCAGCCTACCGGGCTTAAGCTCCAGAAGTCAGATCGCGAACTCTACACCTGAAGCAGGTGGTTTTGGCAATTGGAGGTCACTTGAGCACCTGTGTTTCACACGCACAGAGTATCCCAGCTCGAGGCTCCAGACACATCTGGAGAGCTCTCCTCTGTGCAGACCCTGACGCGGACGCCGGGGTCAGAGGGAGGGTTCACTGTATTTATGGTTTATCAGTGCTACATTTTAGGTTCCGGGGGCTTTATTCTACACCCCATTGGCTCCCCCCCGCCAGGAGTGAGCAGTTTCGGCCCTTCCCTGAGACTCTGGCTTCTAGATTCCTCTGGTCGTTAAGAAATTAGTCATAATCCCGGGTGCATTTACAAATTTGTTGGGAAACAATGAAGCTTAGATTTCAAGACCCCCACCCCTGTGTGGGGTCTCTTCCACGGTCCTAAATTTAAGTTTTATTAGTTTTCTTAAAGAAGAGTCCTCTAAATTATATAAACTCCAGACTCCATGCAAAACCTAGATCTATTCTAGCCAACACGTAACACTGGACATGGAAATGCTGAAACGTACCCGTCTTTTCTGCAGAGACTTTACATTATAACATTATTAGGTTTTAAAGATGTGAAAGAATCTTTTATATCATTAAAGCAAAATACTGGAGCACCTGGGTGGCCCAGTAAGTTGAGCGTCGGACTCTTGACTTCAGCTCAGGTAATGATCTCGGGGTCGTGGGATTGAGCCCTGAGTCAGGTTCTGCACCGAGCTTGGAGTCTGCTTAAGATTCTCTCCCTCTCTGTCTTTCCCCCCTGCTCTCTCTCTCTCTCTCTCTCTCAATCTCTCTCTTTCTCTTTCTCAAAAAAAAAAGGCAAAAAAAAAATCCAAAATACTTAGTATCAGTCCTTAACATCTTACTTCCAAAGAGATAAATCAAAGAGTTCAATTGTTCCTATTACAGAGGGATCCAGGACCCCTTTCAATAGGATTTGCTTCTTATAGGTTTCTTTGAATATTGTCAAATATTTAACAAAGAAAGAAGCTCAAAGATGAAGGGTTCCAAGAAATTAGTATAAAATAAATGCAGAACAGACATTTAGATGCATACATTTGTCCTATTTTCATTTTGCTGGAAAGGAAGCTAAAATGGAGGTGGAACTGACAGTCCCGGGATGGACTTCTATCCATTATTGGTTGTCTCTGGCATTCTTCCCTTTGTGTTCACAGCCCTGCTCTGCCTCTCACTAGCTGTGTCAGTGTGGGACGGTTCCTTACCCTCTCTGTGTCTGAGGGTCTTGTTTGTAAGATGGGGATAACCAGGCGCCTGCGTGGTTCAGTTGGTGAAGCCTCCAACTTCAGCTCAGGTCGTGATCTCACAGTTCGTAGATTCGAGCCCCGTGTCGGGCTCTGTGCTGACAGCCCGGAGCCCGAAGCCTGCTTCCGATTCTGTGTCTCCCTCTCTCTCTGACCCTCCCCCACTCACACTCTGTGTCTCTCTCTCTCTCTCAAAAATAAACATTAAAAAAATAATAAGATGGGGATAACAATGGTAACTGCCCTGGTAGACTTGTCATGAGAACTCAGGGAGGGAGCACCTAGAAGGCCCATCACACAGTCCTCACCCAGAGGCGGGCTCTCAGAAATGTTGGCAATTGTGACTAACACAGGGCAGGAAATCTTAGCCCCTGCCCTGCCTCTTAGTGCCATGCGATTCCCCAAAGACAGCCATGGCTTCTCCGAAACTGTGTCTGCCCTTGTGAAATCCCCTCCGCAGAGCACTGTTGAGAGACCCCCAGGAGCCTCTGGGCAGGCAGACTTCACACACTCAAGTCCTTCTGGTCGTTGGCACACTGGGAGAATCTGGAGGCAGACGGATCACCCTTCAAATCCTGGCCTTTCAACTTTCCCAGGGGCTCCTCAGCCCCAGAAGTGTCACTGGACTTTACCAGCATCCTCGTCCGCAGAGATCACCCTCCATGCCACCCCTGACCATGTTAGCAATGAAGGGACATGGCGCCTGGCCCATGGGGTTGGTGGTTGGTGGTTGGTTGCTTGACTACATCTCTTTGGCTTTTTCCGCTCTGGGGATGGCTTCTCCTGGTGGGCTGCAGAGTGATTCAAAACATAATAGACCACGTGCCGAAGCTTCACTACCTGGTCGCTGTGGACGAGTCTGTTCATACCCTGGAAGACATGATCAAGGTATAGCTGTTTCATCCCATGTTTGACGGCATTTCTTAAATTGTTTCACCCCCTGAAGTATAGCTATGGAATCAGGTGTGCTAGCAAGACTGGGGGCTCTGCAAATGGAAGATCCATAAAACCAGAGTCACTTTCTGCGTTTGCAGTGTAGGTGTTGGGAAATTTACAATCAAGATGGCCTTTCTCCAGTCCATGCATGGAAGAAAGTAGGAGAGGCCACGGTGGGGCAAGACATGCACAAATCACACAAAGGGTTACTAAAATGTTTCTGTGGACACTTGCCCCAAAGTAGTAATACAGTCAAGTTTCTCAAACCTACTGGTGGCTTCCAGAGGCCCTAGGTCGGGGAGGGAGGGTCCCCTCTCCAAGCCAAGCCACTTGTCACCTTGGACTACGGCTAGTGCAGTGAGTGTGGCCTTCCTCTGGCCACCCCCTACTCATCTTTAACATTCAACTTAGATTTCCTCCTCTGCACCCTCCCTGCCTCCTTCCCACCTCCTGCAACCGACCAGGCACCTCTTTCCCCAGCGAACTGCAGATGTTCTACGGAATCTTCTGTATAGAGGTCTGCCCCCCCACCCCCCACAGACTGAGAGCCCTTTGAGAGCAGGGATCAGGCTTACTCACCTCTGTCTCCAGTCCCTGGTCTATGGTGGTGAACGTTGAATACTTGTTAACAAATGAATCAATGAATGCCCTCAGTGTACTCCCCTCTGTTTTGCAAAAGAAATTTAAATTAAATTTAAAAATTTAAAAAAATTGTATTCACTCATGGTTACGTTCATTTGAGAAATTTTATATTCAAATCTTACAGGTAAAGCAAATAATATCCCTATTTTTCTCTAACAGTGCATCAGTAAAAATACCGGCCCTGGGAAGATCCAGAGACTCCCCAAGGAAAATGCTTTCCTAACCAAGGACTTAACAGTAAGTACTTAAGAGAGTCTTTTCCGAAATGCATTGGTCCTTGGGGGATTTGGAGTCAGAATGCCTGACTTCCAGTTCCCCTTTGCCCCTCCTGCCCAGCTGAACATTTTACCCTAAAGCAACTTCCCTTTCTCTTCTTTTCTGAAAACCCTCAGAGGTCCAGGTCAGAAAATGTATTTGAAAATCTGTTTGATACATAAATGCTTTGCAGATGCCGAATGTCCTTTGCCTTGGTCTCTCTGTGCAATTCACACAGCAACCCGGGGTTTCTGATGCTGTCACAGCAGAAACCTACACATCCTTAGTCAACGGTGTGCTCTTCGAGCTTACTCTAGGATATTATTTATTTTAAGAATAAACTGCATCAAAACACTACATTTGAGAACGTTTCTGAACTGGCTGGTGTCCCTGGTTAGCTCTGGGGAGCAGAGCTGGGTGGGTGGTGATGGGGGTCAAAGGGAGCACTTTCCTCTACACTTTTGCTTTTGGATTTTGAGCCATGGAGTCACACTGTTCAAAGAATAGATCCAATCATGATTGATTAACAAAAAAGAAAAGAAAAAGAAACCTTTTACTGGGCCTTCCAGTATCTCCCTACTTCTTTGAGCTGCTTGTTTAAGAGCCAGGATGTTGCGGACAGCGGAAGGGTTTAGAAGTGCCACAGAGGACCACAGGGGGCGCTCTGTCCACACTGAGTGCCGCCATTGATTGACTTCCGGGTTTTGTGAATGTGTATGTTTTTCTTTGATAACAGTGATTTTGGTCTGTTATAGCTGTCAAAATGAAAGGCAAAAAAAAAAAAGACAAATCTCTAATATCCCTTTATCTCATAGCAAGAGTGTCTTGATCAATTACTGATCAACCTGAGGATGGAAGCCCTTTTTCTGAAGGAGAATTTTAACATTCGATGGGTCGCCCAAACAGGATTTGTGGAAAATATCAGCAATATCCTCAAAGAGTACAAGCAAAGCAGGGGATTATTGGTAACTATAACAATTTCCTGTTCCAACTTCCGATCTGAGCAAAGTAAATGAAACATTTGGTTTAATTACACCAACGAAAGTATTTTCTTTCTCCGATGTCCCAATTTCTAAATTCAAGTCCTTTTTCAAATTTGACTGACTCATCCATGTCTGATAATCTAAATGTCTATTAATTCTTGTCAATTGGGTATTAAACATCTTAAAGTTAGATAATGACCATTACGCTTGACACAAATTGAACACAATAGGAAGCTCAAGACTGATTGCCACATCACTGTCTATAAATGGAAAAATAACGGGCTTCCTGGCTTGTCTGTTTCAGCCCTGGGTTACCCACGAGAGAGGGTAGGTGGGAAATGGAAGGAGAAATCCAGTTATCACTTTGATCTCTTCCTTTTGGCCAAGAGATTCACTGGTCATTTTAATCATCACAGGTAGATCTTCAAGGTAGATATTCTTTTTTTTTTAATGTTTATTTATTTTGAGAGACAGAGATAGAGAGAAAGCATGAGCTGGGGAGGGGCAGAGAGAGAGAGGGAGACACAGAATCCAAAGCAGGCTCCGGGCTCTGAGCCATCAGCACAGAGCCCGATGCAGGGCTCGAACTCACAAACTGTGAGCTCATGACCTGAGCCAAAGTCGGACACTCAACTGACTGAGCCACCCAGGAGCCCCCAGGTAGATATTCTTATCTCCACATTAGAGATGAGGAAATTGAGGCTCAGAGAGTTTAAGCAAGTTCTTCAACGTCACACAGCTAGTCAGAGATTCAAACTAGCTAGGATGCAAACTTAGCTAGAATGGCCTAACTGTCGCATCTCCACACCGGCCTCCCCGAGATCAGGTGTAGGTAGCCCTTGCCCAGATCCTTGGATTTATCCCAGGGAAGCATCCCAAAGGTGAGAGTGGGTGATACGTGAGAACGTGTTTTGAAAACGGTGGGCTAGCACGTGAGGGACAGGTGCTATCATAGCCTCGTTACCGCTGAGCGAGGGAATACTCCATGTAAGCCAAGAACGGCATCACTATTGTATCCTAAGCCATATTCTCCTAACAAACATGCCCAGTTAAGAGGCAGTAGAAGATGTGCCTCTTGGCAAAAGAAACAACAATCCCTTTAAGCATCTGACGTACTCATAGCAGCTGTACTCGGAGCCTATGCTGAGGCACCCAAGAACCCAGCTCAAGCTAGTGTTGTTCTCTGGGCCAAATGTAAAACAATGCAGTTAGAGTAGAGGTAGGACAAGACACCTTAAAGAGATCTCATGGTTCCTGATTAGCAAGACTGGATAGAACGGGGTCTCAGGAATAAGCACATCTAAAAACTGAACCATCTATCCATCCCTGGGGGTGTTGGTCCGCGTAGCAGCAAAGCACGGGAAACCACCAAGGGTAATGTAGACAGTGCCAGACCAGTGACATCCCAAAAGATGGAGTCTTTTTTTCTTAATGTTTGTTTATTTTTGAGAGAGACAGACAGAGTGCGAGTGGGAAAGGGGCAGAGAGAGAGGGAGGCACAGAATCTGAAACAGGCTCCCGGCTCCGAGCTGTCAGCACAGAGCATGACACGGGGCTGGAACCCACGAACTGTGAGGTCATGACCTGAGCTGACGTCAGAAGCTTAACTGACTGAGCCACCCAGGCGCCCCAATGGAGTCTTAAGCCAAAGGCTCCCATGATTCCAGTCCCTTTAGCAAGGCAAAGTTGTCTCTGCTGCGGACAGGTGCCTCAAGCCATTGTGACCAGATGCCCACTCACCTAGTTCTTCATGTTCAAACGATGCTCCTCAACCACTCTCCATCCCTGTCTGCTCTGAGGGAGCACATGCACCAGACATGTGTACTTGGAGGTCTGAGTTCCGTGGCTGCCATACTTCTCATTATTAAACGAAATAAATTGCCGTTCTGGTTTTTCACCTGGACAAGGTACACCTACCCCAGGAGACACCTTCACCATTGGCGGGGGAACAAAACGGTGCACGTTAACATGCTCCATTGACAGGTAGACCTCAGACCCACCCGGGAGAGCAGCGCGGCCCATCCACACTCAGCCTGAGTTGCTTCCTGGGACACCTGCGCCCCCCCCCCCCCACTGCCTACCATCTTGGTTGTCACCATCGTCCTGAAAGTGTCCCTCATCAGATGAGATCGTTCATGTTCCCCAGCCTCACCCAGCACCACTACAATGTCCCTGTTTATTTCCTTCACAGACTTGGTCTCCTTGTCCGTCAAGTGGTCGTGATAATAACCATAACCAATTTTGTGGCCGAAATCACAAAACCTTTAAGCACACGGACACTCTGCCACTGGGGATCCTTCCCATCAGCCCAAGTTTTGCTACTCATTTGCCTCACAAAATATGAAGCTTCAGCTGCACGAATGTTGTTTGGGCCATTTTGAAAGAGATGACTGCTACCGATATTTTTAATTCTGTTGGAAATAAACATTTACTCGCTGGTTATGAATGTCACACAGCCTCTTTAGCATTCAAGCAACTTTCAGCAGAAGGAATTGTGAGGCTTTTTTTTTTTAAATGAGTATATTTTTAAAAACTAGAATAAATTAACTATGTTAAAAAGTAAAGTATACTTAGAGACCAAGCCAGTCCAGGGACAATATTCATGAGGCAATAAACTAAGCACTCGCACATGAGACAAGAAATTATCTTTCTTTCTTTCTTTCTTTCTTGTCTTTTAAAAAAATTTTTTTTAAAGTTTATTTATTTTGAGAGAGAGAGAGCTGGGAGAGGAAGAGAGGGAGAGAGAGAGAGAGAGAGAGAGAGAGGATCCCAACCAGGCTCCACATTGTCAGCGTAGAGCCTGATGGGGGGCTCAAACTCACGAGCCATGAGATCATGACTTGAACTGAAATCAAGAGGCAGACATTTAAACGACTGAACCACCCAGGCACCCCCGTCTTTGTTGTCTTTAATGAGTAATATGTAGAGTGTAATGCTCAAGTACTTTGTTCTTTAATAATTTTGAAGTGTTTCTGAGCACATGTTGTTGAGCGCCGCGTCCCCCATGTTGCTCATGTAGTAGCTGCTCACTAAACACCTGCTGAATGAATTAATGTGAATGGTCACTCCCATTGGGGGCAGCGCTGTCAGGATGATGCGGTACTGACCACACGGCCAGCAGTGGAGGAAGTGACTCTGGAGTCTTGGCAGAAGAGAATTAGCCTGCAAGATCCAGAGATGTAAAAAAAAAAAAAAAGGCAACCTCCCCCCCAATAAAAAACAACACCACCACCACCACTCTGTCTAGCCACAGAGCATCCAGAGCTCACCGTATGATCCTTATTCTCCTTTTTCAGCCGATCAAGATTTGCATTTTCGGTCCCCCCGCCGTGGGAAAATCCAGTATCGCTGAAGCCTTGTCTAAGCACTACAAACTGCATCACATTAAAGTGAAGGATGTCATTTCCGAAGCCATAGCCAAACTGGTAAGGTTTCTAACTACTTCACTGGGAATACTTGTATCTTAAAAATGCTTTTCTTTGTCTTGTAATAAGGAAGCCACTAATTTTACATGGCATCCTACAAAGAGATTTGTTATTTTAATTGGATTTTGTTGTTGGCCCCAGTTATGAAAACACAGAATCCCACGGGTCTTCCCTCTGTGAGATGAAAGCATCTTTCACAGGTTTGCCCTTGAAATTCAGTCTGTCTCCAGCTGTTGCTTAAAAATATATCTTGTACTTTCTCGGTTGATGAGAACATCTTAGGGTTTTTTTATTCTTGATGTATGTTTCTCAGAGTATTATCAGACTATTTATTTAGTAACTGCCCTTAAAAAAAAGACTATTTTTTCCGAGCAGTTTTTTTCTTGCTTATTTTTTTGAGAGAGAGAGAGAAAGAGCATGAGAGGGGAGACGGGGAGAGAGAGAGAGAGAGAGAGAGAGAGAGAGAATCCTAAGCAGGCTCTATGCTCAGCACAGAGCCTGACATGGGGCTCGATCCCACAACCCTGGGATCATGACCTGAGCCGAAATCAAGAGTTGGATGCTCAACCAAATGAGCCACCCAGGCGCTCCTTAGATTTTCCATAGATCCCCTCCCTCTTACATGTAAAGCCTCCCCCTCTCCATTATCAGCATTACCACCAGAGTAATTACGTTAGTTACAGCTGATGAACCTGCACCAACACCTCGTTACACCCCAACGTCCATTGTTGACTTTAGGGCTTGCTCAGTGTTGCACACTGAGCAACAAATGTATAATGATGCACATTTACCAGTGCCCTAAAAGTCCTCTGTGCTCTGCCTGTTTATCCCACCTTCCCCCCACCCCAAAACTAACTACTTTACATCATTTTATTGGAAATGGTTGATGCTATGATATACTTCCTCAAACGACTATGAAAAGTCTTGATCTCGACAAAATGTGTTTCCTGGAAGTAAGACACAACCTGACACGGAAGGAAGTGTTGATTCTTAAGCAGTGCTGGCGTTAACACAGAGATGGATTTTTCTCCTAAAATAGACTAAGAAACACCTCGAGGCTCTCACCCATCACTGTAGACACATGCATTCTGACAACCTGCATGATGATGGTAGGTGAGCGTGCTCCCTATTTGGGCACCAGCCTTTTCCAGGATCACTTGCCGGATGATTTGTGAGCAGCGGGTCCGTGCAGGGCGTCCTCCGACTTGCATATCCTTGTGATCTGTAGGAGGCGATTGTCATGCCTAAGGATGAAGGGGTGGAAGAAGAAGAAGGGGAAGAGGAGGAGGAGGAGGAGAACGTGGATGAAGCCCAGGAGCTCTTGGACAGCGTCAAGGAAAGCATGGAGCAGAACGCAGGTATCGCGCGTGGCACGGGGCTGCGCTACCCTTGTCAACAGGGTTTGGTTTTTGTTATAAAAGACTTGCCTACTTGCTATTAAAAGTGGAGGACAGAAACTACAACAATAAAGGATTTCATTCATAATCTTACCCCCCCCCAACACACACCAGGAGGGAAAAATCACCATTAACATTTTAAAAAATTTTTTAACGTTTATTTATTTTTGAGAAAAAGAGACAGAACATGAGTAGGGGAGGCAGAGAGAGGGGGAGACACAGAATCCAAAGCGGCTCCAGGCTCTGAGCTGTCAGTCAGCACAGAGCCTGACGCGGGGCTGGAACTCACAAGTAGTGAGACCATGACCTAGGAAAAAGTCTGACGCTCTACCGACTAAGCCACCCAGGCACCCCAAAAATCACCATTAACATTTTGGTGACTCTCTGATCACAGGATGGGAAAGAACTACCAAAGATGATGATGATGATGGTGATGATGATGATGATGATGATAGATCAAATGGATAGTCATAAATATTTTATAAGCATCAAAAATCATTAATTACAAGGCAAAGGACAGGGGTGCCTGGCCAGCTGATTCAGAAAAGCGTGCAACTCTTGATCTTGGGGTTGTGAGTTTGAGCCCCACGTTGGGTGTAGAGATGACTTAAATAAATAAAACTTTAAAAAAAATAAATAACTAAAAGGCAAAGGACACGGGCACCTGGGTGGCGCAGTCCATTGAGCGTTCAACTTCAGCTCAGGTCGTGATCTTGGGTTCATGGGTTCAAGCCCTGAGTAGGGCTTTGCGCTGACAGTGTGGAGCCTGCTTCGGATTCTCTGTCTCCTCCTCTTTCTGCCCCTCCCCTGCTCACGTTCTGTCTGTCTCTCTCTCAAAAATAAATAAACATTTTTAAAAAAGCAAAGGACAAACAAGGAAAGTATATTTGCCACTAATAAGATAAAGACTTACTATCCTTAATATATAAAATGCTCGGGCAAACTAATAAGAAAATCATGAACTCCTTATTAGAAAAGAAATGGATGAATAACGTGGAGTCATAATTCATGCAGGAAGAAATACAAATAAATGGAAAACCATCCTTGCTCACTTGGTAACCTTACGCAGTTTGCTGAACAAGCCGATCAGGGTACGGTGTCACTTTGAACTCAAATTCTGAACTCATTCTTCCCTCACCCCTGAACAGAGCTTCGGGCTGGCTCCATTACAACTCCCAGAAAATAAATAAGTAGTAGACTTTTTGTGTTTTCATGCTTTAAGAAGTCCATTCTGATCAAATAACTGCAAACTGAGTTTTGAGTGTAGACATCTCCAAGGGTTGGCTATTTGGCAGAAAAGCAACCTGTATCAGTTATTTGGAAACTAGAACCATTTCATTTTTATACATAGATGGTCGAGACCCTCCATCAAACTGGTTTTACTGGTACCATCTATAGGCCCATCCAATGTGTGACCGTTGGACGCTTATCCAACAGAATTTCTCCCCTCGCCGCCCTCTCAAGCACGTTTGGCTTCTTTCCTCTTACCTCCTGCTCTCGTCTTGCTGGTGGCTCTTTCTGATCCTCTGGGCTGCAGAGGTGGGAGGCAGGGAAGGACAGAGGTGTAAGCTGGCCCCCCGGTGACCGACGGCTCCTTCCTTGTGTTGCCCTTCCCAGACCCTCCCACTGAGTCCCACCCACTGCATTCCTTGGGGCGCCTCTCCTGACTGGTCTCCCCACCTCTGGTCCTCTGGCACCTGCTGCCCCTGCAGGGGGTCCTCTCCCCAGCCACTCATCTCCAAAGATTCTAGTCCGTCCACACCTTCCTCTGAAGTCAGAGCACCCCTCTCCCTCCTCCCCTTCCCCCAGGCCACTCAAGTCTGTTTTTTTAAGGCGTGGAGAACATGGTCGTATGTACACACGCTGGATGCCCACGTAGAGCAGATAGCTGATTATCTGTGTCTTGGCTTCTGCTTTGGTGTCAGCCAGGCCAGGAGGAAATGGAATTGAAGTCCCAGGGCTGTTCCAGAGGAAGAGGAAGGGATGCAGAGAGCCGCCCAGTTTAATACTCTGAGATGAAACACTGCCTCCGCCTCACCTATGAGGTGCTTGGGAGTCAATATGCTGGTGTTAGAGAGACTGCCCGGCATCCTGGTGCCCACCACTTGGAAGAGAGGAAACGACCCAAAATAAGACATTCCGTTGTGAGGACACCCGCGGAAGGAAATCTGGCGAGGCCACATTGGAGGGTGCAGGGCTGGGATCTTAAGGGATCTATAGGTGTACATGGCATGTGTCCAAGCACCGCAAGCCTGGGGCGTGAGGCCGGAGCAGGGCGCTGGGAGCGGTGAACAACGCCACCCCAGGAGGGGAGGCAGGATTCAGGCTAACAGGATGAGACAGACACTAGACAACATGTATTGGTTGGAGACTCATGAATCAGCCTTTGCAAGAACCCAAAACTCATATCCAGAATGTGCAACAGGATGGCGTTCTTTTCATGCCCAGGGAGGTGACCACGCCCAGCAAGAATTTCGGGGCGGAGCTGAGAACAGTCACTGCATTGCTCAAGGACCTGTCCTTGGCACCAGACTCGGTTCTTCCCCCAGATGTCAAGAGAGGCCAAACTAGGTCAGTAGCCTCTGTCTAGAGAGGCAACTGGAAGGGAGCAGAGGATGGGGTCTTTAGCCAGCCACCTACTCAACTTCCTACAAGACTGGAATAGTTCATTCAATCCCCTTTAACCTTAGGAAGATTTTTTTTAATGTTTTATTTATTTTTGAGAGAGAGAGAGAGAGAGAGAGAGCGCACAAGTTGGGGAGGGGTGGAGAGAGAGAGGGGGACACAGCATCTGAAACACACTGCAGGCTCTGAGCTGTCGGCACAGAGCCCACATGGGGCTCGAACTCACAGACCGCGAGATCATGACCTGAGCTGAAGTCAGACGCTTAACCGACTGAGCCACCCAGGCGCCCGGTATTTTTTTTTTCTTCCTCAAGTGTGTCCCCAAATCCTTCCTATTCATATTTACCTGAAACTAGGACATGGACCTTGATTCTGTTTGGACAAAACAAGGCCTTTGAGCTCATCGCACAGACCTACATAGGAATTTCACAGTGCGAGCAAGGACGCAGAGGTTAGCTCACTCTTCTCTCACATGACCTAATTTGTTATTATGTGATCCTAGCAATTCCAGCGAGGCAAATTTCACAGTCCTGCAGCGGGGCACCTCTGTGTCCTGATAATTCCACTCCCGTCGGCCCCTGACAGTCAGCCAAAATAGGGGATGGTTAAACCCGAATGCACTGGCTACAGATTCTCAGTGCTCGCTTTGGGGATTTCAAAAGCCCTCTGGGATTATTGAATCTAGTTGGTGAGATTCCAGGTGATCATTAGACTAGTCCTTCAATTTTTCTGTGAGTTTGAAAATAAAAATTGGGGGTGGGGTGGGAAGGATGTATGTAAATGTATCAACTTCCTAGTGTCTATCCCGTGCGCGTTTTTTTTTTTAATGTTTATTTTTGAAAAAGAGAAAGAGAGAGAGGGAGCATGAGCCAGGGAAGGGCAGAGAGAGAGGGAAACAGGATCTGAAGAGGTCTCTGCACTGACCGCAGAGAGCCCCATGCGGGACTCGAACCCACGAACCGTCGTGACCTGAGCCAAAGTCAGATGCTTAACTGACTGAACCACCCCCGCGCCCCTGCATGGATCATTTTAAAACTTTGGATGCAGCTATCTATCTGTTTTTGAACCGTGTTTTAGTAATTATGAATGTGGATTAATACTAGCATTTTAAATATTACGTGAATGTGAAAGGTAGACTTAAAATTAAAAAAAGAAAAGCAGGTGGTGTTTTAAAGGCTGTCTCGTAGGCACCGGTCATTCATTTCAGAGCAGAAGTGATGCTCCTCTTCCAAGGAGCTCCATGCTGCCAAGGTCATGGGTGTATCTCTAGGAGGTGACAGTTCTCTAGAAAGACCCACTTGGCCTTGGCCCTTTGTGTGCTCACATTCCGCAATTATCGGAAACTGCTGCGAGAGGTCCCTTCTTGCAGACTGATCACCCGGGTTCTGAAACAAACAGAAATGAATGGCAAAGCTCGCTGCCTAGAATAGACCCAGGCGTGCGCGGAGGGGACTGAAGCTCCGTTTCTCAGCGTGCCTCTGCCTGAGCAACGAAGGAAAATCAGAAATAGTCTGCTCAGATAAAGCCCGTCTTTGAATTTTGCTGAGCCCCTCAGCATTATTTTATTTGGTTTTATTTCTTTGCACCAGTGTGAACCTTACTGGGAAATAATGTCAACTCATTCCGAGGAATTTCATTATGCAAAATAATGCCTTTGATTTTCCCTTTCTTTCTTTCTTTCTTTTTTTGTCTCAGCCCTGACACTGAAATTTCTGGAAGACACAATTAGTTTTGAATCAGTTACTGCCTAATGAGTCGTGCGGCAACGAAAGGTAGAAGAAAGACAGGGTGTTTTGATTACATCATTTCATTGTCATTATACAGGGCTTAAAAGAGACCAGCAACTATTTTCTATTGTAGACCCACTGATAAACTAAAAGTATGGTAAGACCCTAGAAAGAGCTTTGGAGATCGGTGGCTCGAACTTGCCGAACTCCCATTACTGTAAGGCATACATTAAGCAATAGAAGGGCAGGGCCGTGTCTCAGAAATGGTACCTGTTCTATAATCACAATAGAATAATAAAGTGATATTGCCATAGAGCTGCGTCAGATTGTCCTTTAACTATTGGACAGCTACGCCACGCAATCGCAGGAACCCAGCATCTGAGCCTTGAGAGGGAATTGTTCAGTGGGGCCAAGGTCAGGAATGCCAGTTGGAGAGATAGGAGTGGGGAGGGCGTTCTTTCCTGCAGGTTTAAAGAGAATGGTGCCTCTGAGAGATCAAGCTTGATTTTTATTTTTTAATTTATTTGTTTAAGTAATCTCTGTGCCCAATGTGGGGCTCGCACTCACAACCCCGAGATCGAGAGTTGCGTGCTCTACGAACTGAGCCAGGCAGGAGCCCAAGCTTGAGGTTTATTCCAAGGCAGCAAATATTTACTGATCACCTACTATTAGTAAGTCGTGTGTTAACAGCACACGTGAATACTATCTCACTTAAATCTCACAACGGAAACCTTTATCACGATGTATCAAGGCTATAAGGCTGTGTAGGAAGGCATAATCTCAAAACAGAATTGAGTGAACCCTGCTGGCAGGTGGGGAGTGCACTGTCACTGCAGAAGGACATTTGGGAAGTGCAGACACCCGCCTTCGCTTCTGTTCTTCACCGCAGACAAGCTCACGGGTTCTCCCATTTTATCGTGCGGTAAAATTCACATGTCATGTTCAAAATACAAAACCACATATTTTTAACTATAAGGGAACTTTGACTAAACAATGATTTTTTTAAGTTTATTTATCTTGAGAGAGAGAGAGTACAAGCAGGGGAGGGACAGAGAGAGAGAGAGAGAGAATCCCACACAGGCTCGGAGCCTGACACAGGGCTTGAACTCACGAGCCATGAAATCATGACCTGAGCCGAAATCAGAAGCCCGTTGCTTACCTGACTGAGCCACCCAGCCGTCCCCTACACGACAGTTTGTGAGATGACTTGGGAATGTAACCCCCATGTAGAATGTGACTCCCCTAGTAATGTATATATTTTTTTAACCAGGCCAACTAGAAGATCAATACCTAATTAGATTTGTCAAAGAAAAGTTGAAATCTATGCCTTGCAGGAATCAAGGTTATATTTTAGATGGATTCCCAAAGACCTACGATCAAGCTAAAGACCTATTCAATCGTAAGTTTGAACGTTCCCTTTAACTTTTTTTTAAAGCTTTTCTTTCTTACTTTATGTAAATTCTGCCCCCAGCCGTGGGGCTCAAACTCATGACCCTGAGATCAAAAGCCGCGTGCCCTGCAGACTGAGCTAGCCAGCGCCCCTCCTTTATTTTGAGTGTTCACATGCAGAGAAGTTGCAACATATCATAATAATAGTCACTTAGTTAAAATTTAAAATTCAGACGGACTATGTCTAAAATACAGGCTTTTCTATTTATGGTTAGTTTTCAGTAGTGACTCCTGGTTAAAATGTTTTTAATTTTTTTTGCCAAGCTGTCCATAGTAATAATACATGGTAAACACAACGATGTGTATTTTGTTTTACTAGAAGAAGATGAGGAGGAAGAAGAAGAAGTCAGAGGCAAAATGTTTCCCTTTGATAAATTAATCATACCTGGTAAGTTATTTATTTATTATTTTTAAGAAATTTTTAATGTTTGTTTATTTTTGAGAGAGAGACAGAGCATAAGCAGGGGAGGGGCAGAGAGAGAGGGAGACACAGAATCGGAAGCAGGCTCCAGGCTCTGAGCTGTCAGCACAGAGCCCGATGCGGGGCTCAAACTCCTGAACCACAAGATTATGACCTGAGTGGAAGTCAGATACTCAACCTAATGAGCCACCCAGGCGTCCCCTGGTGAGTTTAAAATAATTCTCGAAGATCATATTTAAAGGAATGCCATTCAGGATCTCTTTTGTACTCAAACCATCTTTTTGATGTTAATAAAGCAGATCTCTCTAGGTCTCTCTATCTTCTTTTTTTTTTAAAGGTAAAATGATATACTTAAACTCTCAAACTAGAGAACGTATGGGGGGGGGCAGATATCAGGAATATCAAGTTCTGATGGAGCACCTGGGTGGCTCGGTCAGTCGAGTGTCTGACTTGATTTAGGTTGAGGTCATGATCCCAAGGTCTTGGGATCAAGCCCCTCGTTGGGCTCTGCAATGAACATGGAGCCGGCTTGGGATTCTCTCTCTTGCTCTCTCTCTCTCTTCCTCTGCCCTCTCCCCCACTTGTGCTCTCTCTTTTTCTCTCTCTCTAATGAAACCAAAAAAAAGGGAATATCAAGTTCTGAAATGGACAGAAGTCCCTTTGAGAATGTTTATCTGCTGCTCCCTCCGGGAACAAAGCACAAGGTCCGCTGATGCCTTGACTTCTGAGTCAGTTGATAAGACCATCAGGGACTGGACCCTTCTGACCCTACTGGGTGCTAGCCATGCCGTCATCCTTCCCGTCGTTTCCAAATCCAGAATCGAGCCCCGGCAGGCGCAGAGCTTTCGAGTCCACTGTTCACACATTTACACAGAAGTTTCACAACATACTCTTGGAAACAAAGCATAAACAACGTATTCCACGAAAAAAGATTTGCTGGGCACCCAGCCGGCATTTCTCGTGACCTGGCCCTGAACTTTTAAACTTTTTATTTCTAACCCATGTGCATGCAGCGTCATCCCAGGAAATAGTTTCCGGTCATGTGGTAAACACAAGAAAAGCTCTTTTCAGCAACCGGGCCCAAGGCTGGAACTCAAGGGGCCCTGCTCACGTGGGCCAAAGTCCCCCCAGACGTCAGCTTGTGGCTGTAGTCCTCTCCTCTTGGTCCAGGCATGGCTTGCATGAGACGAAGCTTCTGGAAGCACTCGGGCCACCAGAACGCAGTCATCCTCAGGGATGGATGTTTACCGTTCGCCCGAGGGCCCTGACAGCTGGGGCAGAAACAGTCCAGGCCAAAGGGGTGGGTCGTCTCTGCTTTTCCCTTAATGTGCGTGTTGGGCTCAGAAAAAGTTAAAAAGTAAAATCGGTGAAATAACCACGTCTGTCTAGTTTATGAGACTTCATCACTCTGGGCAATATTCATTCATTGCAAACCCCGTCGTAAAGCATCAGGCCCTCGCTGATGCTAAACTTCTGTCATGTGCTGTGGCACCGCACAGGACAGGAGCCTGTCGGACCCTGGCATGGTCCTGCCAGGCTCAAGTTACTCTCGAGTGTCCCTGATCCAGAAGCTAAAGCCCAGAGACTGATCCTAGACCACGTCCGTGGTCGACGGAATGGCTTAGATTCAAACTCTGTTTTCTGACCCACTGCCTTCAAAACACAGATTTAATGAAACCCCTCCAAGAAATGCAATCACAGGCATGAAACAGTGATTCATTTTTTTTAAGCTACTCTTTTTTTTTTAATGTTTAAAAATTTTTTTTAACATTTACTTGTTTTTGAGAGACAGAGAGAGACAGAGCATGAGCAGGGGAGGGGCAGAGAAAGGGACACACAGAATCCGAAGCAGAGTCCAGGCTCCAAGCTGTCAGCACAGAGCCCGACACGGGGCTCGAACCCACGAACTAACTGTGAGATCATGACCTGAGCTGAAGTCGGACACTTAACCGACTGAGCCCCCCAGGCGCCCCCAGCGGAAGATTCTTAACCGTGCTCCACTGGGCTGCCTTCTCTCTGCTGGACGTAGTCCAAACATGTCAAACGTGTAATCTATTTGGGATGTTTAGTCTGTTCTTAGTAAACCATCTTTCTGGAAATTGTGTCATTTGTTCCCTGGGGGATTTTAATGCAGGGAGGTGGCTGCTTGAGGACACGAGAGGTTAATGCCATCGAAAGAAAAGTACCCGGAGCAGGGGGCGTGCCTCACCATGCTGGGTTGCATGGGGAAGCACCAGGCAGGAAGGCGGGAAGGAGCGAGGGGGAAGTCTAGGCCACAGCCTTAATTGGGGTTTCCATGGGAAAGGTGAGGCAGGGTCAACCAGACAGCGCATTTTTAGAGGATTGGCTAGTTTGAGCCAATTCCAATGGGTTTCGCTCCCTAGTTGCCTGGTATGTGGCTGTGGGATGAATTAAGGCAGGGGAAATACTGGCTTGGTGTGTGAGTTATAAAAAGGCGGTGGTCATGTATATGCATATGGCGGCATGCTCCCGAGTAGGCCGTTGACTGTCTTTAGGAATTAGCCAGCCCTGAAAGCGACTGTCTGTCTCCAGGTCTGTAAGCGCCCCCCACCGCCCCTCGAGATGTCAAAACATCATCAGATGCAGAAAATAATAAAAACATGATTAATACAAGTCTCCATGCCTGATTTGGGTGATAAAACATTCGAATCTGTCGTGATCCAGCCAAATGTGGTATTCTCTCTCCTTGGTAAATCATTGCCTTTTACAGTGGCTGCCGGCAGATCTTTCCAGATCTCCTTCCTGAAGGAGACACAATTTAAAGTTGTACCTGCTTGGGACGCCTGGGTGGCTCAGTCAGTTAAGCGTCTGACTTCAGCTTAGGTCATGATCTCACGGTTCATGGGTTCGAGCCCCACTTCGGGCTCTTTGCTGACAGCTTGGAGCCTGGAGCCTGCTTCCGATTCTGTGTCTCCCTCTCTCTCTGCCCCTCCCCCACTCGCACTCTGTGCATGTCTCTCGCTTAAAAATAAACATAAAAAAAATAAAATTGTACCTACTTGATGAATATGGAAAAATTTTTAATTTTTTATCTTATTTTCTTCAATGTTTATTTTGAGAGAGAGAGAGAGAGCATGAGTTGGGGAGGGGCAGAGAGAGAAGGAAAGAGGGATTCCCAAGCAGGTTGACAGCAGGGAGCCTGATGTGGGCTGCCTTCTCTCTGCTGGACGTAGAGATTATGACCTGAGCCAAGATCAAGTCAGATCTCGACCAGCTGAGCCACCCGGGTGTCCCTGGAAATTTTCTTTTTTAATGCAGGTTTTCACATGACTCCAGATAGCCAAACACAGTTCCCTCCTTGTTAGTACAGTCTTAAGCAAGCAGAAATCTATTACTTGTTATCCACACTTAGCCAGTATAAGGACAGTAGATGTTCTGAATAGTTATCTTGAGATACTGCAAAATCCTGACATTCTATCTGACTCATAATAAGAGAAAGGACTTTTAAAAATATCATCTGGGGGCACCTGGCTGGTGAAGTCAGTAGAGCATGTGACTCACAACCTTAGGGTCCTCAGTTCAAGCCCTACCTTGGGTATAGAGTTTACTAAAAAAAAAAAAAAAAAAAAAAAAAAAAAAAAAAAAATCCTCTTGTGGGAAATATATTTCATCACACTAAAATTCTTTGAAAGTTTGAAGCCAAGTATATCACTCACTGTTCATGGCATTTGATTAACTGGAATCTTCCTTTTCCTGATCACTGGGAAAAAAGATACAGCATCATATTTTAAAATTCTTACATTACTAAAAAAAATAAATAAATAAAATTCTTACATTACTAACAGAATTATTAACTTTTCATCTAGATGTCTGACATCATGGAGCTTAACGAGATTCAATCTCCAGTGAATCTGTTGCCGTAATTTTGATTTAAGTACTATACCAGCATTTGGAGGTCCCAACGTTCTCCTCTCCTTTTTTTTTCAATTTTTTAAAGTTTATTTATTTATTTTGAGAGTGAAAAAGAGAGAGAGAGAGAGCATGCACGGGAGGGGCAGAGAGAGACGGAGAGAGAGAATCCCAAGCAGGATCCACACTGACGTGGGGCTTGATCTCAGGAACTGTGTGAGATCATGACCTGAGCCAAAACCAAGAATCAGACGCTTAACTGACTGAGCCACCCAGGTGACCCCCTCTCCTTTTCAAAATATATCTACTCATCTAAACCAAATGATTAAAGATGAGCACCTAAACTAAATTAAAATAGGTCAGGATAGTGGCAGTATCAGACTGTGGTTACGAATTTATCGGATCTTATTCCACAAGCTTTGTCCTCAGCATGTATTTTCACTGTTAATGCACGAAGCAGACGATGTTCTACAGGGGTTCCCCTTGCCCCACTGCTCAGCGCACGTACCTTTCTCTCGCTCAAGAAAGCTTATTAGAATGCAGTCAGGTGAAAATGGCATTGTTATGTGGCAAACTGATACAATCAATCAATTACTTAATTAATTTTTAAGGGTTCCAATAAAACTTTAATTACTAAATCAGGTGATGGGCCAGATTTGGCCCACAGGGCACCAGTACAAATTTAGAATGAAAATTAAACCATTTCCATGCTTTGCCAGGCTCTTATAGGGAGCACGCTATTTGCAATACACCTGGCTAACAGTCTGGGCACCTGTGTGCTCTGACCGTGTTGAGAACATCCAGAATAGTAACTCACCTAGAAAGTCCATTTCACCGATACGCATTTTATTCATTCATTCATTCATTCATTCACTCAACAAATACCTACTGGACTTACACTAGAAGTTGGAGAAACAGCTGCTTTCATAGTTTAAAAGAAAATCACAGGCGGGTGAAATGATCCCCATCATTACTATAATCTCTGTGTCAAACATGAGATGAGCGATGTGTCGTATTGAACCCAAGTGTTTCCAAGCCAATCGCATTGAGAAAAGAGCTGGATCCTTGAGAAAGGAAAATCCCAAAGCAGGGCGCCTGGGTGGCTCGGTCTGTTGAGCGTCTGACTCTTGATTTTGGCTCAGGTCATGATCTCGCCGTTCTTGGGTTAGAGCCCAGAGTCTGGCTCCACACTGACAGTGCAGAGTCTGCTTGGGATTCTCTCTCTCTGTCCCTCCCCTGCTCTCACTCTCTCTCAAAATAAATAAATACACTTTTTTAAAAAAAAAGCAATAAAATCCCAAGGGGTGTCCACGTTTTTATTAATTTGCCAAATTGGCCATCAATTCAAGCAGTTGCTAGCCTCCTTGGGAGCCCATGACGCAGTGCTGGGAAAGAGGCGGGGAGGGGGTTGGGGGTGGGGGGTGACTGGGAGGCTAATGACGTCACAGGGCTACCAGAGATGCGCTAATTCCAATTTCCACTGCTTTTTGTTGCCGACTCTGTTTTTATTCAATGATTAGATTTGCTGCTCTTTGCGATCAGATTTGCTATTATTTGTCATTAGAGATTTTCTGTTTCCAATTTCTGCTGCTTTTATTAAAAGGAGAAGGAAGGAAGGAAAGAAGAAACGGGAGGAAATGGAAAAATAACCGATCTCACCTAATACCAGCTGGTTGGGGCTCTGGGAATGTCAGTGATTTGTATCTGTTTGTCCTCCATCAGAGGCCACGAGACGGCCGATTTGTCATGAGGTCCAGGCTGGTCACCAGACATCACGGTGACACACTGCCTCAACCACAGTGCCTGCCACTTAGTCCCTCCATCCCTGGGTTAACTCAGAGCCTCCCGCCCTGTCCCCAGAATTCGTCTGTGTGCTGGACGCCTCAGATGAGTTCCTGAAGGAGCGGGTGATGAACCTTCCCGAGAGCGTCGTGGCCGGGACCCACTACAGCCAGGACCGCTTCCTCCGGGCCCTCAGCAACTACCGGGACATCAATAGGGAGGACGAGTCTGTCTTCAACTACTTCGATGAGATTGAAATCCACCCGATACACATTGGTATGACATGGACTCGGGACGAAAGGGAGTGCAGAGCACCACCGCCCAGGGTCAGGACCCCGGGCCACTGCGGTGCACGTCTGTCATAGGGCCGGGAGAGGACGCGGAAGCATGGCTATGTCCCTGTGCCAGGAAGTCACAGGATGAACAGGGCGATCCTCCTGGAGAGTCTTTCTCCTTGCGGATTTCATCAGGGGAGGGAACTGGTCTAGGAAAACATATGGATATATTATGAAATCGAATTCCAAATTGGCACTTTTTAAAATTAAAAAGCATTTTTAATGTTTTTTATTTATTTTGAGAGAGAGAGAGAGAAAGAGGAGAGAGAGAGCACGCGCTAGCAGGGCAAGGGCAGAGAGACAGGGAGAGAGAGAATCCTAAGCAGGCTCTGTGCTGTCACTGAAGGCGGCTCAGCTAGTTAAGCGTCTGACTCTTGGTCTCGGCTCAGGTCATGATCCCACAGTCCGTGAGTTCGAGCCCCGTGTCGGGTTCTGTGCTCACAGTGGGGAGCCTGCTTGGGATTCTCTCTCTCCCTGTCTCTCTGTCCCCCTGCCCCCATTCACGCGGCACGCACTCTGTCTCTCTCAAAATAAATAAGTGAACATTTAGAGGACACTATTTGCTGCCGGCTGCTCTGGGCCATTCTCTTCCTTGGGGTAGCATGTTGTCCCCATAGCATTGCGGGGCACGGGCGTTCTCCACGGAGCCCTTGCTGTCCATCTCGCCCCCCGCCCCCCAGGCACTCAGAAAGCAAATTGTTCTTCGAATGTGTTCCTCTTCGTTTCCAGTGAACTTTTTTTTTTTTAATTTTTGTTAAATGTTTCTATTTATTTTTTTGAGAGACAGAGAGAGACAGCGTGAGCAGGGGACGGTCAGAGAGAGAGGGAGACACAGAATCTGTAGCAGGCTCCAGGCTCTGAGCTGTTAGCACAGAGCCCGACATGGGGCTCGAACCCACGAACCGTCAGATCATGACCTGAGCCGAAGTCGAATGCTTAACCGACTGAGCCACCCGGGCAGCCCTCCAGTGAACTCTTAACCCAGAACTTAGCACCCAGCAGGCAGGCGGTAACTAGGACCTGCCGTCAGCCTCACCACCACCATCATCGTTTCTGGTCCCAAATCCCTGCTGTCATAGGTGTTTCTATGTCCTTGGCTTGCCACCTGACCTTCCTTTCTGGTTTCCTGGATCTTGACATTTCTTCTTCCCCCGGGTTTGGTGAGAACTCCCCTAGCCTGATGGAAGCTTAGTGGCCAGGCTGACCCCGTGGGTCGGTCTCCCAGGGTCTCACTTCACCCCCAGGAGCCAGATGGGACAGCACGGGGACCCTGCAGTACGCAGAGGGATAGAGCTAAGGAACGATGTCAGCATGAGGTGGGAGGGCTGATTATCAGGTCTGGCACTGCTTCCGTTTACTCACCTGTGAAATAGGAAGCTGGCCCGTGGCTTGCAGAGTTGTTACAAGTGGAGAGATAAGAGATAGGAAGTGTCCGGTGCACCTGGAAGTTCACCAAGCAGTAACTAATTTTGTTATTACCACCAATACGAAGGCATAAAATAATACGCTATTAAGCAATAAAAAGACAACACAATTTGTAAACCTGCAAAATCTGTTTTGCACCCACGGAAGTGATTGGGTTTTGTCCTCACCTGGACGTGTCTGCGTGTACTGGACACACGTTTTACATGTAAAAGCCCAGGATTTGAACCTACTGATATGGAAAACAGTTCACCCTGTTTGGTTGGAGAACTAGGAAAGAATGGCGGGCACGTTTCACAAAAACAGTGATTGTTATCTTTTTGGTAAAGCTCAAAGTTATTTACGGGAAACTCTGGAGAGCCCGGGGAGGGGAGAAATGTTGAGAAAGACAGAAATGAGTGGGAGGAATGGATGAGTGGTCATTGCATTCCCGTCTCCTTCTGTGCTCGCACATTTGGCCTCATCCCCACCCTGACACGTAGGAGATGACGTAAAAGCAAAGGGAGGAATGGATCTTAGGGATGGGCGTGGGGGAGGGTGTCAAGGTCAGGAATGCAGACCGGCCTCAGAAGGATCCAGAATAGGGCTGGCACCTGCTGTCTCTCTCTGCACCTCTGCACTCCTCTTCTCCCTTGGAGTCTGTTCTCTCTGGCTCTTTGGACCAGAGTGTCTCCGCCCTCGCCCCTCCCCCCCCCCCGGGGTGAGCCGTGGCCACCCCACTGCTGGGAGTGTCCACATGACACTGGGAGCTAGACTTTCCGCCTTAGCTGCACAGCCCTCGAAGGGCAGCTCTGAGGTCCTGGTTTGGGCAGGGGCCCACCCCCATTGAAGTTCCCCCAGCCCAGGGTCAGGGCAGAAGTATGGCTCTGGACGGCACTGGTCACCAAAGGTCAGCTTCTTCAAAAGTGTTTCAGGGGCGCCTGGGTGGCTCGGGGGTTAAGCATCCGACTCGATTTCGACTCAGGTTACGATTTCATGGTCAGTGGGGTTGAGCCCCGAGTCGGGCTCTGCGCTGACAGCACGGAACCTGCTTGGGATTCTTTCTCTCCTCTCTGCCCCTCCCTCACCCCAAAATAAATACGTAAACATTTTTTAAAGTGTTTCAGAGCACTTTCAAGTGCATCAAGTTGCAATTACTGTTAGAGAAATCCGGGAGAAACACTTTTTTTTTTTTAATGTTTATTTATTTTTGAGAGGGGGGAGCGGCAGAGAGAGGGGGGCAGAGTATCTGAAGCAGGCTCTGTGCTGACCACACACACAGGGCTCGAACTCACAAACTGTGAGATCATGACCTGAGCTGAAGTCGGACGCGTAACCGACTGAGCCACCCAGGCGCCCCAGGCAGAAATTCTGTTAAGTGTCAGAGCTCAGGCAACAAGTGGAATATATGAGTCTAGTTTTATTTTGGTTTTGAGTTTTGTTTGTTTTGGGGCCTTGCTTCCACACCACCAACTCATTCATTGGCCCAGTTCTTCCCCTCCCCCCATGCGGAACCAGGCTGCTCCTCTAGTCTGAGTCAAGGTCGTATTGCATGAATGGAAAGAGGGGGGCACAGCCGTGGATGTGCCTGGGGGCAGGGTGAGAGGAAGGTCCTTACCCCTAGGAAGGCCTGGAGCCCTCAGGACCAAAATCGTCCACTGCACGCCCCCCTCTGCACGCACGCACCTTGCAAGCAAACCCAAGAGACTGGTGTAGAATTTACTCTCCGGGGACTTTGTGGAGAAACCCATTGTCACCAACCAGCTGCCTTTTTTTTTTTTTTTTTTTTGGTCTTGATACTAACATTAGTTAGATATTCTGGAATTTGGCCCGTTCCCTGTTCAAGCAGGCTAACTGAAACGGTTTTGTTTTTCTTATGAATTGAAAACAAATCCCAGAATCACTGATTCTCAAACACACAAAACAAAGGAAATGCGGAGAGGACTGCCTGGTTTCCAACAAGTGGGGGGCTTCCTTCTGCAGGAACCCCCCAGAAGTATCCCAGTCTCCGCCTGGATGCGACCAGGGAAGGAGGACTCTCTGGGGAGGAAGGCCATTCATCCCACCCCACGCCCCCACCCCGGCCTCAAAATCAAGGCTGTCAGGACTCAGAGTGAGCCCCGGCTTCCTCCCCATGACTCCCAGACACCACGCTGATATTTACCAGCGAGACAGGAAATTCGGGACGGTGGCAGCCAGAGGAAAAGCCCAGTGTGGTCGTTTACATCCCTCACCATCGCACACTTAGCGTCACAACGAATTTTCCCGAACACACTCGCAGAATGTTTTGCAGTCCGTGCTGACCTCCTTCCTCTCTCCCGGTGTTTAAAGATGTCGGAAAACTTGAGGACCCTCAGAACAGACTTGCGATCAAACAGCTCATCAAAGAGATTGGGGAGCCTCGAAATTACGGTTTAACAGACGAAGAAAAGGCGGAAGAGGAGCGGAAGGCTGCCGAGGCACGGCTGGCCAAGGAGGCTGCGGAGGAAGCGGAACGTGAGCACAAGGAAGCCATGGAGATGGCGGAGAAGATGGCGCGCTGGGAGGAGTGGGTGAGTGTGTGTGTGCGCGCGTGAGTGAGGGTGTGTGCATAAGCGTGCACAAGTAAGTGTGAGTGAGCATGTGTGTGAGAGCAAGAGTGTGAGTGTTGTGAATGCACATGAGTGTGAGTGAGGGTGGGTGAGTGCATAAGTGTGCACAAGTGTGTGAGAGCGAGTGTGTAAATCTGAGTGTGAGAGCAAGAGTGTGAGTGTTGTGAATGTGTATAAGTGTGAGTGAGTGTGTGTGTGAATGTACATGTGTGAGTGTGGGTGGGTGTGAGTGAGTGTGAGTGTGTGTGTGTGTGTGTGTGTGAGTCTGGGGGTGGAGGCGGCAAGCCGTTAGGCCAGCTCCATTTCCCATCCTGTGCCTAAAGCATTGCCATGGAAATACGCCTTTGGTTTTGTTTTTTATTTTTTTGGTTTTTGTGTGTTTTGTCATATGATCATTTTTAAATTTTTTTAAGCATTTATTTATTTTTGAGAGAACAGAGAGAGACAGAGTGCGAGCGAGGGAGGGGCAGAGAGAGAGGGAGACACAGAATCCAAAGAGCCTCCGGGCTCCGAGCTGTCAGCACAGAGCCCGACGCGGGGCTCGAACTCACAGACCGAGAGATCGTGACCTGAGCCGAAGTTGGACGCTCAACCACCTGAGTCCCCCAGGCGCCCTGTGTCATATCACCATTTTTTCAGAGGTGCCCAGGGTCTTTCGCTTGGCATAAATAATAACGGTAATAAAAACTAGCCCTCGCCAGTAGTATTGATATCATAGGTCCCTGACAATGTGTCATATCGTGCTACATGCCAACCTGGGGATTTCATCTGATGTTCCTCCATTTACCCACGTAACCCGGGTGCTCAGCCTCACCCACCCTCCCGATTCCCCAAATCACGGAGTCTTACCTAATGTGCTTCCTAAAATTGCGCTCAGATCCGCCCACAGCTCCTCACTTCCGATCAGGAGCAGAGTTCCTGGCCGGAATGACGGAGCCTCCTGTCTGGCTGCCCCACTGCACGCCTGTCCATCTCCAGCCTGCTTCCCCCGCCGCTGCCCGCGGTCCTTCTAACACCCACGTCCACACGGGCAGCTCCCGTTTAAACTCTTACACACGTCCATCAACCGTTAGACCTAAGTCCAAACTCATCATAGTGGCCCTCAAGGTTCTTAGTGACTTGGCTGCTTCTGATATTTCCCGATGTATTTAAACACCGCATCATCGGGGCGCCTGGGTGGTTCAGTCAGTTGAGCACCCGACTTCAGTTTGCGGTTTGTGAGTTCAAGCCCCACAACCGGCTTGCTGCTGTCTGCCTGTCAGCGCAGAGCCTGCTTCGGATCCTCTGCCCCCCTCTCTCTGCCCCTCCCCACTTGCACTCTCCCCCAAATAAATAAATATGAAAAAAATAAACAACGCATAATCTGAGTAACTAACTTCCTCACTTGGCTGTGAGTCTTTCCTAAAAGTCTTCTTTCCAACGAGGCCTTTCCTGGATGCCATATTTAAAATTTCAACCCCCTGGGGCGACCGGGTGGCTCAGTGGGTTAAGCATCCAACTTGGGCTCAGGTCATGATCTCGCGGTTCATGAGTTCAAGCCCCGCGTCAGGCTCTGGGCTGACAGCTCAGAGCCTGGAGCCTGCTTCGGATTCTGTGTCTCCCTATCTCTGCCCCTCCCTTGCTCGTGCTCTGTCTCTCCGTCTCTCTCTCCCTCTTTCAAAAATAAATAAACATTAAAAAAATAAAATAAAATGGCAACCCCTGCCACTCCCCACAACATGTCATATCCCCTTTTACACTTTTGTTTTTAAAGATTCTATTTTTCAGTAATCTCTACACCCAATGTGGGGCTCGAACTCACTACCCCAAGATCAAGAGTCACATGCTCCACGGACTGAGCCAGCCAAGCACCCCCCACTTATACTTTTTAAGTTCCCTCTTTGCACGTATTCTAATGGACTATATATTTTTTATGCTTATCTTGTTTATTGTCTTCCTGAATAGAATTTAAATTACACGAGGACAAGGATTTTTGTCTATATCGCTCGCTACTATTTTTCCAATGTCAAGAACAGTGCTTAGCACGTAACAAACACTCAACAAATATTTGTGGAAGGAAGGGGGAGAAGGAGGAAGGATGTCCTGATGGACACATCTTTGAGTGCCTGATTATCTCCTTAGCATGAATTCCTAAAATTTGGTTGGTCAGACTATACATGGTTTCATTTTTGATGCATATTTCTAAACTACCTTCCAGCAAGGGGAAAGCAGGGCACATCTTGTCTACCAGCGTGATATCCTACACCTCTTCCAACTCTGCGGTCTCAATTTTGCTCAGAAATATCAATCCGAGAAAGAAAACGCCATCTCATTGCTTTAATGTGCATTTCTGGGATCAGGGATTTAACAGCTTTTCCTACGGTCATTGGCATTTATACCTCTTAAGCTGCGCGTCTTCTCTGCCCATGTTTGGGCTGTGTGTCCTTTTCTTAGTCTTCTGCAACAGCTCCCAGTAAGGTAGTGTAATAGAAACAGGAGTGGCCTCGGGAGATGACGCTCTCTCCAGCTGTGTGCTGCTAGAGTCCAAATGACAAGAGTCAGGTGATGAAGAAGTACACGGTCAATGCCGGACAAGTTGTGTGCATCTCATGATAGCCTACCTTTTTTTTTTTTAAGTTTATTTATTTTGAGAGATGGAGAGGGAGAGCATGCATGTGTGTGTGTGTGTGTGTGTGTGTGCGCGCGCGCCTGCGTGAGTCAGGGAAGGGCAGAGAAAGAGAGAGAGAGAGACTCCCAAGCAGGCTCCACACTGTCTGCGCAGAGCCTGACTCGGGGCTCGATCCCATGGACTGTGAGATCATGACCTGAGCTGAAATGAAGAGTCAGACGCTTAACCGACTGAGCCAGCCAGGCGCCCCATGATAGCCTAGCTTTTTATACTAGGTTGCAAAGAGCTTTTCTCATCATTTATCTTTTGACAGCACGTATGATGTTTCTTCTGGACACAAAGAAGTTTTATGTTTATATGTAGTCAAATCCATCAAGTCTTTTTCCCATTTTGATTTCTGGATTTGCTGTCTTGTTGGGAAAAACTCTTTTTTTGAACAAATATGATCAGTTCGGACTCTATCTTTCAAGTGTCAGAAAAGCAAACTGAAAATGGCTTAGAAATAAAAAGAAAAACTTATGGGAAAAAAAAAGAAATAAAAAAACTTACGAGTTTACCTAACGGAAAAGTCCAGGGGATAAGGCTGGCTTCAGGCAAGGCTTGATAGAGTGGCTCAGATGATGTCACCAAGGACCTGGGGGCCTTGTCTCTGCTCCGCCTTCCTCATTGGCATCATCCCTAGGCTCTCCGTGAGCCTTAATTAAAAAACCTTAATTAAGGTTTATAACCAAGAGGTGGGCTGGACTGATGGGCTTAAGTCCCACTGAAACCACCAGGCTAAGAAGGGACACTTCTCAAAGGAAATCTGGAGTGACTATTCCCAAGAGAGGGGGGGACTGTATGCTGAGCAAGGAATAACAGGTGTCCACCAGATGAGGACCTTCCCTTCTGGACTTCCTTTTTTTTATTTTATTTTATTTTTTTTACATTTATTTGTTTTTGAGAGACAGAGACAGAGCACAAGTGGGAGGAGGGGCAGAGAGAGGGGGAGACACAGAATCGGAAGCAGGCTCCAGGCCCCCGAGCTGTCAGCACAGAGCCCGACGCGGGGCTTGAACTCACAAACTGTGAGATCATGACCTGAGCCAAAGCCAGACGCTTAACTGACTGAGCCACTCCGGCGCCCCTAGACTTTCTATTAGCACTCCTGTGATTCTTTCCTTCATTCCTTCCTCCCTACCCTCCCACACTTATCTGGGCATCTAGAAATTATCTTGATTTAAGAAGTGAGTTAGGGATCCAGTTTATTATTTTCTGGATTACTAAGCAGGGGTTGTAACACCATTGACATCTTTCCTCTGCTCTTTGAAATGCCGTCTTTATCATAATGTGGTGAAGACGTGCACCGGTATCCGGTTCTAAAGCGTGCGGGGACGAGCTTGGTGGACGTACTCTCCCCTTTCTGTTTACCCCAACCCCCCAATGTTCTGTTCGTAGAATAAACGACTAGAGGAAGTGAAAAGAGAAGAAAGAGAATTATTAGAGGCCCAATCGATTCCCCTGAGAAACTATTTGATGACCCACGTGATGCCAACACTTATGCAGGGTCTGAATGAGTGTTGTAAGGTCCGACCGGATGATCCCGTTGACTTTCTGGTAAGAGATTTTTTTTTATAAGTTTTTTAAAAAATGTTTATTTAAAAAAATTTTTAATATTTATTAAAAAAAATTTTAATGTTTATTTATTTTTGAGAGAGAGAGAGAGTGCGAGCTGGGGAGGGGCAGAGAGAGACAGAATCTGAAGTCAGCACAGAGCCCGAAGTGGGGCTCGAACGCACGAACTGTGAGATCATGACCTGAGCCGATGTTGGGCGCTTAACTGACTGAGCCACTCAGGCACCCCTTTGTTTATTTATTTTTGAGAGAGAGAGAGAACAAGGGAGGGGCAGAGAGAGAGGGGCAGAGAGAATCCCAAGCTGGCGCCTCATTGTCAGCACAGAGCCAGACACGGGGCTCGATCTCACAGACTGTGAGAACATGACCTGAGCTGAAATCAAGAGTCAGACACTTAACTGACTGAGCCACCCAGGCCCCCCAATTGTAAGATTTTATTACTTATTTGAGAGTAAAGATTTATGTACTTTTATTTTTAAATTGTAATCATTAGTAGTAATGTCTTCTAAATTGTTGACTTGTCTTTTTTTCTTTCTTTCTATTATAGGCAGAGTATCTCTTCAAGAACAATCCTGAATTGCAGTGAAACATTAACAATCGCGTGTGATATGCCTCTACAGAGTTAGAGTCTAACATTGTATTTGAAAAATTTGCTTTAAAAATATTTTCTTAGTTTTTGGGAAATTCTTTGTTTTCCCCACAAGCAAATACTTTATTATGTAGAAGCATTATAAAAAGCTATATGGCAATGGGTGGCTTCATTAAAGAACTTTATTTGAAAGGTAAATTGATAAAGTATGCATAGCTCATGAGACAAATATTGATTTAATATTGTATTCATAGTCAAAGTGGTGTGGACACTTGGATATACGGTAATTTTTAGCATGAAGAAAATCAGACTGTTTATTATTTGAACACATAGGCTAATGACTTTACGCAAGCTGCTATGGCCCCAATGCCAATGGTGTCAGAAAGAAATGAGAATGGTTTCTACTTAGTCAGATATGATTGGTTTCCACGAGGTTAATTTTTGAGTTCAGGGTCAGGATCCTAAGCAATGAGTCAGAGAGAGAATGATAAACCTCTTGGTAGAAAAATTCCCGTAACAGGATGAATAATCCTAATGTTTGTGATAATCAAAAGCTGCCAAATAGTTTCAACGAACTTTACTGTATAGTAAAGCCCAATGGTCTTTTCCAGCTCAAAAACCCCCCATAATTTCCAGAATTACACTGAATGAGAAGATTTAACTAATAAACTAGGTTTATTTTAATGGAGTATATTTCATCTCTTTGAATAATGTAACCTGGGGGTGCCTGGGTGGCTCAGTCGGTTGAGCATCTGACTTCAGCTCAGGTCATGATCTCGCGGTTCGTGGGTTTAAGTCCTGCATTTGGCTCTGTGCTGTCAACACAGAGGCCATTTCAGATCTGCCGCACACACGCACACACAGACAGTAACATTTATTTGTTTTTGAGCTGTCTCCCTCTCTCTCTGCCCCTCCCCTGCTCATTCTCTCTCTCTCTCTCTCTCAATAAATAAATAAATAAACTTTAAATATATATAATGTAATATGAATATAACTGCACTGTTTTTTATTAAGGTAAAATACACACAACATAAAATTTACCATTGTGACCATTAAAACAAATTTTTTTATGTTTATTTATTATTGAGACGGAGAGAAACAAGAGCACGAGTTGGGGAGGGGCGGAGAAAGAGGGAGACACAGAATCCGAAGCAGGCTCCAGGCTCTCAACTGTCAGCACAGAGCCTGACACAGGGCTCGAACCCACAAACCATGAGATATGACTTGAGCTGAAGTCAGACACTTAACCCACTGAGCCACCTAGGTGCCCCACATTGTGACCATTTTAAAGTGTACAATTCGGGGGCACCTGGGTGGCTCAGTTGGTTAAGCGTTTGACTCGATTTTGGTTCAGGTCATGATCTCACAGTCCTGAGATCAAGCCCCGCCTCAGGCTTTGCACTGAGCGTGCGGAGCCTGCTTGGGATTCTCCCTCTCCCTCTCTCTCTGCCCCTCCCCCACTCAAGCGCTGGCTGTCTCTCTCTCTCTCTCTCTCTCTCTCTCTCTCAAAAATAAACTTTAAAGTGTACAATTCAGTGGCACTAAGTGCATTCACTATGTTTGTTCCATGAAAGGGAGGTGTACGCAAAATGACCTCCAAAGCCCAAAGGGGCAGTAAGACCAAAGAAAAAGGCCGACAAGTCCAGCTTGATGAGAAATGGCTTATTAAGGGGACTTACGGACAGAAGTGTGTCTCGGGTCGCCCGCAAGACCAGTAGATCCATAAAACCCACCTTGCTTAAGACCTCCCTTTATAGCCCTGGGGTGTGTGTAATCATCCTATGTCTGGGACAGATCAAGAAACCTTACGCCCCGAGGGTGCATTTAAGGGTGTGATTAATCAAAAGGAGAGAATGTGAGGGGAGGGCTGTGCTTCAGGTCCCAGAGCTGTCATCAGGGCACATTTGCCCAAGATGGGGTGAGTCTGTTTCACCCGATGTTGGGTACGCATCACCACTACCTGACCTCGGAACCTTTCCATCACCGCAGATGGAAATCCCGTACCCTGTACTTTCCCTCCAGCCCAGCTCCTGGCGACCACCACCTGCTCTCTGTCTCTATGGGTTTGTTTCTTCTGGATATTTTGTGTCGCCGCATCCTACAGTGTCGTGGCCTTCTGTGTCTCCTCTCACTGGCATGTTTTCAAAGGTCACGCTGCAGCATGGATTCCTTCTTGCGGCTGAATAATATTTTAGTGTATGGACGTGCCACGGGTTTAATCTTAAGTTCATTCGTTGATGGACAATTTGGGTTGTTTCCACCTTTTAGGTAATTGTGAATGATGCTGCTATGAACGTTGGTGTACAAGTTCTTGCTTGAAGAGCTGTTTTCAGTTTTGGGGGGGGGCAGACACCTAAGAGTGGAATTGTGGTCACACGGTAATTCATGTTTAACTTGGTGTGGGACTGCCACACTTTTCCACATTGTCTGCATCATCCCCCCCCCCCCCCCGCAATTCATGAGGATTCCAAGTTCTCTGCATCCTTACTAACACTTGTTACTGTCTGTGTGTGCGTGTGTGCGGCAGTGACGCTAACGGGTCTGAAGTGATAGCACATTGTGACTAAGCATCTTTTCACGGGCGTGCTGGCCATCTGTATATCTTCCCTTTGGAGAAATGTATATTCAAGTGCTTTGCTCACTTCGTATTTGGGTTGACTGTCTTTTTTGCCACTGAATTATAAGAGTTCTTTCGATATTCTGGACGTAAGACCCTCATCAGATAAAGGATTTGCAAATATTTTCCCCTATTCTGTGGCTGGTCTTTCCACTCTCTCTTTTTGTTTTAAATTTTTTGTTAATGTTTTGAGAGAGAGAGAGAGAGAGAGAGACAGTGTGAACAGGGGAGGGTCGGAGAGAGAGGGAGACACAGAATGTGAAGCAGACTCCAGGCTCTGAGCTGTCAGCACAGAGCCCAACTCGGGCCTCGAATCCATGAACCGCGAGATCGTGACCTGAGCTGAAGTCGGACGCTCAACTGACTGAGCCCCCCCAGGCGCCCCACGTCTTTTCACTCTCTTGATGGTGTCCTTTCATGTAAAAAAAGCTCTTCATTTTGATGAATCCAATTTACCTATATTTTTCTGTTGCTTCACTGAGCTATTTTTTCCCCTTATACTTTAAACGAAAACACCAAGTAAATAAAGAGAACACATCTTCAAGTTGGAAGTCATTAGCCTTTATCATAGTTACCTTTTCAGGCCTTCACGATGGTTACAGTTCGGGACCCCACTTCTTAGTTCGCTGAGAAAACCCAAGCAGTCTAAAAGGGCTGTGCTCTTCCCCACCCTGTGAACTAGCTGTTTCTCTTCTGTGCTCCCAACTCCTGACTTGTGCCCTGGGTGCTGTCCCTTCTCACGTCGTCAGATTCTGTTTCTAGAATGGTCTCTTCTCTCCCACAGCCTGACTTTTCCCTCCTCTCTGGATCATCATCCTTAGCTTCCAACTAACTCCCGCACTTCAAAACAAAACAGGACAGGGGCGCCTGGGTGGCTCAGTCGGTTGAGCGCCCAACTCCCGGTTTCAGCTCATCTCACGGTTTGTGGGTTCCAATCCCGCGTCGGACTCTGTGCTGACAGAGTGGAGCCTGCTTGGGATTTTCTCTCTCCCTCTCTCTGTGCCCCTCCCCAAGTCATGTGCACACAAGCTCTCTCTCAAATAAGTAAGCGTTAAAAAAAAAAACAGGGCAAAACCTGATGAAAATGTAAACGCCTTCCTAGACTTCCATGTCCCCCTCCAGCCACGGTCCCAAGATCCTGCTCTCCTTTAGGTCAAGGTTACAGTGACGTCAACATTTCTAAACTATTGGTCTTGGCCCTCATCTTACTTGACCTCTCTGAGCATCTTATCATTTCCTCCTTGACACCCCCTCTTCCCTCCACCCGAGTGTCTGAAGCGGGGCCAGTCCAGTTCCTATCACACTCCCCCTCCTCCACCGCTGCCCCCACCCCCACCATCTCAGGGATCCTTAATTCCATCCTTCCCGTTACTTAGGCCCAACACTTGGCATCATCTTCAACTCTTTTCTTATCCACACTCAGTTCGCCAGCGCATCCTATGGGCCCAGCTTCTGCCACGTATTCCCAGTCCGCCTGCTCCTCACCCCTCCGACACTACTGTCCTGGCCCGAGACACCACCATCTCCCACCTGGACGGCTGCTGTTGCCCATGACCGGGATGCTACTTCCTGTGACATCTCGCAACGTATCAGCAGGGGAATCCTGTTCAAACAGAAGTCAGACCTGCTCAGAGCCCTCTGGGGCCTTGCAATCCCACGTGGGGTGGAAGGCAAAGTCCTGACCTAGCCTACGAGGCCCAACACAGCCTGACCCCTCGTGACCTCGCTGCCCCCTCACTTCACTCTTCATTGCCAAGTGCAGTCTGCTTCGGGGCTGTTGCCTGGAATCCTCAGCCCACATATCTCCCTGTGGCTTCACCCTTGGCTTGGATCAAATCTCCTGTCCTCAGAGGGGCCTTTTCAGACCATCCTCTCCATGACGCCCCGCTCTGTCCCTGTACCCTGCTCACACGGACGTTATGTTATGTGCCTATGTGTTTCTTGTCTCTCTCCCCCACTAAAATATAAGCTCCACGGAGGTGGGGATTTTGTTTTTTCCTGTATCTCTAGAGATGAAAAAAAGTACATAGCTTCATGGTAGAGGTGTAATAACTATTAGGGAATGAAAGCTATTTAGCTGAAATTTTGTTACACAGTTATTTTTTAATAACAGATTCAAATCTCCAGTCCTTTGATGAAGTCCGTAGTATACATTTCCATAGGCTGTGATGGGAGGCTCAAGTAACTCTGGGGGTCACTACGAGGTTTCCCCAGTGGCATTGATTTTGGTGAATTCACCGTGGAGTCTAGCCCTCAAGCCATGCCCTAGGACAGGTAGGACCCTGAGATGCTGACTTACCTTAAGTCTTCTAGGAGACAAGGAGAGAGGTTGGGGTACCGACTTACTTACAATGAGACACCACAGTTGTTGAGCGAGAAGGTTCTTACTTACAATGAGACACCATGGTTGTTGAGTGAGAAGGTTCTTACTTACAATGAGACACCAAGGTTGTTGAGTGAGAAGGTTCTTACTTACAATGAGACACCATGGTCGTTGAGTAGGAAGGTTCTCACATTCATTTCGCCATGACATTCTCTTCCTGGAAGCAGGTGTTCTGAGCAGTCAGATGGTCACAACTGCTTGGTGAACGCAAAACCAGGACAAGGCATTGGCCTCTGCTAGCTTGGTCTGTCCACCCCCACCAGACCCGTCACGCATTCCAGTTCTTCCTGACAAGGTGCACTTGCCTAGACTTTTGGATGGGCAGGGACACATTCTCTCTTCAGAGATATTAACATATTCATTTTTTGAGGTCTTCGGTTGGGAGGCACTCTAAGGTGACTTTTCATTTTTCTGTCACTTTATAATTAAGGTCTCTGAAGGCAATTTCCCCTCCTAAAATCTGAGCAGGCCAGCTTGTCACTGCTAAGCATCCTCTCTCTATAAATGTAATTTGGGTAGACATATACACCTATAGTTTGGATAGACATATTCCCATATTACTAAAAACAGCTGGTGTCATTTACAATAAAATACCCAGGTACAATCTAAAAAAGATGTGTAAAACCTCTACATTGAAAAGTATAAAACGCTGCTGATAGTAATTAAAAATGAAATAAATGGAGGGATAAACTCTGTTAATGGCTGTAAAGCTCAATATTGTTAATACTTCAATTCTTCCCCCAATAATGATCTACAGAGTCAATGCAATCCTAGTCAAATTCCCAGTGTTTTTCTTTCTCTCTCTCATTTTTGGTGGGAATTGATCATCTGATTCTGAAAAGTATATGGTAATGCAAAGGACCTAGAATCATCAGAACAGTCTTATGTTTTTTGAAAGAGAGAGCAAGAATGAGTGCACACACCTGCGAGTGGGGGAGGAGCAGAGAGAGAGGGAGAGGGAGAGAGAGAGAGAATCCCAAGCAGGCTCCGTACTGTCCCCACGGATCCTGACATGACTGGAGCCGAAATCAAGAGTTGGATGCTTAACTGCTTAACCCACTGAGCCACCCGGGTGCTCCCAGAACAGTCTTAAAGAACAACAATGAACCTAAGGACTTCACTCTCCAGATATCAAGACTTATTATAAAACTACAGTAATTAAGATCAATGGAACAGGAAGTATGGTCTTTTCTGTAAATGGAGCAGGTCGTTTTAGAGAGTCATACATTAAAAACAATCAAAAAACCAACAAACATCCCATGAACCCAAAAAACCCAAACCCTTAACCTCTAACTCACACTATACAAAAATTATTTTAGGATGGTTCATGGACCCAAACAGGAAAGTCAAAGCAGTAAAGCTTCTAGAATAGAATAAAACATAAGAGGAGTTCTTCATAAGCCAAGGGTGGGCAAAGACTTCTCAAGATAACACTAAGAGAGTAAAAAGTCATGCTTCAGAATTAGGAATATATTTTCAATGGATAAACATAGATATGCGCACAGCAGATATATGACAGAGGACCTGTACTCAGAATATATTAAAAATTCCTCCGAAGTCAATAAGACTGACACCCAATTTATTTATTTATTTATTTTGACAATCCAGTTTAAAAATAGGCAGAAGAGGGGCACCTGGGTGGCTCAGTTGGTTAAGCCACCAACTCTTGATTTCGGCTCAGGTCATGGTCTCACATTTTGTGAGATCAAGCCTGCATCAGGCTCGGCACTGACAGTGCAGAGCCTGCTTGGGATTCTCTCTCCCTCTCTCTTTGTCCCTCCCCCACTGGTCTCTCTCAAAATAAGTAAACTTAAAAAAAAATCATACAGGTCAATAAGGAGTCTTTCAGAGAGGGGAAGCACAAAAGCCTTCATACTGGTACAGATTACTGTATAATCGGACTTTAGCAATCTTTTAAAAAGGAACTGGTGTTCTACCTTTAAAAAAATAATGAACTAGGGTGCCTGGGTAGCTCAGTTAGCTAAGTGTCCAACTTCAGCGCAGGTCATGATCTCACGGTTCATGAGTTCGAGCCCCATGTTGGGCTCTGTGCTGACAGCTCAGAGCCTGGAGCCTGCTTCAGATTCTGTGTCCCTCCCTCCCTCTGCTCCTCCCCCACTCATGCTCTGTCTGTCTCTCAAAAAAAAAAAATAAACGTTAAAAAAAACTAAAAAAAAAATGAAGTATAGCATGTGTCCTTTAAAGCTAAAAACCAAAAGAAACAACTCCTTAAAATGCAGACCTGTTCATAGTCATAGGATTCCTTACAACCCCTTCAGGAAAGAAAAATACCATTTGAATTCCCAATAAAAAAATTAGTCTCTTATATTAAAAAAAATAGAAATGAATCAACACGCCATTCAAATTATTTGGAGTGTCTTGGGGCGTGGCACAGTATTAGGTGTTATGCAAAGTCAGTTTAGTTGAGAGGGAAGGCGGGCTCTCAGAGGTCCCCCAGTGATCTCGGTATTCATGCTTTTGCGTAATCTCCTTTGACTGTGGGTGCAACCGGTGATTTGCTTCTATCCAATGGAATATGGTCATAGGTTCCACAAGACTGTATGAGATCGTGCTAGCGGAATTTGCCTTCGGGGCTTACATGCTTTGATGAAGCAAACTGCTCCATTGGAGAGACCCGCCTGGCTAAGAACTGAGAGGGCCCTTACCAAACAGCCGGCAAGACACTGACACCTTCAATCCAACAGCTGCGAAGACCTGAATGTTGCCAACAAACATGTGTGGAAGTAACTCTTTCCACAGTCAAGCCTTCAGATGAGACCCCGGCCCACCATGAATGTAAGCCTTGTTAGAGACGCTGAATCAGAGGACCCAGCTAAGCCATCTCCAAATCCCTGACCCACAGAAATCGTTCAATAATAAATGTGTGTTTTAAGTCATTTAAAATTTGTGGCAAATCGTTACACAGCACTAAGGAACGAATATCACTGAACAGGTTATCATTACGTTCTAGGAGTTAGCAAGCAGGGGTGATCGTTGTTAGGGATTGAATGTCCCCAGATTCCTAGGTTCAAGTATAACCCTGTGCGTGTGGCTGTATTTGGAGATGGGGCCTCTAAGGAAGTAACTACGGTTAAATGGGACCACCCTATAAGGGTGGGGCCCCGATCCAATAGGACTAGTCTCATTTTTTTAAGTTTATTTCTATTTATTTATTTTGAGAGAGACAGACACAGCGTGAGTGGGGGAGGGGCAGAGAGAGGGAGGGGGAGAGAGAGTCCCAAGTAGGCTCCGTGCTGCCAGCGCAGAGCCCAGTGTAGGGCTCGAACCCACAAAACTGTGAGATCATGACCTGAGCCAAAACCAACAGTCAGGTGCTTAACTGAGCCACCCAGGTGCCCCATGGGACTGGTCTCCTTGTAAGAGACACCAGAGGGCTTGCTATCCCTCTCTCCTTCCCCTCCCTCACACCACCTCTCTCTCTCTTCTCCCTGCCATGTGAGGATACAGTGAGATAGCTGCTACCTACAAGACAGGAAGGGTGTCTTCCCCAGAACCTGGCCATGCTGCCGCCTTCATCTTGGACTTCCCCGGCCTCCAGAACTGTGAGAAATACGTTTCTATTGTTTAAGCCACCAATCCTGTGGGGTTTTGTGGTGGCGGGTCATGCTAAGATACCCACTGGTTTCGTTTGTTTTAGCCAGATTAATTACGTAATTGAATGGAAATACTGGGCAAATCTAAGTTGTCTTTAAAGAATCAGAAACAATTCTTTTTTAAAAAATGTTTATTTTCGAGAGAAAGAGAGCGCACACAGAGGGGGACAGGATCCACGCTGACAGCAGAGAGCCTGATGCGAAGCTTGAACTCACTAACTGCGAGATCATGACCTGAGCCGAAGACAGATGCTTAAGCGACTGAGCCACCCAGGCGCCCCAGAAACAACTTGATTCTTAAGTACCAACAGCCAGGCGCTGTTTTAGGCTTCGGGCTTAGAGTAGTTTGAATAGAGTCAGGGCTTCTATCTTCAGGGAGCTTCGATTTTAGTGAGGATGATGGACTACATAATAGAGAAATTAGCGAGGAAGTGCTGGCTATGCGATAAGGATTATAATGCAAGGGAACCGTTAAGCAAGGTGGTCCGGGAAGGCATCTAGGAGGCAGTGACACTGGGCTTTGACAGGCTGAGAACAAGCCAGCCGTGGGACGGGCTAGGGCGGCAGTGCAGAGGGGAACAAGCATGGAGGCTCTGAGGCAGAAAGGATCCGAGCATGTTAAGAAAAAGAATAGAGGCCAGTAGGGTAGAAGCACAGTGAGGAAAGGGGTAGAATGTGAGATGCGGTTAGAGGGGAAAATTAAGAGCCAGATCACGCAAGGCCTTGTAAGCCATCGGCCTGACTTTACGGTTTTGTTTTTTAATTTTATTTATTTTGAGAGAGAGAGAGCGCGCGAGCAGGGGAGAGGCCGAAAGAGGAGAGAGAATCCCAAGCAGGCTCTGCACCGTCAGCGTGGGGCCTGACGCGGGGCTCCTACCCACGATCCATGACATCATGACTCGATCTGAAATCAAGAGTCAGACGCTTAGCCAACTGAGCCACCTAGGTGCCCCTTGACTTTCTAAGTCGACTTTGTTTTCATTCTAAGAGCAGTGGGAAGCCATTAAACTGGGTTTCATGTGGGAACGTGATAAAATCTGAGTCAGGCTTTCCAAGTCCAGCTGCTGTCTGGAGAAAGACTGGAAGGAAAGCATGAACAGAAGTCGGGGGGGGGGTGCGTGCAGGCTGCCACCACCGTCTAAGCTAGACGAGACAGTGGCTGAGGCTAGGGTGGCGGTGGAGGAGGGGGTGATTGCTGATGGATTTTGGAGATGCAATCAACAGGAGTTGATGACGGGTTGGCTTCAATGCGGAAGACCATTGTCCTTTGACCGAAGGCAGAGGTTTCAGGAGGTTCCGGGCCAGTTCTAATCAACATGCTATTGTGCAATGTTCTTCCTTTCATGCAAATGGTGGGCGACACACTCTTTAAAACATTAACTAATAGGGGCACCTGAGTGACTCACTCTTGATTTCAGCTCAGGTCACAATCTCGCGGTCTGTGGGTTCGAGCCCCGTGTCGGGCTCTGTGCTGACAGCGATGAGCCTGCTTGGGACCCTGTCTCCCTCTCTCTCTCTCTCTGCCCTTCCCTTGCTCACACTTGTGAGGGTGTGCTCGCGCACGCGCTCTCTCTCAAAATAAACAGACATTTAAAAAAACACATAAACTAATACACATCTACAGGAAATTTCAAAGAAAAGAATTTAAAAGAAAATGCAGCTCAAGTGTACAGTACTCATTAGATGAGTGTTTATGTTACTAGTTTTACTTTAGTGACTCATCAATCTGGTTAATCTTGGTTGAAAAAATGTTAAACGTATGCACCATTAGTAGCCAAATGAATCATTGTAGTTCATTGTTGGGATAAAAAGCCTCCATATCAACACGGTATCTCCAACTGTCACCTCCTAAATGACACTGAAAAGAGGTACCTGGGTGGCTCAGTCAGTTGAGCGGCCGGCTTCGGCTCAGGTCATGATCTCACGTTCATGAGTTTGAGCCCCGCGTCAGGCCCTGTGCTGACAGCTCAGAGCCTGGAGCATGTCTTCAGATTCTGTGTCTCCCTCTCTCTCTGACCCTCCCCTGCTCATGCGGTCTCTCTCTCTCTCTCTCAAAAATAAATAAAACATTAAAAAAAACTAAATGACACTGAAAAAAAATCTAGCTAGTTCCAATATGTGAAGAGTTTCTGCACTCAAAAACATTTCTGTGCATTTTTTTTAAGTTTTCTTATCTATTATTTTGAGAGAGAAAGAGAATACAGGAGGGGCAGAGAGAGGGAGAGAGAATCCCAAGCAAGCTCTGCACTTGATGCGGGGCTCGAACTCATGAACCATGAGATCATGATCTAAGCTGAAATCAAGCGCCAGCCGCCTCACCCACTGAGCCACCCAGGCACCCCCCTTCCCCATTTCTGTGCATTTCTTAAACCTGAATGCACTGTGGGCCCAGGAGAACCAGTTTAGGAATCGTTCCGCTACTTATGACACTGTTCTGTGGAAAATGCCATCTGAATGATACTAAAGGTACCTGTAGAAAACATCCTCCCCGTCTCAGCAGCCAGTAGAAACCGGCACTGTGGCAGAGCAAGGGCCACAGCGATGGGGTGGCAGCTGGAGGACCGGGCAGGGCTCTGAGGACAAGGCAAAGGCGAACAATAGGGATACTGTCCCAACCGGCACACTGGAGACTGGCTCTATCGGATTCTCCGCTCTGCTCCGCTCAAGCGATGTCCTTCAGTGGGTCCTCGACGTTGGGGACACGGGAGCACCTAGCGTATCACACGCTTGTGAACTTTGGGTTGGATGAGACTCTAGTTATTGGGCGTGTGGAAGGCGCTTCCTAACATGCTGACCTGAAACAGGACTCCGAGACCCGATTCTTGCTTTCAGAGTTTAAAATCTTTAGGGGCGCCTGGGTGGCTCAACTGGTGAAGCGTCCGACTTCGGCTCAGGTCATGATTTCATGGCTCGTGGGTTCGAGTCCCGCATCGAGCTCCGTGCTGACAGCTCGGAGCCTGAAGCCTGCTTTGGATTCTGTGTCTCCCTCTCTCTTCCCCTCCCCTGCTGTGCTCTCTCTCTCTAAACAACAGTTTTTAAAAAACGAAAAAAAATCTTTATCTCCAGCCCTGGCTTCTCTCCTCAGCTCCTGAGACAGGTTTTCAATCGCCTGGTGGACATTTCTAAAGGTCCCACAGGTATTCCTCTCGTGGCCTCATACAGTCACCAGTCATCCTCCTGTTTCCTGTTTCCTATGAGCTCCCTCCGTTCTGTCACTCTCCCTAGAACCTATGAAATCATGTGTCTTCTTTCCCTCACGTCTCATGTTCAGGATTAACCACAACTCCTAAGTCTCTCTGAAATCAGTTCTTTTACTTTTTTTCTTAAGTTTATTTTGAGAGAGAAATAGAGAGTGAGCAGGGGAGGGGCAGAGAGAGACACACAGAATCCCAAGCAGGCTTGCAGCTGCCAGCACAGAGCCCAAG
>CM053560.1:7425488-7461650 GCA_028646485.1 Cryptoprocta ferox | reverse complement strand
GACGCTTAACTGACTGAGCCACCCAGGTGCCCCTCTAGGCCTGTTCTTAATACAGTCTGTAATTCCCTTGTCTGTACCGGTTTACTATGGCTTCCCTAACCCCCTAGAACAGAAGGTCTAACCAGGTCAGGGATCTTGACTATTTTTCAGAGTGGAAAGTCTCTTCCCAGCTAAGTACTGTGATGTGCGAGGCAGGCACTCAAAAATGTGCTGGACAAAGGCCCCTCGTTATCTGCTCCTCGCTCCTCTGCAGCTCCATTTCCACCACATACATTCTGGTCCACTTGCTTTAAGTTTCCCTGTCTCCAAATAAGCGTCAGATTCTTTGTACTTTTCTCCTTTTTTTGAAGTTGTTTCCTGTTTGCTTCTCCTCCCGTCCACTTACTAAATCCTAACTTCTCTAAAAATTTAAAAAAAAATTTTTATGTTTATTTTTATTTTTGAGAGACAGAGCGCAAGCAGGGGAGGGGCAGAGACAGAGAGTGAGAGAGAGAGAGAGGACACAGGCTCAGAGGCAGACTCCAGGCTCTGAGCGGGAGTCTGCCTCTGAGCCGGGGCTCAAACTCAGGAACCCTGAGATGATCATGACCTGAGCCAAAATCAAGAGCCGGACGCTTAAACGACTGAGCCACCCAGGCGCCCCTAAATCCTAACTTTTCTATCCGGACATTTTAAAAAAATTGTTAAAACTTTATTAAAACAATTTTTAAAAAATCAATATTGTAGCAGACACACAATGCTACATAATTTCAGGTCTGTATCATGGTGATTTGACAATTGTATACATCTAACGGGACATTTCTAAAGTCACCTTGTGAAGTCTACCTTGATTCCGTCCACAAGTATTCTTCCTTTTAACCGCCTTCAGTAAGTAACATGGTGTCTAGCACATTCTAGGCACTATGTAAACATTCATTATTTACGTCTAGGCAGCTAGGCAGCTATCCAGCTGCCTCATTCTATAGGATTAAAAATGGTGTGGAGCATGTGGAGACCGAAAGTGCAGACATTTCACATCTTCACGTCTTCTTCGCTGACTTCTGTGATGCCAGGCGGAGGACAGCCATGAGCTCAAGAAGTTCCTATTCTTTAATTCATAACATAGTCACTAGTGCCTATCATTAGGAGCAAGTTTTAAGACCACAGCCTTAATGTATTTTATTGATGCTTCTGGATCTCAAATTTCCAAACTTTAAAGGACAAGCCTGCTCCTGGGCCCCCAATCAAAACCACCTTGATGACAAGAGGGTAAGGGAATAAGCAGAAGAATTGAGAATCAAGTTCAAGTCTGTCTCCCAATCAGCACTGTTCAATAGAGGGGCACCTGGGTGGCTCAGTTGGTTGCACGTGAGACTTCAGCTCAGGTCACAACCTCCTGGTTTGCGGGTTCCAGCCCCATGTCTGGCTCTGTGCTGACAGACAGCTCAGAGCCTGGAGCCTGCTTCAGATTCTGTCTTCCTCTCTTTCTGCTCCTCCCTTGCTCATGCTCTGCCTCTCCCTCTCTCAAAAATAAATAGATGTTAAAAAATTTTTAAAAATAAAAGATAATAAAAAAAAATGAGGGCCACGCATAGAATTCAAAATTTTCTAGTAGCCACATTTTAAAAACAAGCAGATGAAATTCATTTTAATGATGTTTTTAATACATCCAAAGCACTATTTCAGTATGTAATGAATACAATAAGTATCAGTTAGGTATCTTATTATTTTGTTCCTACTAAGGTCTCTGAAATCTGTATTTTGCGCTTACAGGACATCTTAAATGGACTAGCCTCATTTCAAGTGCTCAAAGGTCACATGTGACAAACGGCAATAGTGTTGGACGTTACAGGTTGAGGTCCTGGGCTTCTCCCACTGCGCCTTTAGTCCTACATGGCTCGTCCTGCTAGGTATTCTGTGAACGCAGGGAAGTCCTTTGCCAAATTTCCCGAGGTTATATGAGTTCATGATTAATCTACTTAAATAATTTAGGACTGGATCTTTCCCGTCTTTATTCGACTCCTTCCCGCCCCTCCAGGAGCCTTCTATGGGACACTTGAGGTCGCGTTCTAATTCGAAAAGGGAAGGAGTCAGTATCAGATCGGCTTCAGGCACTTTTCTTTCAAGTGTTGCTCCGGGGCGGGGAGGGGGATCCACTCCCGGGTCCCACCCCCAGGGGATAGATCAGGGCTGCGAAACAGTCTTTGCTAAAATCCCAACGGTTACTGCCGGCGACCTTTCCGCTTAAGTGCAACCTTACGAGGAGGTTCCAGGGCACCGCTTGTTAGTAAGAGACGCTCGTGTTCCAGAACTCGCTGCCATCACAGTCCTGCCCCGCAAAGTGCTCCATTCCACAAAGACTTCTGGAGCGCCTGCGTGCACACACTCTGGCGGCCACATGAGCCGAAAAGCTCGCCTAGGGGGACCTCGGTCTGGGCGTGGGGGGCAGGGAAGGGGGTGTCCCAACAACCAGCGGGCGCTAAGCACCCCTCCGGCGCCAACACACGCGGCCATCGCCGCAAGCCTAGGGGCGCGGAGCTTACTCTCACTTCGCAGAGCAGCACGAAGAGGCCGAGCAAGCTGCGGCCACCCAAGGCACCGACCCGGGCGTCCCCGTCCTACGCCCCGTGCGCTCGGGCGGCTCCCGGGGCGCCTCGGTCCCCGCCAAGCGCCGCCACGGCCGCCGTTCGAGGGGGAGCGTGGCCGCCGCGACTTCGGGCAGCGAGAACGGCGGCACCTCACAATGCGCTGGAAGCGGCGCCTCGCGCGCGGGCCCTTCCTCGCCTCGTCGGGGCCGCGTCGTGCCCTTTGGCGACAGGAGCCTCCCCGCTCGAGGAACGGGCCGCCGCCGCCGCCGGGAGCCTCCCGCACCGCGCCCACCCGACAACCCGACTCTCGCCGCGGAAGCGGGACGGCGCCGGGGCGGAAATTGCCGGACCGCCGGCCGCCTCGCGAACTACAGTTCCCGGGAGGCGGCGCGGCGCCGGGCGGCCTCTGCGCAGGCGCGCGCACGGCGTGCGTGGCGGCGTCAGCAGTTCTAGAACGTTGCTGTGGTAGCGCTCGGGCGCCATGTTAGGACGAAGGGGAAGGAGGAGAAGCGCTTAAAGCGGCGGGAGCGGTGCGGGAGTGGGGTTGGACCCAGGGCTGAGGCAGGCCCCCCCCTCCCTCCCGCCTCAGTGGATCATGCCCAGGGCGGCAGCGGCGGCGGTTGCGGGGGGGAAGTGACTGGGCGGTGCCGGCGCAGGAGACGATGCCGTTGTAAGTGATTTGTATTCTGTTTTCCCCAGCACGCCGGCGGGCCCTTGGGGGCGTCCGGGGAGGGGGAGGGGGTGGCGCGAGAGCCGGGCCCTCGGCCCGGGGAGGGGGGGGGTGTTGAGGGGTGAGGCAGGCGGGAACGGGGCTCTTCCTGTTTCCTCACCCGCTCGCCGCCGCACTTCCCCTAGTGCTCGGTTCCCGCTTCCCCCCACCCCTTCCTGGCTCCGCGGCCGTCGGGCCGGGGGCCTTCCCCTTCCGGAACGGCCGGGGTAGGGGGGAACCTGAACCTCACTGCTCCCGCTTCTCCGCCCCGTCCGACCGAAAGCAAAGAGGGGGGGAAAGAAAAAAAAAAAAAACCCAAACCAAAACAATGCCCGGCGGCGGGGAAGGAAGGCCCTGCTGGTCGCGGGGTCTGCGCACGGGGTTCAGGTTCGCTCTCGGCGTCTCCCGGGCTCGTTTCGTTGCGCTCTTCCTGGTGTGCCTCCGCCGCCGCGTCCCTCCCTGCCTCCCGTTTCCAGGATGCCCACATCGTGCGCCGGAGTGAACCCCCTTCCACGTCCCGGCTTGCACGAGCACTGCTAGTAGCTAAAAGCCCAGTTCTGAGCGTCGAGCCGTGCTCTCTGGACCCCCCCTCCCCCACTCCGGGCTTTCCCCCCGACAGCAAAGGGGCACCTGCCAGGGTGTCCTCCGCGACGCGTTGGGTTAGGCATGGCTCTGTTTTGTTTTGCTGGGGGTAGTCGGGTTCGTTCTGCTCCCCGGCTCCCTCCGACTCTGGTGGTTCCCATTGTAGACATCTCTCCTAGGTCTGCGTCTTCTACTTGGCTTCCCTCCTAGGGTTTTTTTTTTTTTTTTTTTTTTTTAAGTTTCTATTGTCTTTCTCCTTCAAAGAATGAGATGTAATTTGAGAACTGCTTGTCGGGATCGGAAGTAGCTTACAGGTTTTTTGTTTGTTTGTTTTGGGTTGTTTTGTTTGGCTTTCCTGCGTCTACACCGCAGGGTAGAGGCCTAAGTAGTGAGACTGCATTTCTTCCATTTATGAAGGTTCAAGTGTAAGCGTGCCCCTTGGAGACGAGGGACCGACTTTTCCTCTTTGTAGTCCCCAAATGAACCATGTCATTGACACTCCGAAGTTTTACTTAAATGCTAAATAAGGGTCTTACGGTTTCTAGACGCCTAATAGACCACAGGTTTTTTGTTTTTTTTAAGTAAAGACAATTTCTTTTTCGCAGATATCACTGAGGATAGTTTTACAAGTTTATAGGCCTGTGTACTTGGGTGTGTGTGTGTGTGTGTGTGTGTCTTTACAGGTGAGGCTCTAGCTTTGACACAGGCTTTGAAATGTCTATTGTTTTTTACACAGTATTTTTAAAAAGAATTTCATGCTTATTCTCACCCACCCCTGTCATTTTTAAGAGGTCTATCAGCATGTTTGTAATGAGGATATTTGTTCGTTTTAATTAAATATGCAGACCTAAAAATCTTAGAATCCGCAAGATCCCTGTGAATTGATTCATTCATCCTTTTAATGAAATGGTAGAAAGAGGCACCAGGAGCACTGATTTTTGTGGTATTTTCCAGTTCAGCAGCACTTAAATGTTTTCAGTGATGCTTTGTGACTTCTTTGTGTTCCTCACATTTTATTGCCCTGCTTGAAAAGCAACTTTATGATCATCACGGCAGTATTACAGATTGGTCAGGGAGAGGAAATGTATGCCTTGAAAGATTTTAGTGAGAAATAACATAGTTGTGTCTTTATCTTTAGACAATAAATACACTCTTATACCTGCTTTTCCCCAGCATTCTTTGAGGAAGGGAGGTGTCCGTTTTCTTTAAAGACCTAAGAGCATACATTTTTTTGGAAGTAAGTTCAAATGTGTAAAATGGAAGACAGAGTTAGCAGGTTCATACACGGATAATTAGCTTTCCAGTGTGTTTTTTGAGATGTTAACAATACGGCCAGTTTTTCATTAGCCATCCCTCCTTTTTAACCGTAATGTACTATACATTTAAGTGAACGACAAGGACCAGACTGCTTAGTTCAATAGGCCTTTTTCCACGTTGATTGGCTTTCTTTGTTTTTCATGTTCTGGTGTCACACCGTCTTTCATTTCATTTCTTTGAAGGTGTGGATTGCGATTTCAGGCTAGATCTTGTTTGATTTCCACTTGCAGCTTCGGGATGCCTGTCCTGTTACATTAGGGTGGGTGGGAGTGTGGTGTAGACCTTAGGTGAGTTGTCAGAACGGGTTAAATCAAAATAGAGTATTGAAGTTCATTATAAAGCATTGTGAACAGTGTTCATGTTTTGTCAGCAGAGCCTCTGTATAGCACGTGTAATTCTGAAAGGCTGGTCCAGTTTAAGAGCCATGGTGGGGGGCGCCTGGGGGGCTCAGTCAGTTAAGCGTCTGACTTTGGCTCAGGTCATGATCTCATGGTTCATGGATGTCAGGACTCTCTCTGGTCTGACAGCGCGGAGCTTGCTTGGGATTCTCTCTGCCCCTCCCCTGCTTGAGTGCGCGTGCATGCCCCCCCCCAATAAATAAATAAACTTAAAAAAAAAAAGCCAAGGTGATGAAGGTTCCAAAAATTTTGATAGTCTTAGGATCCATCAATACAGTGTTTCTCTGGTAGGTATTGTTGACATTTAGGGCCAGATTAATTCTTTGGAGAGGGTCTGCCTTGTGTGTTGTAAGGTGTTTAACAGCATCCCTGGCTTCTACCTGCTAGATTTCAGGAGCCCCACCCCCCATGTCCCCAATAGTGACAACCGAAAATGTCCCTAGATGTTGCCAGACGTACCCTGGCAAGGTTCTTCCATTGCATTAATAGAACGTAATGCTCTTCTGGAAACTGTTATTCTGATTTCTGCCCTACCCTGTGATGAGCAGATCATTATTTGCATGAGCTCAGTTCTGGCTATCACACTTAGAATAAAAAGATTTTGAGGAGAGTAACCACTGTCAGTGACCTAGCATTCATATCACATTGATAGAATGTTGTTGAAGTTACTGGAACAGATACGTAACAAGATTTGGGGGAGACCATAGCTTTTTTCCCAACTATTTGGGGCTGTCAAAAAAAAAGTGTCCTGAAGTTCTAACAGGTAGATCTGGGACCGCTTGGTGGATGGTAGTACCAGTGATTCTCACGGTGGGAGCTGGGGGAGGAGGGGGTGTCTCAGATCCTTTTAGGGAGTACATAAAATTCAAACTCGTCTCATAACAGTGCTGGAATGTTATGTCGTGTGTACTCTGTTGACATTTGCGCTGATGGTGCGAAAGCCCTAGTGGGGAATGGTGTTCATGCCTTAGGAAAGATCAAGGCAGAGAGAGGCACCCTATTGTACTAGGAGTTCTTGTATTTCTTCATCACACACATACATTTAAAAAATTCCTTGATGAAACAGTAAAACGTTAATTTTAATAAATCTTGACTAGAGTTTATGTGTTACATATGCCGTGATAACATGGGAAGTACACATAAAGCTGTGTACTAAAAAGTTGAATGGTTGTTTTGAGGAAAGCACATGTATGATTGACTTGTGAGCTGCACTCGTGTTTTTCTCACAGAGCTCTTCTTTGATCTGAAAAAACAGATGATGAACCATGGGTATTGACACTTCCTTGAAAGTGAAGTGAGTCTGTCTCTTTAAGGAGAACAGCTGACGGCGTTGGTGGCCAAAGGATAAATTTGAACTTTGTGACAAAAGCTAGAATATTGGAAAGCTTGTTTCCGTCATTGTGAGCTTGACAGTTTCCCAAAAATTAAAAAATGTTTCTAACTAGATTGGTGGTGATATTAATGATAGTTTTTTTGATATTGTTTAATAACGTGTCAGCATTTGGAAGATCTGCATAATTTTGTTGTAATAAAATCGTACACTGGTAAGTTCATTCAAAGGGCAGGTAGACCAATGGATTTTTATTCTTTTTTAAAGTTTTATTTTTAAGTAATCTCTACACCCACCATAGGGCTTGAACTCACAACCCTGAGATCAAGAGTTGCACACTGCATGGACCCAGCCAGCCAGGCGCCCCTAGACTAAATGGATTTGAATATAGCAGAGTATAAAGTGTTTATTGATAATAGTTTCAGCTTTCACACTGTAATCTTTAATAAAGTTACCACCGCCTGTTGAGTTTTGGTGTAGTATCAAAGAGGAATATCCACGGTTATTTGAAAAGGCTGTTAAAATACTCTTTTCCAGTTAGAATGGTGTGATGCCAGGTTTTTTCATAGGTGTCTACTAGAACACCCTCTCAAAGGGATTGAATGCAGAAGCCGATCGAGGAATCCAGCTGTCTTTGATTAAGCCAGAGATTTGTGAAAATGTAAAACAGTGAGATTGTTCTCACTAAATTTTTTGTTTTGGAGAACAGTTTTAAACAATTATTTATGTTAACATGTAATAGATTTCTTGCTACTTAAGTAGATAAATATTAAAAAATTTATCCCAGTTACAATTCCAGTGTGGTAAATATTGGCAGACATAATTCATATAAGCAAAAGTTCTTTGGGGTCCTCAATAAAATCTTAAGAGTTGTAAAAGGAGTCTGGACCGAACCGTTCGAGAACTTGGAATTGCTGCTCTGCAACAGCAGCTCATGGCTGCCGGTCTGCCGTCGGCAGGGGTGGTGTCATTGTGGTATCTCCGGGTGGCTTTTGGACAGTCTGGAGGGATGGACACACACAGTGGCTTAAAGATGTTTTTGTTGTCATGTGAAACAATGCATTTGATAACCTTTTAGGGAAGATAACTTAAAAAAATTTTTTTTAATGTTTATTTTTGAGAGAGTGTGAGCCAGGAGGGGCAGAGAGAGGGAGACACACAGTCTGAAACAGGCTCCAGGCTCCAAGCTGTCCACACAGAGCCCGATGTGGGGCTCGAACTCATGAACCATGAGATCATGACCGCAGCCGAAGGGGGAAGGGGGACACTTAACCGGCTGAGCCACCCAGGCGCCCCCTAGGGAAGATAACTTCTAACTGAGAGATTGTGGCTTTCAGATTTTAGGATTCAGAGATTCAGAGCTAATGAATTGCTAGCTGCCTGATAAATGTTGACTATGGTTTTGGAATGTGGTATTTTACCATAAGCCTGTTTTCAATTCATGCTTTTTGATGGGGGAAGTTAGGAGATAAGGTGTGTGGGACTTGAGTAAATCAGTTCCTATTCCCTGGTCATCCCCACCTCCAGAGGGGAAAGTCTTCTGGCCAGAGTGAAGCCATTTGAACTCCATGCTTCCCGTTTTGATGGGGTGGGAGGCCTGTTTTTATTCTGTGTGTTCATTGTTCTGATTATTCAGCAGCTTTTAAATAATTGCACGTTTTCAGTTTATGATTCACAAAACAGCAACATTGCAGGAGGTATTAATTCCCTTTAAATAAATTGAGGCTTGAAGTAGTCACTTGTCCGAGGTCTTAGGGTGTTTAAGTTGTAGATTGGGGCTTAATTCAACTTTGGGTTCTATGTTCCATTCTCATTCCAGTACTCTACCATCTCCTCAGAAACTGGTTGATCAGCTCAGTTGGAGTCTATTCAGATGTCTTAAGTAGAATTAATTTTCAAGATCAAATTGCTTATGTGTAGAATATTTGAGCCTCAAAAATTTTTTTTTACTGCAGATACATATTTACTATATTTGTGTATTATATATAAAGTATAATATAATACAGAACCTAAGATCTTTATATGTATTTTTAGTTTTATTTATTTAAAGCCATGTACAGCTTTACCAGTCTACAGACTCCCATTTTGTGACCACTGCCTTCTGTGGAAAGGGCTACTTATTTTTTTTAATGTTTATTTTTGAGAGAGAAAATGCATAATGGGGGGGGCAGAGAGAGAGAGAGAGAAGAAGACAGCCCTCCCATGTAGGGCTAGAACCCATGAACCGTGAGATCATGACCTGGCCGAAGTTGGATGCTTTACCGACTTCCTAGGCGCCCCTGAAAGGTGTTATTAACTTTTTAATCTTTGAGTTGTAGGTCTGCAGAATTCTGTAACATTCTCAATTGTGGAAATTTAAGGGTTTGGAAAAGAAAAGAGTGTAGGGATTTTGTTAGGTATCTTTATTTCTTTCTCTTCTGTCACAGAATTAACTTTCAAATTTATATTCCCTCTGTACTTGGTCTAGAAATCAGCTTCTTTGCATTTTATGATGGCTTTTATAGTTTATGGGTTAAGAATCGTGTTCCTGTCATTTTGGTCGTCATGTATTTCCTGCACTTAATGTGTTCTATTACTAGGACTGTGTGTGTGTGTGTACGTGTGTACGTGTGTGTACGTGTGTGTGTAACCATACATGTTATAATACTCTGTTGTACTATGTATTATATAGCGTATACTGTAATACTATGTATACGAATATTAATATATATGTGCATATGTTTATTTCTTTGAGAGAGAGAGAGAGAGAGAATATCCCAAGCAGGCTTTGCGCTGTCAGCACAGAGCCCAGCGCAGGGCTCTGTCCCTCCGACCTCCAACCATGAGATCATGACCTGACCTGAGATCAAGAGTCAGATGCTTAACCAACTAACTGAGCCACACAGGTGCCCAGGACTGGCTTTTTTTTTCTTACTTCTCCTAGCGCCTTGGGAGAGAGGGGGCAAGAGGGCAGTTGGAGGTGCCCTTAGGAAAGAAGGAAAAATAACTTGGCTGTTACAATTGAGTAACAAATACCTGCATAATCAGCCTTGCATTACCAAAGTTTGCCCTTGAGCTTGATCATAGTTTAGTCCCTTGAGCATAAACTTACTGGACCCTGTGCTTGCTAAACATTGGCTGATTCACTTGGAGTGTGTATTTTAAGAATATAACAAGTAGTTTTAGATATGTTTGGTACCACTTAACAGAACACATGGTGGGTAAATTAGTGATTCTTAGTAAATTTCTTATCGATCAAATACATTGTCTTGTCTACTAGTAAAATCAAAACCTTCAATGTTAGAGGCGCCTGGGTGGTTCAGTGGGCTAAGCGTCCAACTTCGGCTCGGGTCATGATCTCCAGGTTTACCGGTTTGAGCCCCACGTCGGGCTCTGTGCTGACAGCTCAGAGCCTGGAGCCTGCTTCAGATTCTGTGTCTCCCTCTTTCTCTGACCCTCCCCTGCTCACACTCATGCGCTCTCTCTCTCTCTCTCTCTCTCTCTCAAAAAAAATTTTTTTTAAAGAAAGCATTCAATGTTAGACTCGTGGAAGTGATTATAATATTTTTGCAAAGAATTAATATTGAGCATACATCGAGACATTTCAGATAGATCCCTTATTTCTTTTCTGTCGGTGTTCTCTTTTTCCTGCCTAATCCGAATATGCTCGTTATGTTTAAGGCTAAGGCCTCTTTACAGCAAATCATACTGTGGTGAAATATTATTAAATAAGTTTTTGTGATTTACCTGATTGCTTCCAAAGAAGACTATCAAGCAAGTTAAGCTTTCAGTTTTAGCTCCACTAACTAAAACTGGGAAGAAACGCTAAAGTGTTTTCTATTGGCTGGTAGCTGTGAATTTTGAAGCAGATGACTTTGTTGGTACCATAGGCCACAACACACTCCACTTGCTCACTGTGAGGAAGCAGGGATTCATCAGTAGTATGAGCTTTGTGTAGATTGGGATGCAGTCATTAAACATGAACCATTTGGGAAAACAGCATTGGTGACTTGTCCTTCCCTTTTCTGTGTTTGTCATCTACCTAGACTGCCTCCCCCCTTACCCCATCAGAGTCATTTAGAGGGCGCGCACCTCCTTAATGATTTTCTTTGGCATAGCCTTGATTCTTTGTTTCTGTAGTATTTATTTTAAGCTTTTACTTTGCACTTAATTGTGTTTTAAGGATCTGAATCCCAGACCAAATTTGAGCTTGTCACTGAAAGCAGAGACCGTCTTTGTATTCTTGATTTTAGTGTTGTCTTTCATACATATTTAAGAGTTCAATAAATTTAGCCTAATAAACACTATGCTTTCTGGCAAAAATTAAGGTAAATGAAAAAGGAGCTTTTAGAAAAACTGGAGTGATAAAGTTTGATAAACTTGAATGCTTCAGCAGTTTTCTGAGCAGTAAAATGGAGCATGATTTTCTTTGTATTCCCTATTTCTCTCTCTCTCTCTTTTCGTTTTTAATGTTTGTTTATTTTTGAGAGAGAGAGGGAGACACAGAATCTGAAGCAGGCCCCAGGCTCTGAGCTGTCAGCACAGAGCCTGACATAGGGCTCAGACCCACCACCTGTGAGATCATTTGAGCTGAAGCTGGACGCTTAACCAACTGAGCCACCCAGGCTCCCCTGTATTTACTATTTCTAATCACAGTATTGCACTGAAAAATCCATTTTTTTTAACGTTACTTATTTTTGAAAGAGAGATAAAGCGCAAGTGGGGGAGGGGCAGAGAGCGAGAGGGAGACACAGAATCCAAAGCAGGCTCCAGGCTCTGAGCTGTCAGCACAGAGCCTGACGAGGGTCTTGAACCATTGAACCACAAGATCATGCACGACCTGAGCCAAAGTCAGACACTTAACTGACTGAGGCACCCTCGTACCCTATGAAAAATCCATTTTTTGAATTTTTGTCTATTCACTTTAAAATAATGTGCTTTGGTTAGCGTAAACTGATTTTAATCTAATCAGAATGCTAATTATTGTTTTCTTAAAATTTTTTTTTAATGTTTTATTTATTCTTAGAGACAGAGACAGAGCATGAGTGAGGGAAGGGCAGAGAGAGAGGGAGAGAGAGACACAGAATCTGAAGCAGGCTCCAGGCTCCAGGCTCCGAGCTGTCAGCACAGATTCTGAATTCACAAGCCGGGAGATCCTGACCCAAACCGAAGCTGGACGCTCAACCGACTGAGCCACCCAGGCGCCCCTAATTCTTTTTTCAATTCAGCATTTGTTTGGTGTTCCTCGCTGCCATGGAAAAATTTTAGGGGATGACTTTGGCCTTTTATTATCACTAACTTAGTTTTATGGTGACCAGTAGAATTAGATGACTTTTGCCTTTTGTATAACCTCATTAATGTTTATTTTTAAAAATAATTTCACAGTGCTGAAACAAACCTTTATAAAATACAAAGTGAAATTCTTAGTTCTTTTTGGTGTGTTTTTATGCATTCATAGACATAATACATTTTTAAGTATATAAAACCATATTTTGTGACAGATGTATAAAGGCACCTCAGCATAGAGTTTACAATTATAGTTAAACGCCTGGATTCTTATCCTGGCCCAGTGAATTTAGGGAAGCCGGCGTGCGTTTGTTTCATTTTGAGAGAGAGAGAGAGAGAGAGAGAGAGAGAGACAGACAGACCATGAGTGGGGGAGGGGCAGAGAGAGGGAGAGAGAGAATCCCAAGCAAGCTTACTGTCAGACAGAGTTGAGCCCAACTCTGTCTCAGGAATCGTGAGGTCATGACCTAAGCCGAAATTTAGAGTCTGCTGCTTAACCAACTGAGCCACCCAGGTGCCCCTACTTTTTTTTTTTTTTTTTTTGTAATATGGAGACAGATACTAGTAGAGTTGTTGGGAACAATTGGGAATATTGTAAAGTGGTTGACCTGCTACTTGGAATATATTGAGGTGGCAATAAATCCTATTATCAGTCATAATTATATTCCACAGCTTTGTTCACCTGATATATTGTGACCATTTTTCCATGCTAATACATAATAATCACCTTATTCTTTTTATATGGCATTGCATTCCACTGTAAGAATGTAGTGTAAATAACCAGTGCTATGTGGTATTAATGGGTATTTGGGTGGTTTCCAGTTAGTGCATTGTACACAGTGCTCCACTGAACAACCTTGGGTATCTTTTTGTATTATTCCGGTGAGAAAGGTCAAATTCCGGACCCTGTGGAGTCAAGGAGGTATTTACAGATACCAAGCATTCCCCCATCCCTCACCATGGGGGATAACCCTGGGACAGACACTGCTCATTTCAAGTTTATTGTTGCTGTACAGGATTTTGGGCCCATATTTGGCCTGTCTTATAATCCATTGTACCCCTGTCCTAGGAGTGGGTGGAAATTTGGATTTTTATGTTTTAGTTCATATGTTAAAACTGTGTTGTGAATTAAAGAGGACATGTCTCCCAATTTCAGGGCCTTTTCTTTCAGTCTTTTGTCCTAGTATCTCTAGTATTGCTAGAGGTGAAGTTGCTGGACATAAAGTTTTGAAACTGATACATCCATCTTTTATTTTAATGAATATTGCCCTATTGCTTTTTAAAATGATGTTCATTTCCTCTGTGATTGATGCTCATTTTCTTACAATATTACCAATATTGTATGTAGGTTTATAATAAGTCTTTCATTTTTACCAGATGTATTATCAACTTTGTTTTTCTGCAGTCTGACAGAAAAATGTTTGTCCTGATTTACTTGCCTGATTTGCAGTGAAACTCTTTAGTTGATTTAAAAACTCTGCATTATGACTCTTGGCGTAGGTTGCCTGTATTTTCCTCACTTAATTGTTTTAACTTTATGATATATTTTATATAAAAGCTGGAATATTTTTATGAAGGTAAATGTTTTTGTGTATGATTTGAGTTTTGTGTTTCTTAAATATGGCTCTGAAAATAGTCTTCTTAATTTTTTTTAACTGAAATGTCTCTAATTCTTCAATTTTTGAAATATCATGGCATCTGGAATTTAGATTTTACAATGAGTAACCAAACCCATTTGAATGTTCCATACTTTCCTCACTGACCTGAAATGGTTATTCATAGAATTTGTACGAAGATTGATCATTGATTATACTTTGGACATATGGCCACTAAACAAGAGCTAACACATCATAGGAACTTCATACTATTTTAGTTAGCTTTGCAATTATCTATCAAAGTGGTTCTTGATATTTCAGGTGTACTGGTTAAGTCAGATGCCTAAACTTTTGAAATAAATATATAGCTGAAATAAGCAACCTATAGTCCTATACTAGTTTCACAAAAATGCTGCTGTTTTTTCTGAGTACATAAATATTTATTCTGATTAGAGTCATGTCTTGGGTAGTCTGGCATTGGGAAAGGATGGACTTTTGAGTACTGGTTGAAAACTTCCTATGCTTGGAAATTGCTCTTTGGTGTTGTAGATGTGTTACAGTTTTTAAATTTCTAGTTTGCCATCCAAGATAGAGAAGAGAGATCCAGCTTACTGGTAATAATAGAACTAGTGGCAGAAGTGAAACCAGGGTGATCTATAACTAGTAGCTGTGAAATGAGGCTCGCTTTCTGTCTTTCTGCCTTGTCAGAGCGCTTCCGAGTTGAGAGCAGACTTCGTAGGCAGAGTTTTGGATTCTCTTACCTGAAGTCACGGAGGTTTTTAAGGAAACTGTGTTTTAGGAAGATATGCTTGGTGACAGTATGGATGGTGGACTGGCGTGGCAAGGGAGAAGGGGGCAGGACAAGGTTGCCAAGAATCAGAACTAGAGTAGTTGGAGTGGAATTGTTACACAGAATCTTAAAACAAAAAGTCAAAAGGAAAAGATGGGCATGTGTCCTGTGTAAGCTTTGCCTGGATGAAAAGACTTTACTATTGTAAAGAAACTATCCCATGTTCTAAGGGAGAAAAAAAATACTTACCACTGGGCTCCCACACACCCTCAGGGCGCCTCTCTGCTGCTCACCAAAACAAGCAGGAGAGGGGAAGTAATGTTTTATTGTGTTGTGATTTCGAGAGGCGGCAAAATTCGTGTATGTACTGTAAGTGTAGGTATGAATTTATATCTTACTCTGATCCAGAAAGGATTAAGACAGGGAATGCCTTAGTTACATGTTAAAAACCAGCAAGATGTTTGCATTAAAAATTGGGTGAAAAGGAAAAATAAGGATAGAGATCTAAAACAGCAAGAAATTAGGATCCAAGTTCTTACAGACATACAGTGATACGTGGATTGTTGTAGAGAACTTGCTGGATGGCCACCGGTTTCACGCTCAATATTCAGAGAGTCTCCTAGGGGTGCCTGGGTGGCACAGTCAGTTAAGCATCCGATTTCGGCTCAGATAATGATCTCGCAGATTTGTGAGTTTGAGCCCCTCATTGGGCTCTGTGCTGACAGCTCGGAGCCTGGAGCCTGCATCGGATTCTGTGTCTCCATCATTCTCTGCCCCTCCCCTGCTCACACTCTGTCTCTGTCTCTCATTCAAAAATTAATAAACATTTAAAAAAATTAAGAAAAAAAATTCAGAGAGTGTCCTAAAGGTAAAGATAAATCATGCTCATGAGATGAAAATAAACGGCTCTTTAGGAAAAGCATAAGTGCTCTTGATAGTAAAAACCTGAAACAAATTTTAATGACTCACAATACTGTGGCTCTGTTTATAATGCGTTTTTTTCCTCCTTGTTTTCGTAATTGCAGAATTTTTGTTTTTTAAAATTTTACCAATTTATTTTGAGAGAGAGAGAGCATGCTCCCCCATATGTGGGGCAAGGGCAGAGAGAGAGGAGAGAGAGAATCCCAAAAAGCAGGCTCCACGCTGTTGGCACAGAGCCCAAAGTGGGGCTCCATCCCATGAACTGTGGGATCGTGACCTGAGCCGAAATCAAGAGTCCGTTGCTTAGTGGAGCCACCCAGGCGCCCCTAGAATTTTATTTTTTAAATAGAATAACGTTTAAAGAATATTAAGTACTGGTAAAAATGTCTCTAGAAAGTGATGGATATGAGCCGATGTCTAGTGTGTTCGAGAATGGAAGAGCTTGCATTCTTGGGATTGGTAGCGGTCCGGTGAATTGTTCCAGGAGAGTGTGTATTTTTGTTTTGTTAGAAACCGAACAGCAAATAAAAGATCCTTTAAATTGTTTTATCACTCTACTTGATTTCTGATTTTAAAATTGAATGGAAAACTTGACTTTCTCCGTTTACAGTGGAGTCAGTAGAGTCACGGCTAATGTTTCTACTTGGGACATTTTGGACATTCAAAGCATATGGCAGCCTGGAATTCCTAGTCCAGCTACTTAGATTAAGCCATTTTTATTGGAGGCACAGGTGTCTTCTAACTTTCAGAACATGTATTTCTTCCTTTCCTCTTATTTGGTTATGATTTATTTTTATCTTTTTATATGTGTTCTTGAGCTAGTATGTGTTCTATATGTATACATGTATAGATAGATGTCTCATATGTTCTTTCCTGAATTAGATGGGATAAATAAATGTAATTTTATTTTAGATGATGTGGCTATCTTTTGAATAAAGTAAATAAAAAGTTATAATTTGCATCTGTTTCCCTATCAAAATGTTAATGTGGAAATTAATATAGAAATAAACATTTGTTTTTCAAATTAGGGTGAACAAACTTGATATGAATTTAGAAATATGACTCTATATCCTCATGTTCTGGTGATATTGTTGAAGTAGACAGGGCCTTTCCAAGCATTGTTTTTTGTATGACAATGTTAATAATTGAGAAAGAAAAAAAACGGGAAAGATAAGTGAGCCTTAACCTCACAGGGAATGGGTACACATATTTTGTTAATGATCCAAACTCAGCTGATGATGGATTTAACCCTTCAGACAGGAATGAATGCAAGGAACCTATTACTTGCTCAAAACAAAAAACAATACAATAGAGGCTTATTACCTAAAGTTATGAAAACATGAATTCAGTTCAGACTTGACTTGAAATCTCTACTTGCTTGAATCACATCTAGTTAAAATGGAACCTTATACTTGTTTTCATTTCTGGCTCTACTCATGTTAAAATCTTTTTTAAATTATTGTTTTAGTTATTATTTTTTTAATTCACATCCAAGTTAGTTAGCATATTGGGCAGTAGTGATTCAGGAGTAGATTCCAGTGATTTCATCCCCTTCATAAAACCCCCAGTGCTCATCCCAACAAGTGCCCTCCTTCATGCCCCTTTGCCCATTTAGCCCATCCCCCCACCCACAACCCCTCCAGCAACCCTCAGTTTGTTCTCTGTATTTAAGAGTCTCTTATGTTTTGTGCTCCTCCCTGTTTGTATATTGTTTTTGCTTTCTTTCTGAAATCATTTAAAAAAAGTATTCATGACCCTGGGGTAGTCATGAAGGGTGCTAGTTTGCTTGGAGAAACTCATAGGAAGCAAGAAAAATATGAGAGAGTATAATCACTTCGGGATATGTGGTAAGTGTGCTGTTTTTCATATAATATCTAATTTATCAGAAATCAGAGCGTGGCGTGAAGGAGAATTCTGAAATGGTTAGGCAGTTTTGAGGGCTACCTTTCTGTTGTCAGTTTCGTGGAACTCGGTAACAGTTTGTTTATTGACAAAAACATGTACTAACCAAGACATTATGAATGCATTTATTGGGTTAATTTTGTATATTTTAATCATAGGAGATGCTACATAAATTTGAAAAATTAAACATTCGTGTAAGATACTTAGTCTTGAGACCGTGCTTGGTACTCCTGTGGACCCCAGCTCTGTGAAGTAACATAGCTCTTGCATAGCTCTGCGGTTTAGATGACAGGTGTAGGAAGAAGGCTCTAACATGACTTAATTGCTCTAACAGGTATTATATCTGACATATTTATTTAGTAAATGTTACTATAAAACCTGAATTTAAAATTGAGACGATGCATAACTGGGCCAGGAAACATTGGCGAGGTGATGCACAGACCAATGGCTGACTTAGAAACCGTCGCCGTGGGTGTCCTGGCCTCCTTCGGTCTGTGTTGGTATCAGAAGACAAAGTATAGAACACAGTCCAGCACTCACAGTATAAACCAGAACCCAGTGGAGAAGTGTTAAATGCATAGTGGAACTTGCCTGCATAGGACTCTTGAATTTGGCATGTTACTGCTTCGGTAGAATATTGTACTTTAATTTTTTTTTTGAACTGCAATTAAAAAAATAATATTTAGAACTCGGAAAGAAAAGTAGAGGTGTGTATGTGTACGGACAAACACTTAATTTTTTAAGGAACAGAATTGGGAGAAATAATTGATCCAGATGTTATGTTCTTTCCTTAGCCCTTTCCTCATTTGTGGGTTATTCGACTTGTTGCTTTAAAGGTTTTTTTATTTTGAAAGTGCGCAAGCTCTTATAAGCAAGTGGAGGAGGGGCAGAGAGAGCAGGAGAGAGAGAATCTGAGCAGGCTCCTCCCTGCCAGCACAGAGCCTGATGGGATAGGGGTGGGGGACGCAAACCCATGAACTGTGAGATCATGACCTGAGCCAAAGTCGGACACTTCAGGAAGCCCCAGGCACCCTTAACTTGTTTTTAAATAATAATCGTGTGACTTATCTTTGGAGCTCTTGTCCATTGACATGGAATTATTTTAACAAAGAGAATAAAAAACAGCTGGTTTCATTGAAAAATACTTGAATCAAATTTAACTTGCTAAAGCATTTCAAGCATACCGTGCTTTTTATTTTTTTAAACCAATTGTATTAAAATCCTACTGATTGTAAAAATCTGGAATTTCTCTTAAAATGGAAAAAACTTTTAGACTAGCATCACTGTTGAAGTGTGAACCTTACCACAAATGTGTAACAAGTTTAGTGTGAATATAGTGCCCCCCACTCCTCAAGTGTTTGTTATTTGCCCTGTATTTTATGAATTTTATTCATTGTGAGTCAGGTACTACATTCTATTTGTGGGGAGTCTCTTGTATTGGCTAAATGGAGTTTCCGTAGTGTGTTAAACGTTGCTTTAGAAATAACTATATAACAGATTTTGGCTCTTTTTCAAGAAGTAAAGCTTTTCAGAAATTCACTATATTCTAGATTCTGTTTTCTCTACCAGTATATTTGATCTGGATTCTTCTAGCTTATTTAGATATTTAGGTAGTGACAAAGTTCACATCTTTGGAGTGGGAAGAGAACGTTTTCTTTTTTGCTCACTTGCTTTTGTTTGGTTACTTTTTGTTGTAAGGTGTCTTTGGAAAGGCATCTTTCGGGGTATGCCAGGGAAATTTTACTAAAGCATTTCTAGTCAAAATGATTTGTTTCCAAGTGTAGAAATTCTATGGCAGTAATTTTATCCAATTTTGTCTGTAGTCCAGTTACAACGCAGGGATCACAGCACACACAGCCGCCCCAGAAGCACTATGGCATCACCTCTCCTATCAGCCTAGCAGCCCCCAAGGAGACCGACTGCCTGCTTACACAGAAGCTCATCGAGACTCTGAAGCCCTTTGGGGTTTTTGAAGAGGAAGAGGAACTGCAGCGCAGGTGAGCACACACATGTATTTCTTTTCATTTATAATTTTTTATTGATATCATAAACTAATTTTGAAGAATTATCTACTCAGAAAGTCAGAATTATCCTCTGAAATACGTCTTTTTTGAGACAGGAGGAACACTTAGAAACTTTTTTCTACATAGAAATTTATTCCCTTAATTTTGACTTTTGATGGTTTTGGTTATTACAGTACAGATTTGTCAGAAGGGGAGGGCCTGACTCAGCTGAAGGATTGCGGGAGCTAGTGTGCCGCTGCCCGCCTGCGCCTCGCTCCTGCCACGGCTTCCTTCCTGAGAACCTAAGAACTGGTTACAGTTTGGGGAGCCACCTATTGAGCACGGATTTTCATTTTAATTAGTAATGAAACAACTCGATACTTAAGATTGATATATGCTCTTCTCAACAGGATTTTAATTTTGGGAAAATTAAATAACCTGGTAAAAGAGTGGATACGAGAAATCAGTGAGAGCAAGGTAAGGTGACTTCTTTGCATGTGAAATAATTTGACAGCTGAACACAGCGGTGTCTGAAGTAACCTGTTCTTCACAGGGTGGACTTAGTCTTCACTGCGCAGTTTGTTCTAGACCACGATTTTATATTTTGTTTCTAGCTATTTTGAAAGCTGGGAAAACAACTGAATTCAGTGATTTATAAGTACTCTTTGGTTGCAGTATTTAAAACAAACTCAGTAATTATTATGCTTCACAGAAATAATAGATGTTTCCCTGAAGAGGTGCTTTAAAAATGTATATTAAATATTTAAGAATCTTGTTACCTTTTAAGCAGTCCTACCACAGTGAACAGTTTTTAGCTTTTCAGATAGTATACTCTCAAACTGAATATCTGTTTAGTTTTTTTTAATCTTTATTTTTATTTTTGAGAGAGAAAGAGAGAGTATGAGCGGGAGAGAGGTAGAGAGAGGGAGACACAGAATCTGAAGCAGGCTCCAGGCTCTGAGCTGGCAGCACAGAGCCCGACGCGGGGCCTGAACCCGCGAACCGTGAGATCGTGACCTGAGCTGAAGTCGGATGCTCAACTGATTGAGCCACCCAGGCGCTCCGAAAGCCTTAGTTTTAGTCAAATTTATAATATCGTTTTCTTAAAACTGTGTATATATTTCAAGTCACTGATTAAAACTTCAGTGCTGGGAGTATTGTAAATTGGGGGTTCTGTGTAGTATGTGTTTCTTGTTACAGAATTCCTGATTCAAATGAGATTTTTTTTAATTAAATTTTTTTTTCAAATATTTATTTTTGAGAGAGAGAGAGAGACAGCCTGAACAGGGGAGGGACAGAGAGAAAGGGAGACACAGAATCTGAAGCAGGCTTCAGGCTCGGAGCTGTCAGCACAGAGCCCGATGAGGGGCTTGAACTCAGGAATGGTGAGATGATGACCTGAGCTGAAGTCGGATGCCTAACAGACTGAGCCACCCAGGTGCCCCACGAATGAAATCTTTAAAAGGAAGTTCTTTTTGAGCTGAGCAGATGTCCAAATTTAAGTATTTTTTACTCCTTTATCAAACTTTATGTTTCCTTCACCTTCGTTGGGAAGCAGCTGTGTTTTAATGGCATTTTCTTAGATGTTTAAGTTTAAAGCAAGTAGACAAAGCCAGAAGTTAGGTTTATTTAATGTGAAACATGCATACTGCCTCATTGATAGTTTTGTTTTCGGTGCTTAACTTCAGTGCCTCCTAGTAAGTTTCTTTAACTAGTAATTCTTGATACAGTTCTTCCTGCTGGTTTTTCTGAGGGTAAGAAATTTTGTTCAGATTAATGACATTAATGCTCATTCCTATTCACATTTATTGGCATCCTTTTCTATATAGCCTAACTGTTAAATATTAAGTTGGTTAGAGAATGGGACTGAGGTTAGGCTTCATAAATTTTGATCTTTTGTGTTTGCCTTCTGTAGAGAGAATTTCTTCCTCAGTTTTAAGACTTGATACAGGATTTCTTGATGTCGACACTGTTGATATTTTTGGATCAGAGTTCTTTTTTAGGGTGTTATCCCTGGCCCTTCTTACTAGATACAATTACTAAATCCCCCGCCCCCGCCCCCGCCATCTCTCCAATTTATGACCCAAAATGTCTCCAGACATTGCTGTATGTTCCTTGCAGAGCAGAATTATTCGTGGTTGAGAAACAGTGATTTAATATACACTTCCAGTTCATTTTTAGCATTTTGGGCGCGGGGGGTGGAAATTACATAAAATGTGAATTTTACTTCAGTTGTTTGTTGTCTACATCCCGAGACTTTAAAAAAAAAAAAAGATTTGCAACTTAAAATATTTTTCTGTGCACTGAATTAAGGAATCTTCATTTCTGGGTTACAATTATTGAAATAGCTATAAACATGTTAATGTCTAAATGTGTACGAATACAGTAGCCACTAGCCACATGTGGCTATTTCCGTTTAAGTGAAGTAGAATGAAATATTCAGTTCCTCAGCGAGGCCAGCTCTGTTTTCAAGGGCTTACCAGCGAAGTGAAGCCGATGACCTCTACATTGGACAGCTCTTTGGAGCTCGCTCATCCCAAAGATTTGTGTGTTTTACTAGAGAAGTCCGTGTTCTCGGGTAGTTTCTTCCTAACTCCCTTTACAGTCCTATTTCAGCAGCATCTTACTGGATTAATTTAAATAATCAGGCCAACTTTGCCTGTGAAGTTTTTAGACTTCCAAATACAGGAAGACAAAAAATGTAATATTTTACATATAGATCTTCTATTTTCTATAAGCGATGATTAAACGTGCCCTTAAAAAACAAGGGAGTCCCTGAATCCTTAGGATTGATTTTTAGGGTTTTTGGAGTATGAAGTAACACTTTCATTTATGTTACTTGGGGAAAGTGAGGAGGAGTGATTTGAAGTTTGGTAGTGAATCAGACTTTACTGAGGAATTAGACAGTGAAGAGAAACATTGACCTAGCACACATTAAAATTGTTTTTTGTTTGGACATGTATCATCCTTACCTCCAGTGGCATTAAATACTCACCATAGTTCTTTATAATACTACCAGACTCAGGAAGATGATTTTTAAATGCTTTCCTTTCTCTTTTTTCTGGGTGTTTCTACTCTAAGAAACTATCAGTAAGTTTTCTGTTCAGTCATCCCACCAAAGCCTTTTGGAAATCTAAACTATTACGTAGCAGTATTGGCCTTAAAGTCACTTTTGATATGATAAAATTATACTCCAGTGTACTGTGGGGTATTCAGTATAATCACTGAATATGATCTTTTTAGCAGTCAGAATATGTATTTTTGTTATATTCTAACATTCATGATATGTGCAGCATCTTGGTCATGAGTAAAAAATGAGTAAAATCTGCTTCTAACACTGCTTCAATGGAATTACACACTCTCATGTACAACAGTCCTCTTTTATAGCAGTTTCCAGAAATGTGGCAAAATTCTGAAATGGTATGGGTCACTAAAGAACTCTCATTAAAAGTTGGAAGTTGCTTGAATTTTAAAATTGGTTGATATATGAAGGGCTGGTATTCTGTAGAGCTTATAGAGTTTGTTTACCCTCCATGAATTTGCACTGAATTCTTACTTGGAGGTTTTTTTGTTTTGTTTTAATGCATAGTGCTGTTTGAAATAATTTCCTTTGTGCTCAACTGACAAAATACACATTTTTTATTTCTTTAAACAGAATCTTCCACAATCTGTAATTGAAAATGTTGGAGGAAAAATATTTACATTTGGATCTTACAGATTAGGAGTACATACAAAAGGTAAATATTGTTTTAATTATCTGGAGGAGTACTTTTTATAGTTCTTAAAAACCATAATGACACATTCATCTCAGTTACTTGTGTATCATACAGCTTAGGTTTGCGTGAGATAGAGTACTTTAAGGGGCCTCAAGTTGGTTACGAAGATAAAAAAGATTCCTTCTAAACCTGTACTGTCCAGTACATTATTAAGTAAGTTAAAAAATTCAGCTCTGCACAGCATAGGGAACAGGGCTGGTAGGACCACAGTGACGTTGTGCAGTCACAGTGCTAACTAAGAGCACTGAGCACATGTATGATGTTGTCAAATCACCGTGTCGGACACCGGAAGCTAATGTGAGATTGTATGTCAACTACACTTCATTTAAAAAAAAATTCAGTTCCTCAGTAGAAGTAGCCATGTTTTAAATGTCGAACAGTGACTACTGTGTTGCAAAGTGCGATATAGAACTTTTCTCATTGGAGGGTTCTTTTTTGGACAGTACTCTTCTCAGTATCATTTCCTCTACCTGAAGAATATGAAGTTGGGAAATCAGAACAAAAATGAATTAAAGCTTTTAAAAAAGACCTGTGGATTTTCTTTTCCCCTGGCTTTTTTTTCCCTCTTCCCCATTTTTTTTTTTAATAGTTGTAAAATACAGTTAAGCAAAAAACTAACCAAAACAGTGTGTATCTACAGACATTGGTAATCACTGGCAGTATTTTCATACTTACACTTGTAGTTTTGTCCTCTGTGCAAATAAATACACAATGAAATTGTTGTCATGGCGGAGAACACTTATTGGGCTCAATAATAAATAAGCTCTTAGCCTTCATTATCGTATTTATTCCTCAGTAGTCGTATTCTCATGTAACAAATAGCAATCTGAGACTTAAAGACACAGTAGGCTTGAACAGTGTCTCCCAGCCATCTCTTGGCGGAACTAGGATTCTTAAACCAGTAACCACACGCTTCTGTGTTGAAAGTATCTGCCAGTATAGTGTTCTTTGTTCTGGCATCCTTCCTTTTCCCCATCTCCCACTGCTCTGTGTCAGTAGTAGTTAGTGCGTTTGCTTTTGATGTGTCCTGTGCACTGTGCGCTTTTCTCTCTTTCATGTACGTGCTAAAACATATAGCCTTCAGAGTAATGCCTTAGCTATGGAGTCTTCAAGGAAAACGACTATGTTGACCTGATTCCACATTGATCTCTCCCTTTTTAGGATCCTAGTTATTGATTTAAGTCATTTCTTTTGTGTTCCCCTCTGTACTCTGTGCTGGCCTCCTGTCAGGCCATTACATTAGTAACAGATGTCTTACCGTGGTCTGTCTCTTTGGGTTCTTGCCAGTGATCCTTTTCGAAGCGTATTCTGTAGGGGCCAGATAGAGGCCTAGGTAAGCGCCAGTCACAGAGTGTGTAGAAGAAAACCGTGTGTGTGTGTCTGTGTGCACGTGTGTCTGTGTGCATATATATTTGTTTGTTTGCTAATGAACATGGCTATGACTAGCAGCATCAGGATTTTGGGTGTATTCTTGAAAGTTCCCTCTCTTTACCATAGAAGTCCCATCTGAGTTCCCATTCTCTGACTCCCAGGTCACCTGGGCCACTATAAATAGAGGATGCTGTAGGAAAAAAGATACCCCATCAATTAAGATCACATTTTTCCTATACTGACCAGTACTTTTTTTAAGGGGAAGGGCACATTTTTAGAGGCTCACCAGTGTAATGTTAACAAATTCTCAACATCAGGTACTGCCATGATAAGATGCAAAATAATTTTCTTGTAATAGTAATTAGTGGTTGATGGGCTTAATTTTTTTTAGGTGCCGATATTGATGCGTTGTGTGTTGCACCAAGACATGTTGATCGAAGTGACTTTTTCACCTCATTCTATGATAAGTTGAAATTACAGGAAGAAGTAAAAGATTTAAGAGTGCGTAAATGTTTGGGGTGAAAGGGGAGGAGTTATAAATATTAGTGAATTGAGCGAAATTTATGGTATAGCCATCATTTATTGAGCTCTTGAAGGTTGTCAGACCCTTTCAAATACTTAATGTGTACGCTTGCATTTTAGTCTTTACAACAAGTCTGAAATCATAAATCTAATCCCACGTACAGAGTAGGAAATAAGGTGGAGAAACTAAATATTAAGCGATGTGGCCACAATTCCATATTTGAGTGGCAGAAATCAAGAATTTGAACCTAGGTTTGTCTGATTCAAGAGCCTAGTGTCTTAAAGCTAGTTGCTAAGAACCTAGTCTGTGTCAGGCGTTTTGCTAAATTATGTTTAAACAATTTCAAGTATCTCATTCACTTAAAAGTGCTAAAACTAGTGTAGGTCTGCTCTGCACTTGCAGAGACACTGAGTTCATTTAATTTTCTTACAGGCTGTTGAAGAGGCATTTGTACCAGTTATCAAACTGTGTTTTGATGGGATAGAGGTAAGGTGTACTTCAGATAGACAGTTCTTGCTCTGTGTAATTTTGATGGGGTAGAGGCTAAAAGTTTATTGTAATTGGTGAGCTGGTGTGATAGTAAGTTTTTTTTTTTTTTAAATGGAATTGACTCCCTGTTCTTTGTACAATATCAGTTTTAGTCTTTTTTAAAAGAGCCTCATGAAATTAAGAGCTAAAATATAGACAGCAGTAATGCAACGTTGACTATGAAATGCTGCTACAAAACAGGTTACTTGCTAGGTTCTCCACATGCAAATTTTATAGACTTTTAGTCTCATTAAGGCAATATCACAGTCTATTTTTGCAGATAGAACTTTGCCTTGACCTCATTTAAATTAAATATTTAAGACGTTGAGAGAAAACTGACCTAATATTGTGTATGTAGAGATATTTTCTGGGAGGGGAGGACTTAGGAGTTCAAATCCTTGAGATGATACTCATTTCTGTCTGCTACTTTCCACATTTGTAAAGAAGGCAGTTGGAACAAAGCTGATAAGACAGTGAAGCGACTTCAGTTATCTGTGTTCCTTCTGCCACATGCAGTGGTGCTGGAGAGTCACTGATAGAAATAGTGAAGATGTAAAATTCTGAAAACTGGAAGGGTAATACTTACTGTTTACAAAAAAGGCGACTTCTATAATTGCTATATGAGATGCCCAGCTCCATCTTGTTTGGAAAGTAGATATAAGTAGGCATTAAATGTTAAATTTAGTAAATGTCCTTAATAAGTTGACATCAAATGTTAAATTGAGTAAAGGTTTGTCAGGTTCAGATAGATTTGCTGTCAATGTTTAAATAAATAGAAAACAGTCTGTAATGTATAGTAGTAGTGCCCTGTTTTCCCCAAAAGAACATTACCAAAAGACAGGAAATGGTTTTTTGGTGGAAGACCCACCCAACTCAATTGTGTAACCTTTTCAAGATGGAGATGAAAGTCGAATGGTTACTTGAAATATTTAATATGTTAGTTTTCTGTCCATACGTTATATATAAAATAACAGTTTTAGGGAATGTCTTTACATTTCAAAATTTAAAAAATCATTTTATCCTAACTTTTTAAAGTTTATTTTAATTTGAGAGAGAGAGAGAGAGAGAGAGAGAGTGTGGTCTATGTGTCGTGCACCAGCGGGGAATGGGCATAGAGATGAGAGAGACAATCCCAAGCAGGCTCCATGCTCAGCGCAGAGCCCAGCACGGGGCTCGATCCCATGATTCGGAGATCATGACCTGAATCGAAATCAGGGGTCTGTGGCTTAATGTACTGAGCCCCCCAGGCACTCCCCTTTTATCCTAACTTTAATTGGCAGTCTCCTTGAGATGCTTTTTGAGGTACCTGTTTTTATAAGCACATGATCTTTATTTCTGTCTATATTGGGGGAGCTATTGGACGTTGGAATCTGTTTCGTTGGAACATTTATGTTAAACCACAAGGAATTATTTACAAAAGTGTACAGCTGTTTTTCTAGTCTATAGGTGCATGTTTAAATGATTTCTCACAATAAGCTCTTAAAATACTACTTTTTAAATTGATCTTCTAAAAGGCTTATTTCAGGCAGCATCTGAAGTTTTGGAACCATGAAATCATGCCCTCAGGAATAACAACCAAATCCATGCTAAGTTTCTTCGTGCTCTCACCTTTGAGGAAAAGGGAAAAAGTGTTGTCAGTTACGTTCTATAAGCCTTCAGAATTAGCTAGTATTTGTTTTTGTTTTGTTTCTATTTAGTCAAAAGTAAGTTGGGGTAACAGTGTAATGTTATAGATATATAAGTTCTTAAATATAAAGAGCCCCCCTTTTACTGGCAGCTATATTTGGGCTAACTTAAGGATATTGGCCTTGTATTTAAGCACTGTATATATATACATATATATAATCTAGAATATATAACGAATTCACAGTTCATATAGATGGAGAACTAAGCAGTTACTTTTAAATAAGATGCATTAATAAACTTAGTAAATAAAACTTAGTAAGCATGATTAAAATAACAAGTAGGTATGTATTCAAGTTCTCTTTCATAGTGCCATGTTTTAACATCTGATTAAAATACCTAATGGTACAAATTCATGTTGTTTGGACTTCTGGAGGTGTTGTCATGTTTATAGTTGATGAGAAGATCCTGGCTTTAAAGAGTATTAAGTGTCTTCTTTTTTAAAGAAATGCTTTAAAGATGGTTTGATGGATATGGAATATTGAGTTTTGTTTTTGTTTTAGATTGATATTTTGTTTGCAAGATTAGCACTGCAGACTATTCCAGAAGACTTGGACTTAAGAGACGACAGTCTGCTTAAGAATTTAGATATAAGATGCATAAGAAGTCTTAACGGTATGTTAAAACCCACTCCCATTTGTATAGTAGCAGTTCTTGTCAAATATGAAATCGTCTTTAACTCAGACGTTATAATGGTGCTTTATATAGCCATGCTATTTACCCATAGTGAGTCAGGTAAAATACACGTTACATGATAGTTAGACTGCAGAGGGAATTTATTTTATTCACTGGTATCTTGCACCATTACTGGTTTTCTTTCTGGGGACATTTAAAGACTGATATTTGTACTCTGTTGCTAGTGATGTAGGTTTCACTGTATAACCGAATTAGTTGTGATGATGATACCATTTGTCACCTTTTCAAATGTTGTGTTTAAAGGGGTTAATGTTGAACACTTTTGTATTTACGTTGCTTGTTGCCTTGCTCCCAAAGACTATTTCTTGGAAACTTAAGTGGATCAAACCTTTCTCAGCATATCTGGACTGTAAGAAGTTTTAATTATCTGATGAAAGTTTGAGACTAGGTAGATTATAGTTCAGATTCTTCGGTTTATGGTAATACTTGTGATAGGAGATACAAGTGTTAGATTTTTTATTTGCTTTTAAAATCAATTAATGTTACTGATTCTACGAAATGTTATTATTTAAGTTTGACATCAATCTTAGAAAATTGAAAAGAAATATGATCATTAAACTTTTGATGATTTAACGTTCTGTTTTTTCACTCCCTGTTAATCAGGTTGCAGGGTAACCGATGAAATTTTACATCTAGTACCAAACATTGACAACTTCAGGTTAACTCTGAGAGCTATCAAACTGTGGGCCAAACGTGAGTTCAGAATTTGTTGGCTAGCTTATTAAAAATGTTTAAACTTTTGTTCAACACTAACTTTTCTTTTTGCTTTTCCCTTATCAACAGGCCACAACATCTATTCCAATATATTAGGTTTCCTCGGTGGTGTTTCCTGGGCTATGCTAGTAGCAAGAACTTGCCAGCTTTATCCAAATGCAATAGCATCAACTCTTGTACATAAATTTTTCTTGGTATTTTCTAAATGGTATGTGTTTAGATTATATTAAAATAAAATTGATTGTAGACACTGAAGTTTAGTCTTATTTCTGTGACATTCCTGCAGCTGGTTTCAGATTGAAATTTTAGTTCATGATGTAGCCATTTAGGTAGACTTGGGGAGATCATGTGTGTAAAATGGCAAACCTAAATTCCTTTCCTTTTCCCTAGCTTTCCCAGGATAGTAAGGCAGGTGCTGTTTGTGCTTCCTTATCCTCTAAATAAACCCTGAATTTTAGCTGTCACGTTTGCTGAAATCCAGTGAATGGTATCCATTTCAGGAACATTGGATAAAACTTATATATACCACTTTTTACTCTTTGGATTCTTCTAAATCTGTAGGTCATTAGTTTTCTGGAATTGTTTTTTGCCTCAGCTGCCCATTTCTCTTTGGGAAAATATTAAAAATGTAATTGTATGTAAAAACCTTTTAAGAATATCTATAAATGTGTAAAACATTAGCAATTTGTCATCCCTTTGAGATTAGTCATTAACCCAGGAGAGTTTTTTTTTTTTTTTTAAATCTTCCTCATTTCAGCATGTTCACATTTGTCAACCATTATTTCTTTTAGAAAAGTAAGATAAAAAATTATTGCGAATTCGTTATTAGTTGCTTTGGCCTAAAAGATTCGGTTTCTTGATTTTTAAGTCAAATTGATCTTAGAGATTTGTCTTCCCACTCTATATCTACCAACCCCTGTACCTCCTCCCTCTGCAAAAATAATTATTTTTAGTTATTTTTATAAAAAATTGAGCTACTGGAAATATAATTTAGAACTGTGCCACACTTTTCAGTACACATTCTGTTATTTACAAATTTGATAGCACTTAAATCACATATAATCAGTTTTGATGAGATTGACTTACAAGATGTCAGGATTTCTGTAATGCTACACATATATAGCAAATAATATTTCTAAGAAGCTAAGCTTGATATTAAGGGTGGCAGATGTTTTCCAGTTTTTAAACAAACTTCCATGAAGGACTGAGGTAGTGGCTAACTCCTAGAATGCGTCTTGAAAACAACGTATTTACGTCACAAGGTTTCATTACACATGTTCATGTTACAACCTTTAAGTTGTGAGAGAGAGAAAAATTTTCCTAATTTCTGTAATTATTCATATTCCTTTGCCTAAATGAGTGGACTTTTTCATCCTCGCTTGTGTTTGGACATAGCTAGTGTAAAGAGAGGATTTTTATCTTTCAAGAAGGCTTTATCCTGTTGAAGGTTGAGGTGAACACATCAGGTGTCTTGGGGTAGTACTTAAAAAAAAATAGTCCCTTATCAGTTCATTGAGAGTCAGAGAAGATGTTTTGACTTCAGCCTGAGAAAGCTACCAAATAAATGGTTTAAGTTAATTTCATAGAGGAAAAGTATTTTGAGTAGTATTAACGTCAACAGAAAGGAATAAAGGATTATATATATCGAGGGCAAAATGAATGAAGGAGGATCACATTCACAAATGCTGTATGTTTAACAAAGTACGTTTAGATGGTAATATCCAATAGTCTTATCAAGTGCTACAATCTTTTTAAACAGGGAATGGCCAAATCCAGTGCTATTGAAACAGCCTGAAGAATGCAATCTTAATTTGCCTGTATGGGACCCAAGGGTTAGTGTATTATTTTTTCCCCTACAAATTCGCACTGTGCAATAACAAGTAAAAATCATCTGCATAATCTTCAGGGAGACTTCCCATCCTTTTACGTATGAGTGGACATGTCCGTATTACACTTTTTTTTTAGATAACACCAACTATAATTGTCCTCTGATGTGAGAAGCATAATTATGTACCCTGTAAACTCCATTTATTTGTACATAGTTTATAATATCAAGTTCACTAACATTTTAATTTATTCTATATAGAACTACTTTGTAAGTCAAAGTTGTGTGGGCATTTGTGCTTAAAAAAAATAAAAGATACTCAAAATCCCTGTATTTTTTTATTTGATCTAAATATTCTGTTAAAATTGGGTTGTGGTAGGAGAACTGTCTAATGTTTACATGTGGCAGATAACTTTTAAGCAGTATCACTCTAATTATTATGATGTAATTGTAAAAAATTGGTTGGGATATTTCAGATTACAAAAACCTGGTTGAGCTAAAAGAAGAGCTTCTATTCTGCTTTATGGGAAGTTACGACCTTTATCGCTTACTCAGTTTAAATGTTAAGAAGCAGTTTTTTAATTGATAAAAGAACCATAGGTTTCAGTAAGGCTTTAAGGTCTATAAAATTCCATTTTCCTACATTAATTTGCTATCTTACTACAATATTGAAAATGATGTCAGTTTTAAGTTCTGTTAATTACATCAAGCTATTTGTTTTCAAGTTTTCCAAACCCCAGGCATTTAATTTTGGAAGGATGTGAGTTGACCATTTCCTTTGTGGAAATATGTCACTATCATTAGTATATAAAGTTATTAAGTCATTTTATTTTTTACCTAAAATGATACCAACATGGGTAACCTAGTCTCAGCATGTGTTAATAAGCTTATACTCCTTTAATGGTACATTAGAAACTATGTTTCCATCTTGTTTAAAATTTGTTTTGCACAGAACGTTGTTAAGACATTTCCTAAAAGTGTAATTATGTGCGCATCCCCATTTCTGTTGTTGAAAAAAAGGAAAACTAAACCTCAGTAGATGCCCAACTAGACCTTTTTTGCCCGACAGGCACACTATTTCTAGTAAGGTTGCCAGAATAGTCATGCCCGAACGATTGAAGCAAACTGTTAGTTTAGACCAAATCTCTGATTCTATACAGAATTTCTGTAAAAACAGTGTCTCCTTACATGGTTTTTCTTTCTCAACTCCAGCTATGAATGAAATAAAATTTAATCATTGGTTCAGTTTAACAAGGGGTAAGAAGTCCAGTGTCTGTTGCATATGTACTTGAAGAAACTGATTGGCTGTTGTTGTATGTAGGTAAACCCCAGTGATAGGTACCATCTTATGCCTATAATTACACCAGCATACCCACAGCAGAACTCCACGTACAATGTGTCCGTTTCAACACGGATGGTCATGGTTGAGGAGTTTAAACAAGGTAAGTGTTTATCCTTATGCTCTCCTTTATACACGAAGGATTTACATACCATTGTAGACCCAGTAGTTGGCTGTACAGTTGAAATGGAAGAAAGCATTCCCTGAAGTGGGTTTTGGTGTTTATTGGTTGGTGACAGTATATATTTGAGAAGTGACTTGTAAAACTCCATTTAATTCCTTTGAGGCAAATAGGTTTTGATTATGTCCTGGAAGGTTAACCAGGTTAAAGCAGTCTCCTTGGCTGCACCCTTACGGGCTGCCGTAGTGCCATACCATTGCCATGTACGATTTTACGTGCCACCAGTTTGTCTCCACTGGGTGACAGAGATGCTTTTAGCAGGCTCCGTATACTTAGAGCTCGGAGCAGGATTGGGGCCAAAATGCCTGTTTTGGAAGAACCTCGAAACTTTCAATCCCAGTAATACTGTTAATTTCATTGCCAGAAAAGGCCCTTGAGGGAAGTAGCTGAAACCGGATTGTTTGATTTGCTTGATAATAGTCAAGGAAACCAAATTAGCTATACCACTACCAACTTCAAACTCAGAAGTGTAAAATGCTTTTCTGTAGTCTGAAGAGCCTCTTCTTGGGAAGATGTTGCCTAGGAACATCAGGAAGCTTGTTTTTAGAAAGGCAAGATTCAGAGCTTATGGGAAAATTTTCTTTCTTGGTTAACTACAGTGCTTCAGTTTTCGGAGAGAGTCATCCTATGAGCATGGCATTTAGAGTAATGGTATTTTACCAGAAACCTGGCTCTCAAAAAATCCACCAGCTTTCTGAAAAGTGTGTATGTATGTATGTAAGAACCTCTGTGCTCTAAAGTCGATAGACTGAAATTGCTATCTGTTAAAATTATGATTTTAGGACTATAGTGAATGCATGTGGTATGTTTAAGATCTTTAAAATTCTAGATTGTTAGACCGAAGCATGCCAACATTTTAATATGTTTTTAATTTAGGTCTTGCTATCACAGATGAAATTTTGCTGAGTAAGGCAGAGTGGTCCAAACTTTTTGAAGCTCCAAACTTCTTTCAAAAGTACAAGTATGTATTTTAAGGCATGTCAGACATGTTGCTCTCTTAAGTAATGGTTTTAATGGTAGCATATGTGACCTCTCTTCTTGCTAGGCTAATTTAGTTTTAAATTTTCCTCTAAACATCTTCTGTAGAATTTTCCTTCCTGTCACAAAGGGTGTACTGATTGTAGTAAACCCCTTATTTTTTCTTTGTTGAGGTGAAGTGTAGCCCCTCCGGTGTGCTACCTGGTGTAACCCAACTCCTACGTTTGTAGCAACATCCATTCTGTAGGTGTCACAGTCATCACCTGAACCCTCAGTCTGTATGCTTTGGCAAAGAAGTGAGCAGTTAAAATCTGTAGTTACTGTTCTTCCCCAGGAAACAATTTTCAGCCAGTTCGGGAAATTTACCGTTGAGATCCTATATAAGCATCGGCAGAGCTAATAAAATGTCAACATGGAGTCAGGAAAGGGTTTCCAGTAGGTAAAGCACATGATTGGCCTACCGTTTCCCCCTCATGTTAATAAAGCCCCTTCAGACATTTCTACAAATAATTTTCTTCGGATCTAAGTGGGTGTAATATTTTTTACTAATGGTTTTAATATAATGATATAATACCGTAGTACAGGTTAAAAGCCTGATTGTGTTGGTTTTGATGAAAATTGTAAGTTACAATAAATCTTACTTTAAAACAAAAAAACAACGGACTTGCACTTTTATTTGCCCTGAGCTGAAAACTTGCCAAAGTCCCACTTAAAAATTTTTTTTCTTTAATGCTTGAAACTTTATCCTGACCATTTGATCTTGTGTTGGATTGTGTTTTGTAATAATCTAAGCAAGATTGCTTTATGCTATTTCCCCAATTAAAAACAAGAATGATGACCTTCATGATGTCTCTGTGTTTTGTTTCTGTATCTTTTGCATGAAAAAGCAATATGGAGCCAGCTTAACTGTTGTGTTCTGGGAGCACTGCGTTGTCAGTAAAAGATTTAAATAGCATAACATTGAATGCTCATGTTTATTATTCCCCGTAAGTTTGTGCTTTTCCATTCGGCAGATTTTTTTTTGTTGTTTTTTGTTTTTGTTTTTTTTTGTTTTTATTTTAACCAATGTTGAGGAAGTATCTTTTGAACATTTAAACTAAGAAACATTTATTCCGATACTTTAAAAATTACAACCTCAAAGTACTTAATTACTTGTATGGAGAATAAGGAAGAAACTGGTTTTGTAGCAAAGTATCAGCATCTCTTAATCCCTGATAGTGAAAGACAAAATTAGAGTCATTTTTCTTCCCACTTCCTGGTAGAACTTAGAGGTGGGTAGAATGAGGTTTCTGAACTGGCTTTTCCTTCACTTGAAGAAAGATTAGTTGTTGAAATTGTAACCTTGATAGTGTCATCTGTTTGAATAAATTTGCATTACTAGAGCTTTGAAGGTTTTTTTTTAAACCTTAATTTTTTTTTCTTTTGAAAGTTTTAAGCTATCCCTTAATTGACACCAAATGGTACCTATAAGGTCTTCAGTGGACTGATGAAAAGATTACAGGTTATTTACTGAATTCTCAAATCATTTTGGATGATCAAAAACGACTTTAAGCATGACTAGATATGAGGAAGTAGCAACAAAAAGAGGAAATTATATCAGAAAAATTTTAAGTTTTAGCTATGAGTCCTGGGAAAACAGATTTGAAAACATGACAGTAATGGGCTAGTTTCATCTACCAATTCCTATTTATATTTTTAACTTCTCCAAAAATTTTCTTCTTTATAATATCTAGTGCTTACTATCATTAGAATGTAGAGGTAGTCACAGATTGGAAGTTTTCCTTTTAACATATCACATGTAACACCCCCCAAGTGGGCTGTACCACTGAATTGAAATCCTTAGTTTTCTCTTGAGTCCAGGTTGGTTTAGTGTATCCTGAAACCAGTGCTGTTTGTTATGTATTGCATTTTAAGTTGTATTATTCCCTGCATGTCGTTCTTGGAAGGGTGGGAACCATGGGGGAAATTTCATTTGTCTTATAAAGCAGACAAGTCATCTTCCAGATGATCTCAGTGTTCCTTGAGAAAAAGAGGTAACATTGCCCTGTTCAATTTTAAATAGCTAGAAGAAGATATTTTTCATATTTTTCCTTTAAGATAATTCAGGTTGACACATAGCAATAAAGTAAATCATCATTGACATAGGAAATGTGAATACTTCTTTCAGGTGTTCCATTTTACTTGGGACATGAAGGAGAGGGACATCAGGGAGAGGCCAACATGTTCTCTAGGGTGTAAGATTGTAATTTCAAGGTATATTTGTGAATAGAATAATTAGCCTTAAAATGTTCTAAAAACTTAAAATACTAAACTTTAAACTCTTGGTTCTGAGTTACTTAAAGATGGGATTGTAAGGAGTTTTCTCTAAGATAATTACATTTTTCAGTGCACGTATCTGAGCTGTCATTTACCCGGTACAATATTAATGGGATGAAATGGCCAGGAAACCTACTTACGTACTGTGTTTTGAGGGTAAATAGTTATTACGTAATCAAAACAATTCAGTTGTTCTTGGGAATTTTTAATTCATTTGGGATACATTTTTATAGTGAAATTTTTTTATTGGAAACTGGAAATCAAGTTAGTGACCATTGCATTAAGACTTCACAAGTGTCTTCCTGAAAGCATTTGAACATCTTAAGCAAATTATAGTAGCAGTTGGAAATAAGGGATCACATTCTTTAGGACAGCCATAAAACAAATCTGTGTAGTCTAAATTTAGAAGTACCTCTTGGTTTCTCTGTTCTCTGATACAGACCTTAGGAATTTAACCAGCTTTGGTTTTTAAAACTTTGCTAACAAATTCGCTTTGGGGTTTTGGTTTCTGTTTCTTAGCTGGATGAGTCTTTGTTTTATAAATGGATTCCTAATGGCAGGTTATTTCTGTTGAATGTAATTATTGTATTTAATATCTCCTACTTCAAATTTTCTTAAATGACTGAGTAAAGGATGAAACAAGAGTAGATCACCAGTCTCTGCCCCCCACCCCACCCCCTGCCCCGCATTGCAGTAGGAACCAGTTTAAACTCTGAAACTTTAAACTTTGAATTGCCAACAAAATTATGTTCCAATGGATTGTATGTTTTGCCTCTGTAAATAGAGAACATTCATTGTACATCATTTGTTGAAGACTCAGGTGGTGGTTAAGAACATCCATTTTAATAGTGTG
>CM053560.1:7271053-7425388 GCA_028646485.1 Cryptoprocta ferox | reverse complement strand
CCCCCCCCCCCCCCCCCCCCCCAGTCTGTCTCCCATTTCCAATCTCCCAGGGACTGGAAATCAGGTTACTGAGCTTGTTAGGATTTTAGTTGATTTAAGAGCATTTAAGGCCTCTGAGTGGGTTTCTGTACCCGTAAAATGCATGAGCTTTTAGTGCTTTTATGTGACTTTTATTAACTTTTATTTACTTAGGCCATCTGTGTTTGTTCTGTCAATTTGGTTTGATCCAAATAATTCGGAACAAATTAAACTGGTGGTAAAGGAAGTACTGGTCTGTATGGTTTGAACTATGTAATCGCATACCTGTCTCCATGTTTTCATAATATACTGCCTGTGTTACCTTAAGTTTATAAGTACTTGAAGTTAACTCGTTTGAACCTCACAGTTCCCCTGTCAGTAAGAGACATTATTTTTCAGCTGACACACAAGTCTCACACCTGGGTTACATAGCAATGAAGAATAATGACTAGTTTTTAAATACTTAGCGTAAATAATAAGTCGTCAAATGGAATATTTTAAGGAAAAATGGTTAAAAAATGTTTTTTAATGTGCCAAATTTTCTCTGTCCCCTGCCTAAATGTTTTTTCTCTCTCTCCCTCGCTATCCCCCCCCCCCCCGCCCACCACGCCAGCTAATTTGAGCTGGAATTAGAAGTTTTTTCCTGGCCTAGGTCGGGCGTTTTGCTTTTGGTCAAAAACCCCATTTATAAGATGTGAACGATGAGAGTTTCAGCCTTTTAAAAGAGTAAACTAATTTAAAAATTTTCATCATAGCCTGGCTTTCCAAACTAGTATCTATACTTGGTAATGGTGTGAGTTTGCTTTTTGTAAGGTAGTTTCTGGTGAGAAGTTTGGCTTCCAGCACCTCTAAGATGGGTTCTGTAGAAGAGTATATTGGACGAAACTTTTTTAGTATTATAAAATTATATGAATTCTACTTTAGTTGTAAATAGTTCGATTTAAAAAGACTAAAAATAGGTATGTAGTTATGGTATATTGTGAAATGAAAACTTGCCTTTTTTCTAATGGGATTGGATTCTGCATAAAAAACAGATTTCTGTGTTGCTCTCACATTAGTGAGGTCTGCTTTTTTATAGAAGTTTACACTCTTCCTTAAAAAATCATGAGGCCTATCATCAGTATTCCATTTAATTTTTGCTACCTTTTAATTTGAGTTGAAAAGCATGATGTGTTTGAATTATTTGTAACTTACTGACATAATAATTTAGTGGTCCTGTTTTTATGTCCAGGGCCTTGGTGCTTTACTTCATTTACAACAGTTTTGTTTTAATATACTTTAGTGAGCATCTTATAGATAGAAAGCACTCCATCTGAGTCTTTGAACCAAAAACCGCCAGTTACTGTTTATTCATTGTTGTTGAATTAGCTGCTTTGGGGTAATTATTTATAAAATCACTCTTTTTTCAGAAGAATTAAACTCACCAGTAGTTAGAAACTTGTGGAATTTAGCTTTTATGATTTTATGTACATACTGAGCTTGCAGTTCCCCCTTGCTAAATTAATGCTGATCTGTAACTGTCACAAAGCTATTGCATTATGGTATTAATATCCAGCACAAAGCAGTTAAATAAAATAAATAGCATGTTGTCTTTATCTCCAAAGGCATTATATTGTACTTCTAGCAAGTGCACCAACAGAAAAACAGCGCCTAGAATGGTGAGTATAAGATTAGACTTTACAGAAAAAATAAGCAAAAGTCAGATAGCCACAGAACACAGGAGGAGATAGATGGGAGAAAGTTGTCTTCCCGTCCAATTTGGTTTTATTCATAAGTGGAGCTTTGAGATGGAAGTAGAGGAATTTGGGGATCCATACACCATTTCCTTTTTTATTTCCCTTATGGAGATCCATGTGTCATTAACTATATTTAAAGTGCTTTGTTCTAGCTTCCTGATTTTTATCCTTTAAATATTTGTGGGGATGTCTTTTGTAACCTTCTTAGTTTGAAATGTGGCTTGGTTCTCTCAGTTTTTGTGCCAGCATTTTTGTTTAGAGCATAAGACTGGTTTTATCTGTGGACGTTCAGATGGTTGAACTGCTCTCAATGTGTTTAAGTGTCAGCTTCATATTACTGCTTTGCATAAACATACTTGCCTTTGTGCGTTTTATTTTATGTTTTAAATTAACCAGAATTTTCATTAATACTAAGTGACATTTGTTCAGGGTGGGCTTGGTGGAATCAAAAATCCGAATCCTGGTTGGAAGTTTGGAGAAGAATGAATTTATTACACTGGCTCATGTGAATCCCCAGTCATTTCCAGCACCCAAAGAAAATCCTGACAAGTAAGCAGTCTTCTAATTTAATCTAGTTTTCTCCTCTCCCTTCCAGCTTTTACTCATAGAAGCTTTTCATAGTCAATTTTTAATAACTAGAGTCCCTATTCTATCGATCAGATATGGCACAAAACCAATTTGAGATTTATAGTTTAGGTTTTCCTGATCAGAAACCTTGAAGAGAAAAACTATTTCTTGAGAAAAATCAACACTGAAATAAATAGTTTTCCCTGATAATAGTCTAATGATGAGGCACCTATTAACTGATTAGAGTTCAGATTCTATAGATCTGCCTTTTAGCATTCCTTAACATTTCTTTCTTCTCCCCCCGTTACTGCATGCTGGTTGTTAGAATAGCTGCTGTGCCAAATATGTCTTGCTGTTTATCTTAATTTTTTAAAAAAGAACATGCTTTCATTTGACCTTACAAAACTCTGATTTGTGATGGATTCTGGAACATTGGGAAGATCTATTAATAAAACGCTCATGTTTTTCTTTTACGGGTCTTTTATAGGTAAATTTCTGGTTCAGTTGTTGCTATATTCTTACTTATATGAGATTCTAGTTTGCTTCATACCTTGTTCCCTTTGGAAGGGGAAGGGAGTTTGAGTAACGAGCTTTAAAAAAAAAAAAGTAACGTTAAAGAAAGATTGAAAAACAGTCATTGATCATTTGATATTGTGCTGCAGTGGTATAGTTGTTACTCTGTTTTGTTTATACAGATTATTTCTTGTTGCAATCCTGTAAATGAGTTGTATTTTGAGCTTTTTATAATTTTTTGTTGCCCTAATCTAACTTATCAAAAGACTGATATTTTCAATAGATTATTCAATGTTCAAAAGTAGCTGAGTCCCCCATTGTGCCTGTTATCCTGTAGTCACACTACTGTCCATGCCACCTTTTTGATTGAGTTTTAACATTTTAAGGAATACATATTAAGTTTTAGTTAAATTTTTATATCTAGAATAACCCTTTTTCATATTTTTCTAAAATGCATTATTTCTTTTCCCTCTTTAGTTTGAACATAGTTTTTGTTGTGCCTTCGGTACTTTCGGGTCACTAACATTGGCCGTCGGCACCCTGTTTGTACAGTTATAGGGACAGGAACAGGTAGGGCAGGCATGGGGAGGACTTGGAGCAGTGATGGAGTTCAGATCTAGAACTTGACTTGGTTGGCTCATACATTTGCATCCTGAGTTTTCCCACATACCTCACATTGTCAGTCACATTGATAACATTTTCATGAAATAAACTAGTAACACTTTTCTTACTTTGCAGGGAAGAATTTCGCACGATGTGGGTGATTGGGTTAGTGTTTAAAAAAACAGAAAACTCTGAAAATCTCAGTGTTGACCTCACCTATGATATTCAGTCTTTCACAGATACAGGTATATCTCTCCTTGGATGATCAAAACCCATAACTTGCATATTTGAATTTGTCTTCATGTGTGCTGTAGTGATATTTGCAGTAACTGTTAATTAGGAATATTGAACAATGATAATCAAAATAATTGTAATGTTTTTGGATTAGGTATTCGTTTCAGTAATGTCTAATATAGAAATGATTTTTTTGTATTGTAGATTTAAAGTTAAGTAGGACCATTTTAAATTTGTTCACAGTTATTTATAAAATTGGAAGCTACTTGAGTATTGATTGTGTGAAAGATTCTGTGTCTGACTGCCTCGGTGATCTTGAACCTTAGACATTTACAAAGCCAGACATCTGGTGACTTGAGGAAATTTTATTCTCTGTCTTAAATATAGACTCAAGTGTTGATTTGTGGGTAGAGAATAGGGTGATTAGTGCTACATTTCACATTGACCTGTACTCTGAGATAGAAGGTAGTCCAGTTTCACTAAAGTGCAAATGGTGGGTATAGTTCACAGAACATAAGGCTGTGTGTGTGTGTGTATGTGTGTGTGTGTGTGTGTGTGTGTGTGTGTGTGTGTGTATACAGGGGTACAGCTTTCCAAGGGAATGGTGAATACACATAGAGACAGTGATGAATAGGGACTCTTTTTTCATTCAAACATCTCTCCCCTTTCCTCCCTATTAAAAAAAAAAAAATTAGTGTGTATCATTTTCAGCTATCGCCAGTAAGGAGTTTTCCCCTAAGGATATTCAGATTTAACAGTGAACATTTTGTACCTCCTTAGAGGAGAGACAAAAATTGGTCCAGTTCGTTAAAAAGGCAGTATCCTACGGTAAGTGTGAAGAAATGAAAGGAAAAGAATATGTCTTTCAGTATGTAAACGCTCAGGTACAGTGACTAGAAGGCACACTTAAGTAGTCAGGTGATGGCACGTCTCTGTAGACTCGCTAGCAGTGTGACATCTGTGAATTTCTGCTGGTACAGATGCCATGTGTTGTGACTCGAGACCACCACCAGCAGCATTGCCATTGGTGACACAGTAGCAGTTAAAGTTTCCAATAAATCGAAAGGTGAACTCTAAATGGTACACATGGTAGTTGCCTTCTTGGAAAATTCAGATTAAAAATACTCTGTTTCTTCTGTAAAATTGAGTTGGTTTCTTGGTTCAGGTAATTGGTAAGTAGGTTCTTCATTTTAGGGATGTAACTAGGATATGGCACAATTCTTTCTTGTAGGCTACACTGAAGGGTATTTAGTGTCCCTAGCAAGTAGTAACCCTTAATTGCTGTGACAGCCAAAACATTCCTACACAGTTTTTAGGATGTGCTTTGGAGGGTGATAACTTCACTTGCTGAACACCACAGAATGTTCTTTTCCAAAGTAAAAACTCTGATGTCAACTTAAACTATTCATAAACTAACAAGTCACGTAGAGATACTTGAATTAGAACATTGGTTTTGTGCATTTCATCTAAGTTTAGCTGTTGATCAAAGATTGTGCTAATGAACCATCAAGATTTTCAAGGAACTTTTAGTTATTTTGGGAAGGAAATGTTTCGTCCTGTCTCTTGAAACATTTTAATAGAATATTTGGTGAGATTTCCTAAGAAAACAAGTTTAATGTGTTCAATACTCAATTCTTAACTTTCAGTCTCTTCCACCTTCTCCAGATCTTTTTAATCTCAGGTATTGGGAAGTATATCCCTGTATTTGTGCAAGCTAGAAATCTTCGGGTCCTCCTGAACTTCTGGTGTTCTCATACCTGATGCTAATGCATTAAAAAATCCTTTCACCTCTACTTCTAGCGTCCATTGAGATTCCTGCTACTGATTGCATATTTCTACTGCCGTCACTTTAGTCCAAGGCATTTGTCACTGCTCTGTTGTATTACTACTATTACTACAGTTTCCCTGGCCTGCCCTTGCCCAGCTATTAATAGAATAATAGCTCTTCTCAGTCAGCATCCAAAATGATACTAAGCCAGATCATGTCTCACCTGCTTAAAACCTATAATGGCTCCCCATCTCATTTAGAATAAAAGTCTCCGTCCTTCCTTTCTGTGGTTTGCAAGCTCTTACCTAATCTGGCCTTCGCACTGTGTCTCTGGCCTCATTTCCTATTGTAAGTTCAGAATCCTTTATCCGTATGTCTCAGGGCCAGAAAGGTAATAAAGTTAGGAAGTAATATTCCTAGTGGGGCCTGGACGACATCTGGTATTTGGTAGAAAGATTGTAACATGTCTGCAGGGAGCTGTTGGATGTTTGCCGTAAGCCAAGGTGGACACCAAATAGCCGCACACAGTTCGTTCGGATCAGGGTGTGTTGTTGCCACGTGACTTTTGGTGCCAATTTTAGGAAACACTTCTGTGCTGGGCGCTTTTGGGATTTTAGAATTGCTGTTAAGGGATTGTGGATCTGTACTTTTCCTTCCCACTGGTGGCCTTTATGTTGTTCCTCAGACATTCCAAACATGCTCTCAGCCGAGGACATTTTGTCCTTGATTTTGGCTCTTCCTGGAATGCCGTTCCGCCAGGTACTGTCACTTCCTCAGTTGCATTTAGGTTTCCAGGCTCGTGTCCTCTCACTTTGCAGGCCCAGCTCCTCTCCTCATCTTCCCTACTCAGTTTCCCTCATCACTGTTCATCAGCTGGTATGAAATATTTTTTACTTATTTTTCCCCTGTTGTACTGTCTCTGTGAGAATGTAGACTCTGTGAAGTTCCTTTGGTCTCTTATTCTCTGCTCTACCCCCATGTCCAGAACAGTGTCATACAGTGTAGGTGCTCAGTAAATACTTGTTGTGTGACTGAGTAAATTGATTTTCCCATTTTGGGATTCTCAGGTGGATTCATTTATTCTTAGCATTTTCTTTTTGTTCCTGTGACCTCTATTACTTCAATTATTTCTATAATAGAATACGTTGCTACTTAAAATTTATTCTGCAGATTGTTAAAACAGTGTCTTCAGGTTTAATTAGTAAGTTTGACTTTTGCTGCATTTCTTGCATACTCGGGCTAGAATTTTAAATTCTGCTGGTAGCACAAAAGGGTATGGGTTTTAGAAGCCCCTTTTCTCCTGTTCTGCTGTTTCGTAGAGTTACTCTTCACAGTTACTATTTTAACGGGCGCCTGGGCAGCTCAGTCAGTTAAGTGTCCGGCTTTGGCTCAGGTCATGATCTCAGGGTCGGTGGGTTCGAGCCCCCGCATCGGGCTCTGCTGACAGCTCAGAGCCTGGAGCCTGCTTCCGATTCTGTGTCCCCCTGTCTCTCTGCCCCTCCCCAGCATGCTCACTCTCTCGCTCGCTCTCGCTCGCTCACTCTCGCTCTCTCTTGCTCTCTCAAAAATAAACATTAAAAAAATTTTTTTTAAAATAAACATAAAAGTAAAGTTATGATTTTAAGAGTTATTGCACTAGAAGAGTTAGTATACTTTGGGCTTTTGTTCATTAATACACACCTTGTGGTGAAAGAGTTTGCTCAGGCAGTAGAATATGTCAGATTAGAGATCATTTTTTTGCCTGGTAGTTTTAAAGTTTTATACACAGTATTGATAGAAAAAGATACCTATTTAGAAGAGCTTCTCCTGGGTGACTTTAAGTGCCTTTATTAAAATGTTTCTATTTCTTGTAACAATTTCCTAATTGTGTAGTTTATAGGCAAGCAATAAACAGCAAGATGTTTGAGGTGGACATGAAAATTGCTGCAATGCATGTAAAAAGAAAGCAACTCCATCAACTGCTACCTAATCATGTTCTTCAGAAAAAGAAAAAGGTAAATTTGGAAAGTACTTAACAAAAGCATTACTGACATAATGTTTTTACTGTATTCAGCCTGTCAGTACTTCCACATTTAGACTCAGTAAGTCATATACACGAAGTAGATCGTAGCACGTTAAAAATTTGTTACAGGGAGCAGCTCCATTATGTGAAACCTTGCGTCCAGTCGAGTTTCTTGCGTGTACTTGATTCGGACCTCACACAGATCCGTGCAGATATTTTCTTCCCTTATTTGATATAAACGTATATTCTCTTTTCAGATTCTTCTATCCATTTACTGTCCCACCTATGTCAGTACCTGATTTCTTTTCCTTTAAAAAGTAGACAAATTCGGTGATGTGTGGATCAAGTAAATTATATGACTTTTTATAAAAATGGCTTTATTTTGTTAAGAATTATATATGTATGTTATTTAAAAATTAAGTTATTGAATATGAAGATCACGAGGTAACCAGCATTAATGTTTTGTAGTTTATTGTTCTGGGAATGGCACTTGTTGAATAACTTAACGCCATGTTTTTCTTATTTGGGCTTACTATAGAGGACATGTTAGAATTTCAGTGCAGAGATGATGATTACATTTTTACTTTATCTGATTTCAGAAATAGATGGCTTATTTCTGTAATAGAATACTTACACACTGCTGTGAAAACAAATGGACTAGAGCTATATAATATTAATATGTTTAGTTTAAAAGGTGCATATGAGTATGTACAATTTAACAATTTTATATAAAGTTTACACGTTTAAAAATGTAAAATGACGAGGCCCCTGGGTGGCTCAGTCGGTTAAGCATCCGACTTCGGCTCAGGTCATGATCTCATGGCTCATCAGTTCGAGCCCTGTGTGGGGCTCTGTGCTGACAGCTCAGAGCCTGGAGCCTGCTTTGGATTCTGTGTCTCCCTGTCTCTTTGCCCCTCCCCCACTCATGCTCTGTCTCTCTGTCTCAAAAATCAATTAAAGAAACAACATTAAAACAATTTTTTTTTAATTTAAAAAAAGTAAAATGAAATTATTTAAGAGAGACTAGGAAAGAAAAGTCTGTTAGAGAACGATGGCCACCGTTCAGGGGTGGTTGGTCATCTGGGGCTGGGGCTGGGACAGGACGAAGCTAACACACAAAGGGCTTCATAAGGTTTTGTTTCTTAGAACATAGCATTTATTATGGTTCAAGCATCTGAACCAGGGTCGAGACTCTGGATCGACTGTGGCTCCATTTCAGGTTTCACTGCCTCCCAGCTGTGAGCTTGGGCCAGTTCTACAACGAACGTCATGTTCTTGATTCGCTTCGTCTCTGAAATAGAGATAATATTTTTAGCTACCTTATTAGGTATTTTGGTGAGGATCTTACAGGTATCATGTGCTTGGCGCATCGCGAGTGCTCATTCTTGTTTCTGTTATCGTAACTTTGTGGGTGGAGGTACTTGCTTTTCTATTTGGGTCTAAAATGCAGTTGTAAAAGGCATTTTCATTTTCGAAATAACTTACTACAGTAAAGCCTTTATATGGCTTGTTACTCTCTTCTCAACCTAATGCTTTTTTATGAGTGAACTAATCTAGAAAGTGATAAAATGTACTTTTGTCCTTTCAAGTCATTTTATTTGTTTGTCATAAAATATACATAAAGTTTACCAGTGAGTAACTTTATTTTTAAACTAAAGTGTCAAGTCAGACCTTTGTCTTCTGATTGTTCCTTGGTGTTATTAATGAGTTTAAACAACTGCACTTAAATGTGTATTTACTATATGTAAAAATATATGAACGTTTTATGCATTTTCAGAAGTGAATGTAAATAGATTATTGTTCTTTAACACATATTTCTATTAAAACAGCTCTTTACAACTGAGGTAATTAGATTTTCCAGAACCCTTGATTCAGATCACCTTTTGAATTAAAATTCCTACTTGGGGGCACCTGGGTGTCCAACTCTTGATCTCAGCTCAGGTCTTGCTCTCAGGGGCGTGTGTTCAAGCCCATGTTTGGGCTCCATGCCTGGGCATGAAGCCTACTTAAGAAAAAAAAAATCTTAAAAAAAAAACCTCCTTTATTGATATTTGGAGCAGCTAAAGTATAGTTTAAATAAATTTAATTTCTGTTTCTTAAATCTACTTAAACATAATCATCTAGAATATGAAAAGGATTATGAATGATCAGAAATTTATTTAGTCCAAACGTTGTATTTATCAAGTAAAACTTAACTGTGATCTTAGCACCCAGTAACAGCTCCTCTTTCACGTTCCCGTTTGTCTCTGCATAGACTATTCGGGGCACATATGTAACCTCCACATGTAACATGTATTTTTAAAGGGTTTTTGGTGACACTTGCCATTTGTGACCTGCTCTTTGGGTGCTTATTATGTGTCCAGATCACATTGCATACAAATAGAATGTGGCTGCTTACATTTCTTTGTACGGCTGTGGTATGATTATAGCTGCCCTTGATTTGACATCATTTGGATTATTTCTGGCCATTAGTAAAAATAGCACTTTTCTTGTTCTTAGAAGTGTCTAGAAGTCTAGATCCGTGAAGCTTTTCTTTTAGACTCTTATTAATAGCATCCTTTTACAAGCTGCTATTTGCAAAGCACTGTACGAGTGATTGTCTATGTTTATAGAAGAAACAGAGTGGCTGATAAACCTGCCCAAGGTTGTAGGGTAGGTGGTGTGAATTGGACCTAGGTTTCTCTCTGTGGTATGTTCTGTCTTTATCTTTAATTGGAAAATTTTGATAGAACATTTATGATTTTGTGGCACTGAAGTCTCTTGTGCCAAATTTGGTATAGATACAGAGGCAAAGCAAAGCAGCTGTTTTGTGTTCAGACCAACCAGGTAAAACCTCCATGTTCACTGATCGTCCTGTGACAGCAGTGGCCTGTTGTCTCACAGGTATTCTGATCACCTGGTCAGGCAGGTAGCTGTGTAGAATTGAATATAATTTACTTACTGTACAGATCTTTGGTGGAGAGTGAAATTGGTAGCATTTTTGTGTAGGAAAGATGCTCATTAGAAGATTTGTTTCACAACACAACTGACTTCGTAAACAGGTGGCATTACTTTCTCTTCCTCTCCCTTCTGCCAAATCTCTTCCCCCGCTTTGATCAATATTGACCTCTGTTCCAAAGCAGTGTCTCTGTAGCGCTAGATCGAAGATTAGACTATCTTGTCAACTTGGGGAACTAGAGAGCACACGCATGCACACACATAAATGGGATGTGGGTTTTTGTCACCAGTGCAGTCCTTTCCATTAAAATGTTTCCATAGCGGGGAGCCTGGGTGGCCCAGTAGATTAAGCATCCAACTCTCGAGTTTGGCTCAGGTCATGGTCTCACAGTTTGTGAGCTCGAGCCCTGTGTCAGGCTCTGTGCTGACAGCTAATAGCTTCTCTCTCTCTGTCCCTGTCCTGCTTGCACGTGTTCTCTCAAAATACAGGAGTATAAATTTTTAAAAAAAGAAGGAAAAGGAAAATAATTTAATAAAATGTTCCTGTAGGTAAATGAGCACCAAGGCTAAAAAGTATTCTGGAAAAAAAAGAAGCTGAAGAAATCCATTTGATACTGCAGTACTATCGATTGTAGAAAGAGAATCTAAGTTCTTTACAAATCAACTTTCATCCCATAGAACCATTCATAGTTGAAGCTTTATTTTGGTTTTCCTATGTTAAATAACATTTTTGAGTGCTTTGATTTTTAAGAAACAAGGCAAGCATTAAGATTTACATGTACATATTAGGTTTCACTTTCACAAAATGACTTCTGCTTTTATTTTCACAGGGAAATTTATACTAGTGGATGTATCATGTTAAAATTTTAAGTTGGCAGTCAGGTCACCAGAAATTCTTGCTTTTGAGGGAAGCTCATTTATTTACAAATGTTTAGAAGTGGCGCTACGGTGTACTTACTTGATAATTTTTTTTGAAATTACACAATTTTATGTTCATTTCAGAATAATTAAAAATTGATTTAAAAAATTGGTCATAAACCCAACAGCCAGAGACACTCGTTGCTAGTATTGTGTTTATCATTAAGACTGTTTCCCTAATACAGATGTCTGCGTGTCTGTATATATTTATAGTCCTCTGATTTAAGGTCCGTATGTTTTCACATGATAGTGCTTTTTAGTACGCAGTGTGTCTTAAGGACAGTGGGTACATTTAGTGTAGCACCCTTTTCTCCTGTTTCCTCCCGTGGAGGGACTGTCTTGTGGTCTGAGGCCTCTTGGAAGTCAGCAAGCATGCATCTCCCAAATCTTTGCCGTATGAAAATCAGCATACACTTCTGGTTTTTCAGGACCTCATCGATTTGTGCTTTTTAGTAGAAATCATTTATCAAAGTAAAAGATGTTCATGTTTCAGAGACCTGGGTAAAAGAAAGATGTATTTGACTAAATATTCTGTTAATTGCAGCATTCAACGGAAGGTGTCAGACTGACACCTCTCAATGACAGCAGCCTCGACTTGTCTATGGACAGTGATAACAGCATGTCTGTGCCTTCACCTACCAGTGCTCTGAAGACCAGTCCATTGAACAGTTCTGGCAGCTCTCAGGGGTAAGGCAGCCAAGGGGGTGGAGTGGCGTGGCTGTTCGCCAAACGTGCTGCATGAATTCTCTTGTTAAAGTCATCTCTGTAGTCGTTTTTCCCATCTTCTAATTTTTTAAAAATAGCAATTAAACTTATTTGGGAGGAAATAATTATTTTTGTCCTGCTGTGTCATACTTGTATTCCATTTTTGGAATGTCTTAAGGTAGGTCTTAAGTCAGATAAGAATTAATGAAATAAGCCCTCAAATTGCATATACAGATGGTTCCGGACTTTCATGGTTTGACTTAAGATCTTTTGAGGTTATAATGGTGCAAAAGCAATACATAGGGAAAACCATACTTCGAATTTTGAATTTTGACCTTTTCTGGGACTAGCAGTACACTGTACGACAGTCCCTCTGATGCCTCGCAACGGCAGAGAGCCCCGAGCCGCAGGGCCAACGATGGGTCTACGGCCAGCCGTTCTGTACCTGTGCAGCCGTTCTGTTTTCACTTTAGTACAATATTCAGTAAATTACAAGAGATATTCAGCATTTTATTGTAAAATAGGCTTTGTGTTAGATGATTTTGTCCAATTATAAGTTAATTAATGTAAGTGTCCCAAGCATGTTTAAGATAGGCTGGGCTAAGCTCTGATGTTTCATAGGCGGTTATGTGTATTAAATGTATTTTCGATTTAAGATATTTTCAAATTAACGATGGGTTTAAGGGGATGTAACTCCAGCTTAAATCAAGAAAGATCTGTATTGAGACATCTGCCTCCAGTGAACTGTGTGGTGTGCCAAGGAGAATGGACACGAGAGACAAAGTCACCTTTCTGTCCTGGAGCTGCTTCTGTATGTGTAGCAGGGGGACATATCTATGAAAATTTTAGGGGTCTCCTGAAGACTGTGAAGGTCTCTGTGGGCTGGTTTTAGTTACAGGAAACTGTTTGTTTGTTTGTTTGTTTGAAGCGGAGAGGGGCAGAGGAAGAGAGCATGAGTGGGGAGGGGCAGAGAGAGAGAGAGAGAGAGAGAGGGAGAGAGAATCTCAAGCAGGCTCTGTGCTGTGAGCACAGAGTCCTCACAGCACAGAGCCACAAACCGTGAGATCATGACCTGAGCCGGAATCAAGAGTCTGATGCTCAACCGACTGAGCCACCCACGCACCCCTAAATATTTTTCTTATGAAAGAAATACATGGCTATGGTGGCAAAAATTAAAACACAAAAAGCCATATTTATTTTTACTTCTATAAATTCTTACAGTGTATCCTTGCAAAATCGTTTTTTTGTTTTAATGGAAATACTACGGTATCTTCAAGGGGAGCTGTTTATGGTAGATTTCTAGGGTGCTGCTAATATTTTTAATTGTGATAGTTGTGCTGATCATTTTATTCATTAATGAGTTGATACTTAAAACTTGAGCAGTTTTGTGAATGTGTGTTACATTTCATATTTTAAGAAGTCTTAAAAAGCGGATTGCTAGTTAAATTATAACCAGGGACAGAGGCGTAGGTTGGGCTGATTCTTTGGACAAGCGCGCAGTTGAGGAGATGTGGGTGTGCGGTCAGGCAGGGCCACTTTTCTTCTCTTGGACTTCGAATGTGTGCTCTGCTTTTAGGCTAATCATGCACAGTCTGAAGACGTCAGGCATGGACATGGCTTCTAAATCTTGTAGTTTTAAAAGCAATTCCCTATTTGTAGAGTCTTAACTTCCGGTTGTTGTTTTTTTAAAGTTTGAATGTTCTTCCCTTCACACTCAAAGAAGCAGACATTTTAACGAGGTTTGGTATTTGTATAGAATCTTTTGTACTTTGAGTTTGTGCACATGTATATGAAATAGGCCTACATACTAAGTAACTTCAGCAGTTTTAGTATTAGTTTATTACACAATAGTAATCTTCTGTAAATAATTTCTGGATTTTAAGTTTATAATTGTGTATTTGCTTAGCAGATTTTGAGTATTTATTATCCACTAGCCATTTTGCTAGTTGTTTCTGGTTTTCTCCTGGATCTTCTCCCTTTCTGCTTAAACCCCTGGGTGTGTGTGCTGTCTGCCCCTCCACAGTCCTGTACCCTGTGCTTGTGTTCTCCTGGGTGGGGGGGTTACCTGCGCTTGGTGACTCCGTGGACTTCCACGTGCCAGGAAGTCCACAGCATCACTAAGCTGACTGTGCTGGCTGCATCCAAATGTTGTGTCGGCACTGAGACGAAGTCCTTTTGTGTTGCCGCCCTGTCCGGTGCCATTGTTCCACACTTGGCAGAGTGCAGAGTTGTAGCTGAGAGAGTGACAGTCACCACAGAGGATTTTGTGCTGTGGTTTTTCTTTTTCGGGGGGGAGGGGGATAATTAAAATGAGATTACTTAACAAGGATAGGATTTATTTGAGACAGAAAAGTTGAAGAGATGGGAAAGTAAAGGATGGAGGATTTGAGTTTCCTGAAATGACAGGAGGGAGTGGTATCCAGACCATAGAAGAGGAGGGATGGCTTTGAAAGCCTTTGTTGTTTATCGGGGCCACTGGGTGGTCTTTTAGGGTGTCGTGAACCCTTAGATTTTGTAGACAAACTTATTTCTCTTCCTCAGGCCATTTTCTTATCTATACCTTTTGCCAGGATTTTCTTATACCCCACATCAGTTAACTCTGTTTCCCCAAATCAGATATGAACAGGTTTTTGTTTTTTCTTTTTTCTTTTTTTTTTTTCTTTTTTTAAAGAACTACCCTGTCTAGGGGCGCTTGGGTGGCTTAGTTGGTTAAGCCTCTGACTTCAGCTCAGGTCATGATCTCGAGGTTTTGTGAGTTGGAGCCCTGCATCGGGCTCTGTGCTGACAGCTCGGAGCCTGGAGCCTGCTTCGGATTCTGTGTCTCCCTCTCTCTGCTCCTCCCCTGCTGAAGCTCGCTCGCTTGCTCTCTCTCGGTGAAAAATAAACATTAAAAAAGGAACTGTCCTAATATGCTAGTCACTAGCCACAAGTGATTTAAACTTATTAATAGTAGATAAAATTACTCCTTTTCTCACCAGCGATATTCCAAGTGCACAGTAGCTACGCCTGCACAGGGACTGCCATCACGGACAGCACTGCTCCAGAATGTCCGTGCGCTTTTGAGTGTTGGTGATATTTTATCAAAGTCAGTTCCTGATGTATATGTAGAAGTAAAACTAAAGAATCATTTCTTCTAGACAATAACTTCACATATTAAGTTTTGTTATGGAATGTTATTTTATATTTCACTATTTTTTAGCAGAAACAGTCCTGCTCCAGCTGTAACAGCAGCATCTGTGACCAACATCCAGGCTACTGAAGTTTCTGTGCCACAAGTGAATTCCAGTGAAAGCTCAGGGGGTAAGGCGACCGGGCCGGCGGGCTGGAGAACACCCGCACTGTATTTGGTTGTATCCTTCACTGTGAAAAGATGGCTTTGTTTGTTGATTAAGTTATTTGGGGTCAGTTGTGTAATGCTGCCGTCGAATAATCAGTGAAGTAAAATTCAGAGACCTAAAGCTTGTAACTTGCTGTGGATGTGATTTATTGTAATTTTTGTGTGTCCATGTACTTGACCTTCTTAGGTACATCGAGTGAAAGCATTCCTCAAACTGCCACACAACCAGCCATTTCACCACCACCAAAGCCTACGGTCTCCAGAGTGGTTTCTTCAACACGTCTGGTAAACCCACCACCTAGACCTTCAGGAAATGCAGCAACAAAAATACCTAATCCTATAGTAGGAGTCAAGAGGACATCCTCACCTCATAAAGAAGAGAGTCCCAAGAAAACCAAAACAGAAGAGGTATCTATATATTAGTTAGCCATGGGAATACCAGCCTGCGTATTTTAAAAATCCAGTGGAAGAAAATCTTTGTGAGCCAAAATTGAGAAGCAGCAAGGAAGAAAGCTTTTAGAAAAGTTTTACCTAGCACTTTAGGGCCATAATCTCTCTTCACCCTTCCTGTTCTTCTCAGTGACTACCTCTTCCAGAGAGCTGTGCTTCTCATTTACACATAGCCTGTCCAGTCTGTCACACAGTTTAGCAGGGACTTACGTGTCATCCTAATTTATTATCCTCTCATAGCTATATATTTTACGTGTACTGAGTCTTTGATGGCCGCTTTGGACACAGTTCTGTGATTGAAATGGGTTTTTGGAGTTTCTTACACTGTACTTGGTGTATTTACAGGGTATTTATGAGAGGTGTTTAGGGAATTCTTATTGAATGACTAACCAAAAGTTGCAAAGTCCAAATAATTTTGAGACCTTGAATGATTACTTCCTCCAACCCTTCAGGAAATTTTCTAGCAGTACTCTCATTTTTTTTTTTTTTTTAGTAAGTGGCCAGTTTACCTTGTCAGAGTCTCAGTTTAGGAAAACCATGAAAAGTGTACATTGGTTTTGGTGTGTGTCTTAAAATATAAAATAGAAGCAGCCTTGTTACACAGTTCCATTGCTCCCTGGAGTCACGCTCATGTTGTTTTCTTATTAGTGAGACAGTCCTCATTGCCCCAGAGATGACAATCCAGAAACTCCCAATGCCAATGTGACTTTTGGCTGATAAGTAGTTACTTAGGAATTTACTCATTTCACGAAAGTTTCTTTGGGGGGCGGGGGGGGGCGGGAATCTGGATTTTCTCATGGGAATGTTTTTATCTGTAATAGTGAAAAATGATTGTCTCTAATTTGTAAGTGTTCTCTTCCCCAGCTTATTCTGAAACCTTTTGTTTTAGGTTTGTTTTTTTAAATAATCATTATTAAGTAAATATGAATAATTTGATGAATCTTGTCACCATGATGCTGAACGAAGAATGAATATATTATATTCTGTCTTACAACATGCATTCTGAAAACCCATCTGTGTAGTTATTTCTTAAGGCAGTGATTTTCACCATTGCTTGTACATCAGAATTTTGCAGGGTTTTTTCCCCCTCCTGACAGAGATTTTATGGCCTCCTCCAGGTACCCTGAATCAGAGACTCCAGGGGTTAGGCCCTGGGATCTTTCCAGAAAGCCTGAGTGCCCCAGGACTGTCGTGCGGCCACCTGAGAACATGCCAGTTCTGGTGTCGCTCCACGTTCTGTCTGTTGGCGCCGCTTGTTTGCAGTTGTCAGAGCATTTCGGGATTCATATTTCTTCTCATCTTAGTAAAGTATATGTGCCCATAGCTCTAGATGCCTGCTCAGTCCACATCCTTACTGTTAATGCTCTGACTCTTCAGTGGTTCCCTGAGACCTGAGAGCTCTGGCCCGCTGTGTCCTGGCGCAGGGTTTGTGATTCGGTTCGCACTTGCCTTGGTAGCAGACACGCATGTTTCCTGTCTAGTAGAGAGGCAGCAGGAACGTAGAATTATGGAGCTTAGTATGGAGCATTTAAATCCAGACACAAGTAGAGTAAAGAGAACCATTTCAGACACCCGTTATGTAGCTTCAGGCATAAGGGACTCTGCCAGTCCCCTTGCCCTTAAGTCTGTCATCCTTTTACAGTTCCCTCCATACTTGGGCTGTTTAGGTTGAAACTCCAGACTTCATGTCATTTTGTTAGTGTTTTTAAAAGCATATATCTAAAAGACAGGGATTACAAAAAACAGCATAAATGAAATAAACTTAACCCAGTTAGGAAAATAGCTAGTTAGTGCTCACATGTCCCTGAATGCATCGTCATTGTTTTCTTTAATAGTCTTTTTTTTGTTCCAGTCTGTAACCAAATAAGATCTCTGTGTAGCTATTGTTGATGTCCCTTAAGTGTTCTTTAGGATCTAGATTTCCCTCCCTTTTTTCCTTGATTTTTGGGTTTTTTCGGGGGGGGGGTGGGGGTGGGGAAGGGTTGGGTTGTTTTGTTTTTTTAGGTTTTCTCACAGTCCAGATTTTGCTTATGGAAGCTCCACAGAGTTGACTAACAAGAACAACTTCATGATGTAGAAGAGATCTTAGGTTACCTCCCAGACTGCCCTCTTCGTTTCCTGGGAGAGGAGCTTGAGGTTCAGTGGCTTCTCCATTTATATGAAGCTAATTAAAGTCAGAGTTGGGATTAGAACCCAGGCCTAAATCTCATGCTGCTAAAGTAGAGGATTGTTATGAATGTACTAATTTTGAAGCTCTTCTAAACTGGGTCTTTTATTCTCGGTTAATGAGCGCTTGGTATTAGAAATTTTAGCAAACCAGAAAGAAACACCTGTCTTAATTAATAATACACTAACATGCGTTGAGACAGGAGGTTTCAGGAATCGTCAGGGAGTTTACGGCTGCTTAATTTGCATCATGCAAAGGCTTTACAAATACATATAAATGGTACGGATGGAATGTAAAATAAAAATAGAAAAATGTCCCAGATTATATGGTTCAGTGATGCTATATATGTATTTTTCAACTTTTTCTTATGGAAAATTTCAGACACGTACAAAATTATAATGAACAGTCTGTTTACACCACTTAGCTTCAGCAGTTAAGCACCTCACGGTCAGGCTGCTTCACCTACACATCTCTTTCCTTTCTTGTCGTTAGGGAGCAAATCCCAGGCATAGCATTTCAGCCATGCGTATTTCTGTCTGTTATCTAAAGATAAAGACTTCCAGACACACAACTACAGTATATTATTACCGTGGATGTCGGTGTAATTGTGTGTGTACGCACGCACACACACACACACACACACACACCAGTATATTTGCCGATATTATCAATAATTCTGAAGCGTCAGGTATCCAGTCAGTGTTGAAATTTGCCCAGTAAATTGTGACAAATTACTGTTTTTTAAGTTTGTAATGTTTGCAGGATACAAATAAGGTCGTTATTGGAATTGGTTGATGTGGTCGTTAAATCTCTCCTACTCCTAGAAACTCAGTGGTTTCTATGTCTTGTCTTAAGACCACATTTAAAAATAAAAGCCTGGCTAGTAAATACAGCAGAGAAGTTAGTGTTAAAAAATAGTTTTTCTTAAGAAAGTGACGCAAATCACTGCAGGAATGGGAAAGTACAGTCATTTTTGGCTTCTTTTTCCTTCTTTACCAAAAACGAGTTGATTTTGAATATAATTACAATATATTAAAAAATTAAGACCAGAAGAGAGCATTTCTCAAACCTCCTGTTCTTTTAGGATGTTAACAAGTTTTACTAAGCAGGGGGATTGTGTGGTTAATTAAATTGGGGGAAGTTAAAGAGGTATTCCTTTTAGAACTTTCTCAGAACCTTTTATGTGCTAATATGTGCCTGCATCTCCTAGAAAGGGGTGGGGGGAGGTGGTGTGATGGTGTTCCAAGTTTCTAAATTATTTGATCAAAGAACTCTTTCTCTTCCTTACAAAAAATATTTTGGGGAATGTACTTTAGGTGGTATTGATCAACAGTAAGTTTCCTTCATATTCTTTTTAAGTTTGGAAGATACCGAAACCAAATTAAATATGTTACATTAAAAATTTTTTTCAAGTGACCTAGAGTAATCTATTTTGAGGCCATAATTGATCTTACAGGTTAAATTATTTTCTAATTAAAATTTTTTTTATCAATTAAAGCATTGATTGGCAAGTAATCTAAATTTTTCATTTTAGAGAATAAAGCTTTTTTTTTCAAAAACAGGAGGAAACAAGCGAAGATGCTAACTGTCTTGCTTTGAGTGGACATGATAAAACAGAAACAAAGGTATATTAATTTAGCCTTGGAATACACGATTAAGAGTACAGAAGATGTGCTAAAAATGTCTCTAGAATATTGTACTGTCTTTTGTTCTGTAGGTTTTAGGTTGTTCACAGTATTGTTTTCAGAGAAGTCTTTGTCCCTTTTGAATGTTAATTTATAGTGCTAAAATTGAATTTCTCAAATACTTGAGGTCCTTACTAAAAGCCAAGTAATCTGGGTGGACCCTGAGTGGAATAGAGTGATAAGTGAGTCATGTTCTGCACCTTTAAAAGAACTTAAAATTAAGCAGAGAAGAGGTAGATGCAACTAATGATACCATCAGAGAAGATCAAAGTAATTGAGGCTGCTGGGCTGGTGAGGGGTGGTGAGGGCAGGAACGGTGGGGTGGTGTTTCTGACTGAGGAGATAGTAAGAGGCTTCGTAGAAGGACCGTGTACTGTTTGAGGCAGTCCTTGAAGGATATATAGGATTTGGGGCATGATGAGAAGTGAGACCCTCATGCACCATTGGGGTCTGTGTGTTTAGAGAATGTTTGTGGCAGAAGGTTCTGGGAAGAACCTTCCGAGCCTTCTCAGGGTGTATGAGGCTTGAGATGAGCTAGATGAGATGAGAGAGAGTGGTTTAGCCAAGCCGTATTAGACTTCGAACATCATTTTCTCAGAAATTGAAATGTCCTGAAGTGTTTTAACTTTTTCCTCTTATTGTAGAAAATTTGGAAATCCTTTCCCCAAATTATTCCCATAATTGATATTTTAGCATGTATTCTTTCGATGTCTTTATATTTGGGCATACATGCCGGTGCCTTTACTTTCAGATCTTTACTCTGTAAACCAAGAAAAATGGTTCCTGTGATTACATAATTTACAAAATATTCATAGCTGTTTAGAATGCTACCTCAAGGCCATTACCATATTTTATCCAACCAGTTCCCTGTTTTTAGCAATTGTTTCTGTTAAAAAAAAAAAAAAAGTTGCCCTCGTCTCTTGTGATAGTGACTGTAGCTAAATACCTAGCACCCACTTGTGTTTATTAGAAGAAGTTACTGAAAGGAATTCCTGAGGCAAATCGCACACTTTTAAAACGTGGCACATACTGCCCGTCTGTCCTTCAGAAAGCCTACCCCTCTTCCATTTCTGTTACCTACGCCCTGTTTACCCTTTTCTGTTTCATAAGAGAAAATTGCCATTTCATTGGTTTTTTTGTATATGTTGTTTTGTGGAAATTCAAATTTTTATGTGTTTATTTTCATCTGTGTGTGTCTATATGTGTTATTTTGCTTTGTGCACATCTTTAAAAAAGTTCAGAGCAGTGGAACGACATGGTTCGCCCTGTATTTCCCGATAATACTGAAGAGTAGATCAGTGCGTTGATTATTGAGGAGGGGAGGAGAAACAAAAATTAAAAACAGAGAGAGATATTTTAGGGCCTTTTTTACTTTTAATTAAAGGTGTGGGAGCAGTTTTTGTCCTTTTGGGTAATTTTATTTAATAATAGTAGCTGGGTTTTCTTTTTTTTACATAGCTAAGAGCGTGGGTTTACATTGTGTTAACTGTTGTCCGGGCAACATCTCATGATGTGCCCGTGCGCATCTTTCATGACGATTTGTTCAGATGTGCAAGGTGGAGGGCGTTGGCAAGTCATGAGAGACTTTGACCGCGCCCGTAGAATTTAAGTAGGCCGGCAGAAATTTACGTGTGTCTGAAATGGTGCAAGAGCCTACGGCGAGGCTCGCTAGATGACTCTGTGATGTAGTCCCATCTTTCTCTTGACCCTCTTGTCTTCCGATTTGTCTTCTTTATTAGCCACCAAACCCAGTTACGTTCTTTTATTCTTTTTTAAGTCTCTTTCCCCCCGTCCTCTCTGTCTCACAGGAACAACTTGACACAGAGACAAGTCCAACTCAGTCAGAAACTGTTCACACAGCGGCTTCTCTGTTGGCCTCTCAGGTACTAAGTGCAAAAAGCAAGGAGAGTTTTATAAATGTTGTTAAGATTAGCGTGGTATAATGAATTAAAATGAGCACATACAGAAGAGTCTTAAAATTATCTTTGTGACAGTAACTGCTCGCATGGCAGTGTAAAGCCTAGAGCCCTGGATCTGACGGAACCGTTCCTCGGCGCAGTCCGGATGCTGCCCCTCCCTGTGCACGGCATTGAAGGCCTCACTGGTCACAGTGCGCAGTGTTCTGACAGAGGGTTTCTTCACAGATCACAGGGTGAATTTTAAATTATGATAGAACTAAAAACCATTCTTTGTGGATCTTTTTGTCAGGTTAATAGGGTTTTTTTTATTTTATTTTTAAAATGTGTTTCTGTCTCACATTTTACTTCTGATTTTCAATTATTAATTTAATGTAACCCATAATTCTTTAAAGTTATTTTTTCATTTGTCCTAGAAATTCTATCTGTGGTAGTCCCTTCTTGCATCCAGTAGGCACCTGGAGTCTTTTTTTAAATATTGATTTGTGAATCTTCATTTTGTTTGTGAAACAATTGTTTGCTTTTTGAACCCTTTCAAATTGAGTCTGCTTCAAAGTCTAGGTCACACTCTGACACAAAGTAAATATTTTCTGTAAGTGCATGTTGAGCTGGTGACCGTCTGCAAGACCGCGGAGGCAGTGAGGTTTTGCTGCTTTGTGAGGTTCAGGGTTATTTTAACGTGATGTGAAAATGTGTTTTTGTTCACCATTAACCCTCACAGCCTCTAAAGAGAGAACCATCATGTTCAGTCTCTGGAATATCTTTTATGTCCATAACTTTTATCTAGTAAAAATTTGGGGTGGAGGAAGTAACTAAAACAGCACTAGGAAATGTGCTTGGTGTCGATACATGGACAGAGTTGTTGATCAGTCTGAAACTCCTGTGATGCAACTGCATGTCTTTTGGCCTGCCCCACTAGTCTGGACAGTGCTTCTCATAGGTTTGTCTTATTAACAGGTTCATCCCTACAGTGATTAGTACTCATGGGCATTTTTGCCTTTTTGGTACATTTATGTGAGGAAGTAGAACTTATTTTCTAACGTAAAGATTTCTAGAACCCTTGAGACAGAAAACACCCAGTTATAAGAGGACTGAATATGTTGATTACAAGAAATATATCCCTTTATTTGGTGATAGAAGGGGCGTATTTCTTTCTGGGCAGAGGATTAGAATATTGTAGCTGTGTGTAACAAAGAGTCCTTATTGCTTTGGGATAAACTTGGGATACAAACAAAATGATAGGATCTCTGGGATCTGCTTCCGAGTAAGCTGGGGGTGAAGGTGGGAGAGTGGTGGTTGGCTGTGGTTGGGCCGCCGACGAAGCTCGGTAACGGCCACGCGGGACTCCTCAGGTAACGTGCTCTGCTTGTGTGGATGCCTGGAATCTCCCATAATAAAACATTTAAAAATTTACCTCTATGGTTTTGAATGTTAATGAAGGCTTGTGATTTAATCCCTTTTTAACATGAAACTTTGCTAAAATTTAGAATAATTAAATTATTGCTCAGCTCTATCAGGTTTTATAATTTATAAAGGGTCAGAAAATAATAAATTGACCAGTAACTGCTGCTCGTGTGTATAAGGTGAATTTTAAGTGTTCTCCCACATGGGGGTGCTCCAGTACCAGCTAATGCCACAGCTCTTAGTGCTGTTTCAAGTAAATGTAGTTTAACGTGAATTTAATAACTATATGACAGGTCATTCTTAGAGCAGCGTGTTTATAAATCTGTGTTTTAAATTGCATAGGCATTTTCTATGTATTGCTAAAATATTCCTACTTTATTACTTGAAAATTTCTACAAGTGTGGAATGAATCATTTCACAGTAATAGTCACGTTTATTTGCACTTCATTTTTGTTTTTCTTTACATTTTTAATATGTCTATGGTAAGGTCCCATCCATTTCTTAGAAAGTAAAGCAGTGGAAAGTAAATCTCATTTTTAAGTTACAGTGCTTTGAACAATGTTGTGTTCTTTGCTTTCGTTCTCAGAAAACATCCAGTACAGACCTTTCTGATATCCCTGCTCTCCCTGCAAATCCTATTCCTGTTATCAAGAATTCAATAAAACTGAGATTGAATCGGTAAAAACAACCTCAGGGGTCCATAAACAATATCTGCCAACTCAACCTGTTGTCTTCAAATGCTAAAAAAGGAGAATGGAGGGTACAAGACTAGACATGACTGAAAATGGATTTAGGTTTTTTTTGTGACCTCCCTTACTGGGCTAATCAGCACTTGATCGGAAGTCCAGGTTAGTATGTGAAGCCAGGAGTACTATTATTGTGTTAGCAACAGTTGCATTAACTATTTCAAAAAATTACTGCCTTTAAAAAAAAAAAACACCTCAAGCTATATTTGTATCCATAATTGACATCTGGATTGGGTTTATGTTTGATGCATTGTTTGGAAAATTTGCAATACAAACTGGCATAAGAATTCCTTGTTCGATGATGCACTTTTATGTATTTTTTTTTTTTATTAGAAAGTAGAACTAATTTTAGACTTTCAGCTTGATGGATTTTCATTTTTCCCTGAAAAAGTTCCTTTACCATCAGTCTTCAAATGGGATACCATCGCGCAGCGATGTACTGTTTCACTTGAGGGAAAGGACAAGAGAGCACATCTCCTTCAGTCCCTGTGCGGGAGCTAGAGCCCTTCAAAATGAAATGTCACCTCTGGGTATATATTTGACATTGAAACAATAATTAGGAAATAGTTGGTTTTGATGGGGTCATGATTAAGAAATGATATATTGGTTTTATTTATAGAATTGTTCAGAGTGCATACAAATCAGCGATCAGCCAGCAAATATTTTTCTTTGAGCTTATTAAAGCTCCACATTTCTTTTGCCTTCAATCTGTTGTCTTTGAAACAAAGCTTTTTTGCTCCCTCCCCCTCTTCTTTTTTCCCTTTTTGCTTGTTATGCATAAGGTAGAACTTGAGTTCATAAAAAACAAAATGCCAGTATTTTCTTAAGCCATGATGTGAAACCAATGACCCTGTGGCCACATGGCACAGAACACTAAAGTTTGTTCCCGTGGCTGAGACGTGAGGGTGACTAAAAGTAATGCGTGTGGGACATGACGACCTATCTTGGATGGCCATTTGATCTCTGAGTATGCGGAATTTTGTACACTCCACGGAACTCCTCTCTATAGTAAAGTTGATTTTCAATTTTAGACATGTGGGCAAAAAGGCATTTTCTCCAAGAATTTTAAACTAATTTTTATTTTTAAATGGTTGACCGAAATTTGTCAGTAAATTTTACATGTAGAAACATTTTAAAAATCATTTCTAGCAAGCACTTGGCATCTAGTCAGCCCTCTACTCCTTTTTCATTTTGTTTTATCCGATCAGTAGATTAGGAACTCCTTTCTTTAAAGAAAATAAATCCTCATAATTAAGCAGCAGAATATCCATCTTCACGAAGTATGAGGGATGCCAGATGTTGATAAACTTAGTTATTCTTTCTTAATCTGGACAAAGCAAACCTAACAGATTTTTCTGACGAGCATGTTTTACGAATCTTCCATTGTGCTCCATTCTATCACACGTGCATTTTTCATGTTAAACTGCAGTTACTTAAACTCTTCCCCTGTCCTTCTAAATTAATTTTCCAAAGTTGGAGTGTAGTCTTTCCCCTTAGGCTATGCATCAATGGAGCCTTTCTTTTCACTGAACCGTATAGTGTCTAGTAGACCGTGTTTCCACTTCCCACATCTTCGCTCCGCACAGTCACCTTGCCCTTCCTCCCGCCACCTAAGAAAAAAAAACAGATGGTCATGCTAACAGGTGAAGTGTACAAGGTGTCTGTGTGTTTTGTGTAGCTTCAGAGTTAGATTGAAATTGCCAGGCACAGATTTAGTCTTGTCATTTTGTTTACACATTGGGGGAAAACAATTCAGTTTATTAAACGTTTCATGTAACTGCACCCAAGTTTTGCCAAGCTGGAAACTTGGACCTTTTCTGTGTAGTGACTTTTTAATTCTAGTTTTCATAACCTGGAGATCAGACTGTTGCTTTCGCATGATGTATGTAGTGTCCATGACTGGAGTTTGCTTTGTTTTATAGTATCTGTACTCCTTGTATTTTTCAAGAGCTATTTTGTAAACAGATGATGTATTTCTCCATTGAAAACACAATAAAAAAAAAAAACAGCACAATCCCACAGTTGGCTGGTTTCTTTGGACTGACTTTATTTCTTTTGTTTTTTCAGTGATACATTGGTTATACTTACAACTTTATGGTATGGCCGTAAGTACAGATTGGCAAAGGAATTTGCTTTGGTTACATTTACAGAAGATTGGCTTCTGGTTCATGTGTGCTTTATCAGTGGCAGCCAAGTAACCATGGGTACCTTACTTACATAATTGGTTATTTTTCATACAAATGACCATTACAAGGAGGAAACCGTGAATATAGTTACTATTTGTTCACTCTGAGCTGCCCCATTGGCTGCAGTACTTGTGCACGTAGGCACCACACCTTTCCTGCGCACCTGTCTCAAGCGTGTAGACGGTGTACCGCCGACGCTTTTCTTCTCCAAAGCTGCCGACGGTCCGTGCAGGCGGCCCTTTATCTCTAGTGGCAGCAGGTGGCGCTGTTGTTTTTCAGTGACTTGAGGATTCTAGACCACAACCGGCTAAGATCTCCTGTTTCTCATTTTACTGAACCCAAATCAGATACTGATTCCCTTAAACCCCCAAATGCTCAACATTGCGTACCAAACTCGTGGGGTCAGAGGGAACTGCTTCGGATGTGTGCGGTGGCCCACTCTAGGGTATGGTTATCTTAAGTGCCTTTAGGAGAGGGATGGCCCTCCCGATATAAAAGCCATTATTCCCACAGACACGCATTTGTGTGTATTTCATTCCTGAAATTCCAAATTCGAATGCCTTTATTATATACATCTACACGTATATATGTACGTGTAGCAATTTACGACGGCAGCACGGGGTAACTTAATTAAACTCTTGGGACTGTTTAAAATCCCAAGGGAAAATACCGTAAAAATTCTCCTTGGCTCCATTGTTCACACCTACAGGATTGAACTTGCTGGATGTCCTCTACCTTGATAGACACTTAAACATGGGACTGAATGTCACACTTGCTGACTTTGATCACCTACACGGTCTTTGGGCTCTTCATGCATCTTGCCGAATTAGTAAACTGAAAGTTGTGCGTTTTGTGGCTCTGGGTATATTCTGGAATAAAGTTACTTTTTCTCATTAGCACCTCTTGTTTTTTTCCTCCACACAGAAAAATATTTTAGAGCTCTGCGTAGTACTAATTCTGGCTGCACTCAAGGTGGCAATAAGTGATCAGCAGCTCCAAGTAGTAATTGGTGTATGAAAGGGTCAGTCGTTAACATACACAAGCTCGTAGAGCAAACCCTGGGAGTACGAACTGTCCGAACTGTCCGTGCTCTTAAATGCATTGACACAAAAAGAGAAACCGTTTATCTAAAAAAGCATGGAATAATCCTTTGGATCTACTCTTGCCTATTTTAATTCTAATAAAAGAACAGCATAAGCAAAATTAGTTGCTTTTAGCCTGAATTGTATGTTTTGTCTTTTGTTTTTAATTCTCCACTTTACTCCTTCCTTCACTGTTAGTTTTTCTTCAAACCAGACTCAACAAATGGATGCTGTCCCAACTTGGACCTGAAACTTGGTACACGTATTAAGTGTGTTCCGTAACAAGCACGACTTTCAGTCACACCGAGACAAGTGGCCCCTTTAATTCTGTGTAGGGTCTCTTTTTTCATATTTGTATGATCTATTTGTCCTCTCTCTATACGTACTGGTTTAAACAATCTCGTGACATTTCATACAGCCTTATTGGCACCAAGAAAGATGGCATCAGTATTTCTGAGCCGTGTGTTTCACAAGCAGTTGTATACACTTCATCCTAGAGGTGATTCCATGTACTTGGGAATTCTTCAGCTCCCGCTCTTCTTCCTCAGAGACACACTCTTGTCTCCAGGATGTGTGAACCTTATTGCAGCTGAGTGGTGACCAAGCATACATGTATTTTATTGAAAGGGATGGAGTTTTTTTTTTTTTTAACTTTTTTTTTTTTTTTTTTTTTTTTTTTTTTTAGAATGTTTGTTTATTTTTGAGAGAGAGCCAGAGTGCAAGTGGGAGAGGGGCAGACACAGAATCAGAGGCAGGCTCCAGGCTCTGAGCTGTCAGCACAGAGCCCAATGCGGGGCTCGAACTCATGAACCGTGAGATCATGACCTGAGCCGAAGTCGGATGCTCAACTGACTGAGCCACCCAGGCGCCCTGAAAGGGATGGAGTTTGAGGCACATTCCCCCCACCCCGCTCCTAGTTCACAGGCCTTTGCCCAGGTTCACGTTCCAGAAAGCTCACATCACGGGGAGAGGTGTTGACTCCTTCCTGTTGTTTTCCCCCACAGTCCCCTTTTGCCCCCCGGTCACTTTTTTTTAAAGGCTTCACATTCCCAGAAAGCTAAAAATCCTGTCGACAGGGCAGGGTGTGGTTTAGGGTTTAGAGTTTAACCAACTGCTTAAAATGTGAACTTTTAAACGAGGCACTGCGTTCACTTTCCTTCTGGGCATCTACACACTGCGCTTGTGGGATGGATGGGCAGTGGGTCCTCTTTCGCAACGAAAAACAGAAGTCTGTTGTGTGCTTTAATCGAAGCTTTACGGTTTTTTTTGCTATATTCCTAAGGTACAGGATAATCCGTTAATCAAAAAAAGTTTTCTCCTTGCCACCCTGCTTAGAGTTTTTGTTTACATGTGTTGTTTTTCAGTCGTGGCAATGGGTTTATTTTGCACCTTCCACACCCCTGCCTTCTTGGGTGCCAGAATTGGCCAGGGAAGGCCTCAGGGTGTGTGGGTTGTTTTTCCGCTCTGCAGAATAAACAGCCGGGGTCGAGGGGCCCCAGGGCTGATTGCCCCTGGGCTTGAACTTGCCACTGATGCTTGGTCTTAGCAGAGTTCTTTTATCCAGCTGAGCACAGACCTCACAGCCGTGAGACGTGCCTGAGACCTAAGACAGCAAAAGCACATTATTTGGAACAGTATAAATTCAGTTATATAATATCCTAGCCCTCCGGTACATTTTATAACCATTGTTTTTATCTGCAGTTGAATAATTTTCAAACTGCTGCATCAATGGTTTGAAATATAAAAACAGATTAAAGAGAAAACCATTAAGTTTAAGGTTTAAGTCTCAGGCTGAGTACAATGTAGTTAACGGTTAAAATGCCAAAGCATCACCTCGTGTAAGTCTCCTGCTCCTCAGATATTTGGAAATATCCAGACCATATACTCTGTTTTCACCTAACTTGGGCGTTTTTAATTTCACATTAGTCACGTGATCATGACCTGAGGTTTTTTTTTTTTTAATCTGTTTCTCGAAAATACTTTGTAAGCCCTTTAGAAGCATTTCTTTTAATTAATTTGTAAGATGCTATTTTCTGATTCAACAGATTTCAATCTGAAAATACGTATTCTGAATAATTCAAGAATTTTAGTTTTATGGGTTTCTTACAGCTCATTGCAGACAGTTAGCTCAGTCGTGTGTGTTTTCTAATAATGTCAGAGTCCCTAAAATCGTAAAAAAAATTTTTTTAACGATTTTTGCTTTAAGAAGACTTATGTAAATGCAAAATAGCAGTTATTTCTGGGGAGTAGAGTGATCTCGTGCCACGGCTGTTCCCCTCTGAATCCCCATATATACACACATATGTGGGTATCTGGGTTCTTTTCAAATTTCAGGCATAAGAAAGTAGGTATATGTATTTTACTGTAATAATGCAAAATGTCCCAACTTTGTGCTTGTTCCTTGTGGATGCTGTCTCTCTCTTGGCACGACACCCTCCTTACAAACTTTCACACTGTGCGGTGCCTGGTGCTATGTGATTTCCAGAAATCTGGCACGAGATTTGGTCCTTGTTTGCGTTTTCTGACTGCAGTGGAGCTGTTAATAAAGAGATTGATGATAAAGTTGTTGAAAAGAGACAGTTGGGCAGAACTGCTCCCCATGAGTGACAGAGGATATGACCCGCCTTCACAGCCAAGAAAGCCGCCCCCAGCAGAGGACCGGCCGTGCCTGGACACTGCGCCAAGACTGTTAGGAGCTTTGCTGCGCTACTAGGCTGCTGTGTCTCTTTAATTTAGACTTGCCTCCCATTCCCACTTTTATCCTCAAGTTCATGGAATGAATGCTCGAGACATATTATTTGCAAATTGGACACACACAACAAACTTCCCAACTGTAAAATAATTATTTTTGCAAATTCTTAAAAAACACTCCTAATTCGTCTTAATTTGGTTTAGTAAAATTAAGTTTTATTAGGAAAATATGACGACACTCTTTACAAAAAGCCTGTTTCTTCTAGACAGCAGCCCCCTCGAAATCTTGAGTTTGACGGTCTCAAGAATGAGCTGTGGCCGGAGTATTGATTAGTTCATGGGTTGTTAAATACCTTAGTCATGACGATTACAGTTGTGTGTGTGTGTTTCACCCACCAGTGAGCGAGCTTAGGTTTGCCGGCGTGCAGGTGAGCTGTTCGTTTTGTGTGGTCTCCTTGATGGTCCACTAGAATTTTTGACACTCTAATACTGATTTTAAAGGTACAGATTCTGCCTAAAATTTTTTAGTTGTCCGAGGTTATGTGAGCATTATTTTACTGGGCAGATGCCTTTTAAGGAAACTACTATATCACTGTGGCTTTTGTCTTACAAAGTGACCCAGATGTGGACACTGCAGTTTCTTGACCATGAAAGTTCTTGCATTTTGCAAGTGTGTTCTTTGCCGTCTGCCAAAACTCTTGGGTGGATGGATGGATGTGCGCGTGTGCGCACACACACATACTTCAGAGGCTTTTTTTTTTTCTAACTTTAAAAATATGTTCACGAGATCTCCAAGTTAGAAGGAACCTAATGAAACATCTAGTTCATTGTACCCATGACCACCTCAACCATTTTCATTGATGGGGTTGGGTGGAAGGGTCCAAATTTCCTCATGGTTTCCTTGATTCCTTTTAGAAATAAGTTCTATTTCCTTTAAACATGAGACCTTTAAAACAGATTTCTGAATTTTTACTGCTTGTTTTTCTTATCCCCAGTAAAATTATATGCTGGCAGGCGTTTTATGACTGGAGTACATTAAGACTGAAGCCAGACCAGACCAGAGGACATTAGCCCATCACTCGTTCCCTATACTTTGAGTATTTATGATCTGACCCCTAACGTGCATCCTCCAGGAACTCGACCACTGGAGGGGAATTAGATCAAACTCCTACCTTTGAGTATACACTTTGAGGACAAGTCCTCCAAATGACGCAGTACTTTGGGGAGTAACAGGGCAACTTGTCATTAGATCAGGTTCTTTTATAGGCGTTTTTGAGGTTACAGGTAAGCACGAGCTGTTGCTAAGTTGAGAATCCATTGATAACAGGGATAAAGAAGACCATGGAGATACACCCGTAATTTACAATTAGAGAAATTAGCTTCAGCAATTTGTCAAAGATCATGCAATTTCTCTCCATGTCTGTCTGACTCTAAGGTGGTTTTTTTTTTTTCCTGCCATTCTACATTGTTTGTTCTCCACTAACCTTGGATTTAGGAGGAAATAAAACAGACTGTTTGCAGGATTGTGGCGTAGTGAGCCTTCCTGGTGTCACTGATTGTAGAGCATGTTTCAGAGCCTGTTTTCTGAGGCCAGGCTGGGGGTTCATCTTCTTCCCAGGAAGGTTTATTGGACACACTTCCCCGGTTGGTTTCCCAGGGTTGATTCCAGTCACAGAGCTGTAGACTGTAATCCCTCCAAAATAGGCTTGGGTACCGTGGTGGGTGGAAGAGAGGTGAGCCGCGTGGCCTCCTGGTTTTCCCCATCCCCTCCCTCTTGCCCTTGTAGACTTTTTAATGAAGAGTTTTGGAATTGGCTATTGTCAGGCAACGCTGGAAAGCACAAAAATTCTCCCTTTCCAGAAGGGTTTGAAATGGCTTCGACTTGAAATGGCTGAGTTTCAGATGAACAATGTAGCGATTCCACAATCCCTGTAGTTGTGCTGTGCCCACAAGTGTCACTGCCGTCACCACGCAACACTTCCATAGCACTGACTATATGCCCTGTGTTGTATCTTTATCCCCGTGATTTATTTAATAACGGAGCCCCCATCTCCCACTCCCTTTCACCCATTTTGCCCAGTCTGCCTCCCCTCTGGCAACCATCAGTTTGTTGTCTGTATTTATAGGTCTAACTCTGCCTTTTGTTGGCTTACTCTGTTTTTAGATTCCACACGCAAGTGAAATCATATGGTACGTATCTTTCTCTGACTTACGTCATAGCGTAGCACCCTGTATATCCATCCATGGTGTCGCAAATGTAAAGATGTCATCCTTTTATGTTGCTGTGAAATATTCCTCATGTGTGTGTATACACATCTTAAGAATGAATTTTTTATGTATATTTATTTGAACACTTTGTTAAAATTTTTTTAATGTTTATTATTGAGACAGTGAGAAACAGAGCATGAATGGGGGAGGCACGGAGAGAGAGAGGGAAACACAGAATCTGAAGCAGGCTCCAGGCTCCGAGCTGTCAGCACAGAGCCCGACGCAGCTCAAACCGTGAGATCATGACCTGAGCCACCCAGGCGCCCCTATGTATATTTATTTTAGAGAGACAGAGTGTGAGCAGGGGAGGGGCAGAGAGAGAGGGAGACACAGAACCAAAACAGGCTCCAGGCTCTGAGCCGTCAGCACAGAGCCCAACATGGGGCTCAAACCCACAAACTGTGAGGTCGTGACCTGAGCCGAAGTTGGATGCTTACCTGACTGAGCCACCCAGGTGCCCCAAGAATGAATTTTTAAAAAGTAATGCAGTTGGTGCCTGGCTGGCTTAGTCAGTTGGGTGTGTGACTCTTGATCTCAGGGTTATAGGTTCGAGCCCCACATTGGGTGTAGAGGTTACCTTTATATCTTAAAATAAATATAATGTAGTTAGGATAAAGGGGAAAAAATGTACATTAAAGTGAGGCCAGAAACCTAGAGAAAATAATGCCACCCTCCCGTTATTCAACCAAGTGCCTTCAAATTCTGTGTCGGCACTTCCAAATCTAGTTGCTGGTTTCACTGGATTTACATTCCAGTGGAAGTTGGTGTTTTGTTTTTTGTTTGTTTTTTTCATTACCTTTTTATTAGTAATGGCTAATTGCTAAACTGTAGAGATTATGAAAACTTTTAAATTCCGAATCATTTGGGAATTCTCATTTGTAGTTTTTGGTCACCGCTCAAGATTGTAACATCCAAAACAATGGCGTTTCCATGAATGAAGGATTAGAAGTAAAAGCATCTAGGGGCTCTGACTTGCGTGGTGTTTTCCTTGAAACATGCCGTATTGGTTACCATGAGAAGAGGCCGGGAAGGAGAATCCCATCTGAGTGTCTGAGGCGTGAACAGACACGAGCCAACTGGAAGGTTGGGGCTCTATGGAGAATAAGAGATGTTCAGCGAAAGACTTGAGCTGCCATTTTAGGGGGCGGTGGCATTGTGGTAGGGGTGCTTCGTCCCTAGTGGAAGAATTCCGTAGGTTACTGGGTCATCTGTGTCAGGCTTGGCACATGCTAGAATCAGTATTGAGCAAAATTGCCCATTAAGCCTTCCATCTTGACTGCCATTTTATCACATTAGCTAATTTGAAACGTTTAGCAAACACCTTTTCTGTGTGGCAGTGGAAAGTGCCTGTTTTTATGTCAGAGCTGCTTTCAGACCTAGGCTTTAGCACGTCAGCATTCACTCTGGAAAGCTCATCCGCCTTGAAAGTTTTGACTAACAATTTTGCATTCTTAGTCGGCTTAGCCAAAATGGCGTATGGCAATTTGAGCTTTGGTCCAAGCTAGGATTTGGGAAATCCAACACTGGAAAGCAGTTGAATGTTTGAGATTCCACTAAAGTTTAAAGTTTGTGTCAGATCAACTTGATGGGTGAATTTTGTTTGTAAATAATTATTTCAGTCGAATACCGTCACCAATTTCTTGAAATTTTGTCTGTACGTCGTTGGTGGGAGTGGCCACCAACTGAAGGTCCCTTGATAAGAAGGAGGGAAAAACCCCAAAACTCTGTTAATTTTTTCTGATTTCTAAGTTGAATAATGCCAAACCTTCACCTTGGCCTTTTAGTTCAGTTATGCTCCACATTGTAGCAGGCCTTGAGCCTTAGGTTTCCGAGGCCGCCATCAGTGTGCATGGTGTTTAATTAGCACTACAAAGTGAAGCTGGTCAGTGAAGAGAGGAAAAAGCCCAGGTCTTGGGAAGGACGGATCCTCTCTCTCCATCCGTCAGGGCCTGGGGACCATGGACAGGTTAACGCTGAGTTTCTGAGCAAAATGTAACTCATTTTTTATTTATGAATTGTTTTTTTTTAATCATTGGTTCAGATTTTATTTTTTTCATTTTTAAAATTTTGTTATACACATATAAAATATGTGAGTCTCAACAATCAAATTTATATTAAAATATATACTCATAATCACTACTCCAATTCTGCCTCATCTATTTCCTGCTTCCAATCAGAAACTACTTGTATTCTTTTCGGTTATTTATTTACTTACTTTCTAATTTTTTTAAATTTTTTTATTTAAAAATTTTTTTATGTTTGAGAGAGAGCAAGGCAGAGTGCAAGTGGGGGAGGGGCAGAGAGAGAGACAGAGACACAGAATCCGAAGCAGGCTTCAGGCGCTGAGCCGTCAGCACAGAGCCCGACACGGGGCTGGAACTCACGAACCGTGAGGTCACGACCTGAGCTGAAGTCGGATGCTTAACCAACTGAGCTAACCAAATTAGCCCCACTAATTTTCTTTTAATTCCAGTATAGCCAACATGTAGTGTTAATTTGGTTTCAGATGTACAGTACAATGATGCAGCAATTTCATATATTACTCAGTGCCCATCAGGATGAGTGTGCTTTTTATTCCCCATCCCCTACCCACCTTCCCTCTGGTGACCTTCAGTTTGTTCTCTATAGTGAAGAGTCTGGTTTTTAGTTTGTCTCTCTTTTTCCTTTGTTTCATTTCTTGTCTTTTTTTTTTTAAATATAATTTATTGTCAAGTTAGCTAACACACAGTGTATACAGTGTGTTCTTGGTTTTGGGGGTTAGAATCCTGTGGTGCATCGCTTACATACAACACCCAGGGCTCATCCCAACAAGTGCCCTCCTCAATGCCCATCACCCATTTTCCCCTCTCCCCCGCCCCCACCATCAACCCTCAGTTTGTTCTCTGTATTTAAGAGTCTTTTATGGTTTGCCTCCCTCTCTGTTTGAAACTATTTTCCCCCCATGGTCTTCTGTTAAGTTTCTCAACTTCCACATATGAGTTTGAAAACATGTGATATCTTTCTCTGCCTGACATTTCACTCGGCACAATACCCTCCAGTTCCATCCACATGGTTGCAAATGGCAAGATTTCATTCTTTGTCATTGCCAAGTAGTATTCCATTATATGTTTAAACCACATCTTCTTCTTCTTTATCCATTCATTCGTTGATGGACATTTGGGCTCTTCCCATAATTTAGTTATGTTGAAGGCGCTGCTATAAACATTGGGGTACATGTGCCCCTATGAAAAAGCATTCCTGTCCCTTGTTCTGTTTCTTAAATTCCACATAGGAGTGAGATCATACGGTATCTGTCTTTCTCTGACTGATTTATTTAGCTTAGCCTAATACTCTCTAGCTCCATCCATGCTGTTGCGAATGACAAGATTTCATTATTTTTTATGGCTGAGTAATATTCCGTTGTATATCTATCCCACATCTTCTTTATCCATTCATTAGCCGTTGGATACTTGGCTGCTTTCCATACTTTGGCTATTGTAAATAATGCTGCAATAAACATAGGGGTGCAGGTATCTTTTTGAATTAGTGTTTTCGTATTCTCTGGGTAAATACCCAGTAGAGGAATTGCTGAATCATATGGTAATTCTGTTTTTAATTTTTTGAGGAACGTCCATACTGTTTTCCACAGGGAACGCACCAGTTTGCATGCCCACCAACAAACAGTGCATGAGGCTTCCATTTCCTCCACGTCCTCGCCAACACTTGTTTCTTGTGTTGTTGATTTTAGCCATTCTGACAGATGTGAATTGCATCTCCGTGTGGTTTTGATTTGCGTCTCCCTTGAGGATGAGTGATGTTGAGCATCTTGTCATGTGTCTGTTGGCCATCTGGATGTCTTTGGAGAAATGTCTGTTCATGTCTTATGCCCATTTTTAATTCGATTATTTATTTTTTGGGGTGATATTGAGCTGTATAAATTCTTTATATGTTTTAGATACTCCTTACCAAATGTCATTTGCAAATATCTTTTCCCGTTAAGCAGGTTGTGTTTTTGTTTTGTTAGTGGTTTCCTTTGCTGTGCAGAAGCTTTTTATTTTGATGTGGTCCTAATAGTTTTTTTTCCCCCACCTCAGGAGACACACCTATGAAAGTGTTGTATTGACTGATGTCAGAGAAATTACTGCCTATGCTCTCTTCCAGGATTCTTATGATTTCAGGTCTCACACTTAGGGCCTTAGTCCATTTTGAGTTTATTTTTGTGTATGGTGTAAGAAAGTCATCCACTTTCATTCTTCTGCATGTGGCTGTTCAGTTTCCCCAACACCATTTGTTGAAGAGACTGTATTTTTTTCCATTGCATATTCTTTCCTCCTGTGTCAGGGATTAATTGACCACATAATTGTGGGTTTATTTCCGGGCTCTCTCTTCTGTTCCTTCGATCTGTGTGCCTATTTTTTGTGCCAGTACCACACTGTTTTGATCACTGCAGCTTTGTAGTATATCTTGAAGTCCAGGATTGTGATACCTCCAGTTTTGCCGTTCTTTTGTAAGATTGCTTTGGCTACTCGGGGTATTTTGTGGTTCCATGCAAATTTTGGGATTATTCGTTTATTTCTTTGTTTCACGTTGGAATCTTAAATAGATTAGCAAGTAAGTAACGTGTAAAGAAAATCAGATTTTTCCTTGTTTAAGTGCTAGGTTAAATGTACTTTGATTTTATTAGAGGGCAGACATACAGGCCAGTTGCAGATTGGGAAGGAGTATCTATCCGCAGACCTCTTCTCCTAAGATCTGTCTTCCAGATCTGACATTCGTGCAGGACCAGAGGAAGGGAAAAAAGCCTGGACACAGGCAAAGTCGTTTTATTTTTCAAGTTACTGCGGGGTAGAGCAGACTGATCTCTTCTTCAGAAAAGTTCCGCTGCCTTAGCACCAAGACAGTGCAATGCACATCTTCTGGGGGCAGCAAGGGGGCCCCGTCTGCTTCCGCTGAGTGCTCCAACACTGAAGGGAGCGGGGAAGATTCCGGACAGAGCCGGGGTCGTGCCGTAAGCCTAACGGTTACAGCAAACCACGAGGTTGGTGCCCACAGGGAAATGGCGTCCCCATTCACAGAGGAGAAAAATGGGTCGGTTTGTGAAACACCTTGCCCGTGGTCACGAGGGCATGACCTACCACTTGAACATGCTTTACTCCAAAACTTAGTCCTGAAATGTCACCTTGTGTTTTCCCCCTCTACAATGTTGCTTTTTTTTTTTTTTTTTTTTGTAGTATTTCTCTTTGGAAATCAGCAGCACTGGAAAGGCCAGAGTTATTTGCTCTTTTTTGCATAGGCTTCTAGTTTCAGAACAGCTGAGTGGCCTTTGTGCTGTTTGGATGCCCTGGGCGTCAGCGAGGCTGCAGGAAGCGCATGCGTGTTCAGTTCTGCTGGGAAGGCCCGGGCTCTGGCTGGTTTGGGTGAACAGACCCATTCACACCCGGTTCACTTGACAGTCATTTGCCTAAAATTTGGATTTTAAAATATGTTAATGTTTCATATCAGTAGGATATTTACTTTCATATAAATATTTTTCTTTTCTAATTTTTATTTTATTAAATTTTTAAAAATTTAATAAATAAATAAATATTTAATAAGTAAATAATAAATAAATAAATAAATTTATTTATTTATTTTTGAGAGAGAGAGAGAGAGAGAGAGAGAGCGCGCGTGAGCAGGGGAGGGTCAGAGAGAGAGGGAGACACAGAATCCGAAGCAGGCTCCAGGCTCCAAGCTGTCAGCACAGAGCCTGATGCGGGGCTCGAACCCACGAACTGCGAGATCATGACCTGAGCCGAAGTCAGATGCCTAACCGACTGAGCCACCCAGATGCCCCTAAATATTTTTCTTTTTAAGCCAATGAAGACAAGAATACCTAGAAGGAAAGGTTAAACATTTTAAACTCATCAGTAGAGCAAGTAGAAATGTCAGCCCTCATACCTTCCTTATAGATTGCTCGGAGGTGCTCTAACTACTGTATCTTATCTGAAGGTATTTGTTTGAAAAAATCTTACTGAAAACACAAAATTAAGGCAGAAGTACCCTTAGAAGAATGGAATAAAAACGATAATTTTTTTAAAGAAAAATTTTCTACAGAAAATTTTAGATAGGAATCAGTATCTAAAAATGAATGTTTTGTGCCGAGTACGTTCTACATTAAATGCCATGACTGTGGCAAACATTGTTTTCAGAGCGGATCGTGGGTGAACGTGTCATTTAGCAAATTCATTACTAGGTGGACTGGATTTTAGGCAAATTTGATGCCTGATGTAGAAGTTATTAATGTCCGTTTTTTTCCCGATTGTAATAGGAATATATATTCATTGTAATAGTTGAAAAGGAAAAGAAAGTATAAGGAAGAAAATAAAAATCATCCATAATCCTACCTCAGAGTTAGTGTTTTAAGTCTCTTATTTTTTTTATACACACTTTTTTTTAACAGAGTCGAGCTCATACTCAGTGAGCAGAGCTGTGCTCTAAGCATCTCCCTCCACACTGTCCTGCCTGTTGAGCAGGCTGAGCGAAGAACCCAGGAACATACCCCGAATGCATTTCGAGGAGCTACCCTCCAGAGTGTGGCCCGAAGCACTGGAGAAACGCAGTGGTGTCTGGACCTAGGAGGGGGGTGGGGGGGAGGGTAGGTTGCGTAGGGGTGCGGGACTCCAGAATTCCTCGGAAGAGGACTGGATCCTGGCAGCTACCCCTGGAGCCAGGCTTCATGCTGAGATGAATACCCCCATCAGATGGTTGGAAAACCCAAATACGGTCAGGAAGTCTTCTTGACTTAGCGGGCCCTTCCCTCACAGCCCCCTCCCTGCTTTATCTCAGCCACCTGGTAATATAATCCTGGCGGATGGGGTTCTGCTTCTGGGGACCCGGCCCCCCGGGTGCTGGGTGCTGTTACAGGGAGGAGGTCGGGCCAGCAGGGGCTCCCCTGGGACTCTGAGTGTCCACAGTGCAGACACTTTGGGGCTCTGGGTGACATCACACTTAGCTGCCGTGACAACTCGTGGTAGCTAAGGAGCCATTGAGCCGATCCTAGGTCAAACGTGTTGGGTTCCAAAGCCAAAGTCCTTTCTGTGTTGAGACCCCGGTTCGTTTGTTGGGCAGTTCTAGAGAGGCCCTGAGTGTGTGTGGCGACCGGAGCCGGCAGAAGCCCCTGTCCTTGTGGCAGCCTGCAGTCCGCAGGGAGCAAGGATGCAGACAGAACCAATGAAGGGCGCACCCCTGCAAGGCTCTGGAGGAAAATACCCTGGTGCTTCCACAGGGACCGGAGCGTCCCAAGAAGGCATCCGCCAGGTGCAGAGTGACAGCGACGGCCTTCTTCTGAAGCTGGAGAGGAACAAGAACGTGCTCAAGGTTGGGGGGCTCTGTGAATGGGGACCGGGCTTGGGAGACATAGAGATTCCCAGGTGCACCACCGAGCGAATGACAACAGAGGCTGGAAGTGTCCAGGGGGCACACTGCTTCCTGGTGGCCTTGGGAGGACTTGGGGGGAAAGGAGGTGCGTGTGACCGCTGGTCTGGGTGGAGTAGAGGGCCTGGGGCTCAGACGGGGACCAGGGTGGGCAAGATGACAGTGCGCCAGCGTGCGCGGTGGCCGACAGCTTACCCCGCAGAGCCCTACCGTGAAGGGTCTTGAGCATCGTGGAACATTTCAACACAACCAAGACATGGCCCACGCTCTTAGGGGTGACAACCCAACAGGGCGAGGAAAAGGAGCCCAAGTGAATTCGCAGGTGACAGGCGGGGTTCAGGTCCAGGGCTTGTACTAGATCCTGCCTCCGAACCGCTCCTGACGTTGTGCCTGCAGTCAGTGGGGGCCCGGGACACGGGGGACCCTGTCGCCATCAAGCCCTCCCTCTGGCTCTTCATTTTGTCCCATATGCAGTTTCCAGCCCTGTAGCTTGCTCCTCACTCAGCCGTGCTCCCGGACTACTCGGGACTCCCAGGTTTTCCCGGATCGGTGTCTGGGGACCGATCCCCCTGCCCTATCACACGGGATAACCCTGATCTCCAGAGTGCCAGGCCTGCACTGAGTGCTGCGTTGACCCCCGCCTCATCTGGTCCTCCGACAGCCCCACGAAGGCAGAAGACGACCCCAGTCCGTCAGGGAGCTGGAGCGCGGGGCTCCGTGCAGGAGCGGCTCCCCCTCCCCCCTTGCCTGCCAAGGCCACTTGGCTATGACCCCCGGGACTGTGCTAGTGGCACGTCACCCCCCGCTTCTGTGGGCCCCGGGTCCCTGAAGCACAAGTTCATCTGGCTTGCAAAGCAAGAAGGAGCAGTTTGTCACTAAAGCCAGCGGAGGCTGTGAGCAATGTGCCCTTTCCTTTCCAACACGTGTGTGGGGGCCAAGATGTGCCCTTTCAGGGTGGGGGCCTGTGTCTCTGCAGAGTCCTCCCCCAGAAAGCCTTCCAGTCCTTGACATCCATCACTGTGGGGGCTCAGGTTTGCGAGGCTGAATACGGATGACTCTTTATTGAATCAAGGCTAGAAACAGCTCTTTCTGTGTTCACAGATCATCGCAGGCACCCCCTTGCCCTCACCACCACCTCCCGGCCAGCGGCCCGCAGCCCGCTCGGGGCCCAGGCTCTGCAGCCTTCTGCCCCCCAGTCCCTACCACCCACCCACTCCGTAGTCCAAGAGATCAAGTCTGGATTCCTCTCAGTGCCCTGGAGTCTGGGGGAGGGGAGACACAGGAGAGACGTCTGCACTCACCCCTGGTGGGAGACATTACAGTCTGACCAAAGGCCACCCCAGTCCCAAGGCATTTGGCACCTTGTGACCCGAATGGAAGACCCTGGAAAAACAACCTAACAGGCATTTGGGGACAAGCCCGTCCTCTTGACGCTGCCTGTCTGTCTGCTGGTTCTAATTACAGCCTTCACTGGAGGCTGAAGCGGAGGGTACAGCAGTGAACAATGAACATCTCAGCCTGGAGAGGAGTTTTGAGGGGGTGTAGCCGTGGGGGGCTGGGGCAGGGCCGCGGGAAGGGGAAAAGTGAGTACAGAGCGCTGGGCACCTTTGCCAGAAAGAGGTGATGGGAGTGTGGCCAGAGGCAAGACCTTGCACCTGCTGGCCCCCGATTGCCCAGGTACACGCCTCCCCCCGCCCCCCACCCCCCCACCTAAACAAGCCGGCCGTGACCTGGGCTCCCTTACCTCTTGGATGTGAGGCAAACAGACAGGGGCTGGCACCAACCATGTGTGGCCGGCTGGCTCCTTGCCCTGAGGAGCACTTATGAGCCTCAGGCGCCTGGTGAGAGTCCTGGGCGGGTCAGAGGAGGGAGACTGAGAGCACCCCCTCGTATGCCTTCCTTATGCTCGGAGACTCTTGTCCAACTGCTCACTGCCCATCCCCCTCTGTGCCTGGCTGCTGCCACTCACCCTGTAGACCGAAGCTGAGATAGCATCTTCTCAGGCTGGCATAGACTCCCCCAACCCCCAAAGCACTCCAGCTAAGTCTCTTGCACCCGCTCTTTCAAAGCCGGGCCCTGTCCTGATGCACATCTGGACCCGCAGCCCATGATGTGTGGTAGATGCTTGTCAGTGTGAGTTCTGGGAATGAGGGACTGATCACTTCCTGGCCTGAGGAGCTCCCGATGTTCCCGGGGTGGGGGGGAACCCCAGCTAGCATTTATGAAGGCTTGCCGTGCTAGGGCACTGCCCAGTGCCTTACATGCATGATCTCACTGAACCCTGTAAGCAGAGAATATTGTAGTTCCTATTTGATCGACAATGAAACTGAGGCACAGGGCAGTTAAATACTTGCCCGAGGTCCCACACCTTCTAGATGGTGGAGCCCATCGCTGCGGAGTGTTCAGGGCAACGCAGCTTCCATTCAGTTCTCAAAACACCCCTGTGGGGGTAGTGTTGTTGCCTGGAACCTAAGTGTTGGGGGAAATTCAGTGTCTTGTTCAAGGGCACCAGCGAGGAAGCAGTTGGGTCAGAATTCAAACCCTCCAACCAGTTCTGAGCAGACAGACTCTGGAGAGAGGACCCTGAAGGCCAAGGGGGCCCCTCCAGGCAGGAGCTGTTTCTGCCTGTGGTCCGTCCCACCTGACTGGGAAGAGACTCCGATGTGACAACTCTTATCGACGTTTAGTGAATAAATTGTGACAGGGAGCCCGGCTGATGGGCATGTGGTTGGTAACTAGAAGGTTCTCATAGGTCACAGGGGTCACCTTCAGAACCCTTTCCTTATGGGGTGCCTGGGGGGCTCAGTCGGTTGAGCGACTGACTTCAGCTCAGGTCATGATCTCGTGGTCCACGGGTTCAGGCCCCGCATCGGGCTCTGTGCTGACAGCTCAGAGCCTGGAACTTGCTTCAGATTCTGTGTCTCCTTCTCTCTCTGCTCCTGTCCCGTTCCTGCTCTGTCTCTGTCTCTCAATAATAAATAAATGTAAAAAAAAAAAATTAAAAAAAAAAGAACCTTTCCTCGGATCAGGACTCACTTCCGGTTACCCAGAGTCTTCCAGTTCATCCCCTTGCTGGCTTTGGCAGGTTTTTGGGAGTGAAGGGACGGGCTAAACAGGTTTACGAGTATGGCCAAGGCAAACACAGCACAGAACTTGCCCGGTGCAGTACAGGGAATTAAGCTGTAATTTATGTGACGGTAAAAAAACCAATTTGGGCCTGTGATTCATTTTTATACAAAATGAATGTGATGTTGGGCGCCTGGATGGCTCAGTCAGTTGAGCGTCAGACTTCAGCTCAGGTCATGATCTCACAGTTCGAGCCCCGTGTCAGGTTCTATGCTGACAGCTCAGAACCTGGAGCCTGGTTTGAAGTCTGTGTCTCCTTCTCTCTCTGCCCCTCCCCTTCTGTCTCTTAAAAATAAATAAATGTAAAAAAAAATTTTTGTTTTAAATGAATGTGATATCGCTGCCCTAGATGCTAGGAGTGTTCAAGAGAGAGCCGTGCCAAGGCGCACATTCAGCTTTAGCGGTTTGTCCTTCCCAGGAGCACAGGCTGACTTGAGAGTCACGCCTGCGCTCGTCCCAAGTGGAGTTGGCGGAAAAGGGTGCAGGGCAGACTTGCGAGGGAGGGCAGACCGTCTTCGCTACAGGTAGACGACTGTGTACCTGGCTGGCAGCCACTCTCTCCCTCTGTATCAGCCCCGAATCTCTGAACGGAGCCATGAGCAGAAAAGCCTTCTAAGCTCTGGGAAGGCAAGTCTCGGGGCCACACGCCAAGGGGCCCTGTCGACGATGGGCAGCTCTCACGTGGCATCCACGGCCAACACCCGCCCTGACCCACCTGTTTTCGCAGCTCACCCCCAGATTACCCTAGATGCCTGTCACTTCAGCTAGCTTCAGTCTCCCAGGGCCTGGACTCCACGCAGAACGCAGAGCCCATGAAACAGACCCTGTTTCCGGCACGTTACGGTCGGACGAGGAAACTAATTCAGAGAAGAGGTGTCTCGCTCCTAGTTGCACGTACCCAGCACAGACAGCTGCTTTGCCGATCGATTAGCCCATTGCGTGCAGGGAGGGGAGGAGAGGGGTTTTTGGGCCTCAGTTGCCTTTTTAAAAGACAAGCGCTGTGAACCACGGGAGTTCCGTCTTTTCTCTGCATCCTTCTGTGCGGCCCGGCGAGCTTTCCGCCCGTTTATTTCTTCCAGAAAGCCCGACGAAGGGGATTTGGGGGCGAGGAGCCAGAGCAGGGCTCAGAGGGAAGTGGAAGGAAGGTAGAGGCTGGAGTGGAGCTGTGAGGCGACTGCGAGTCCGCCCTGGGCCCGGCGATGATGCGGACCAGACGGATCCTTCTTGGGGATCCCGGGAACCCGGCGTGAGTCCGTGTTAATTCACTTCTCCCGCGAACATTCACTGTGTTCCAGATTTTAAGTTGTTCTTCCAGTTTGTTTTGTGTTGTTCTGAACAGGAGCCGGTTTTTTGTTTTTTGTTTTTTTGCAAACAGTGTGTACGAATCTTGAGGGCAAAGACCATATTCTAGACTTCGTTTTTTTTCTCCCCTCAACCCAGTGCAGAGCAGAAAAAGCCTGGCTTTGACCTGATTGACCTTCTAAGGATCTCCCGGATCTTTCTTTACCTGTATGCACAAAAGTTAGGGTAACCACAACGTATTTGCATATACACCAAAAATAAATCAATAAAACTCTCTGTGTACCTCTCAGAAAAGTATTTCTCTTCTCCGTGCCTCAGTTTTTCCATCCATAAGATGAGGCCAAGCGACTGGGGTTCTTGGGGGGAGAGTCCGGCTCCAAACTCCTTTGGATTCCAAGTCTCCTCATCTATCAGGAATGTTTTTCCTCCGAAAACCGTGATTTGCTGAAGGCTTGGTCTCTCCTCACCAAGCAATGGCCTCCTCTTTCCCACCAGGCTCTTGCCAGCCAGCCTGACCCCCTGGGGTGCCCCACCACCTCCCTTTGTTTGCTGGGGGTGGGGGGGGCCTGGAACGGAAGAAGGAGCCAGCCCCTCCCGGCTTCTCAGAGGCAGTCTTGATGAATACAGATACGTCCTTTTTTGCATATTAGCACCGGTGCCAGTCTGAACCCAGCTGTGTGCAGCGTAAGGTGAAATATAGATTCCCCAGCTCGGCCACGGCTTCTCCACGCGGCTAATGGAAAAGCCTTCTGAGTGGGCCCACGATGCATATGCATAAGCTCTCCTTTGGCAACGACGAGGGTGGGCCGAAGGGGATTTCACTCTCTTCTCTGCGATTCTTTGGGTTTCCTTCAAGAGCAGCGGGCCGTCTGGGCTGCGCACCGATGTGAGGTGTACTGGCCGGGCCCTGGACAGGCCTCTGGGGATCTCTGGGACTTGGGTCTGGAACCAGAACCCGCCCTCCCGCCCACCCGCTCAGCCTGGCGGCAGGAGGCCTGGTCTGGCAGCAGGGAACAGGCTTGCATCTTCTGCAGGACACACAGCTCAACTTTCCTGGTGCTGGAGGCCTTTCCTCATCTGCCCCCAGGTTCCCCACTCTCCCTGTCCGCCAGCTCCAGATGGACCAGCTCGTCCTGTGTGTCTGAGCCTCTGCCTCCTCTCCAGCCTGCAGGGGGCCCCCTCTGGGTTCCTGTAGCCCAGGGGTCTGCCTCGGCCACACACCTGCACTTGGAGCTCACGTCTGTCCCCACAGGCCCCTGAGCCCTCCCTGGCCCCTTCACACAGCGAAGAAGGCCCAGGGCCAGTGCTCGTGTAACTTCCTTGTTCAAGAATTCAGGGTTTTTTTTGTTTTGTTTTTTTTTTAACTAAAAATTCTTTTCTTTCGTAATGTTTATTTTTGAGAGAGAAAGAAAGTGCACAGCAGGGGAGGGGCAGAGAGAGAGGCAGACACAGACTCCGAAGCAGGCTCCAGGTTCTGAGCTGTCAGCACAGCGCCCAATGCGGGGCTCGAACTCATGACGAGCGAGATCATGACCTGAGCCGAAGTCGGACGCTTAATTGACTGAGCCCCACCCCCCGGGCAGCTCTCGAATTCAGGTTTGATACCTTGCTGGATCTTGAGACAGGTGTGTATCTTGCAGAGGCCGAGATTAGGCAGAAAAGCCAGTCCGAGGGGATCGTCTGGGCACCTTTAACGGGAAACGACTCAACGGAGAGGACCGGCTGCTGCAGGATGCTGTTGCTATTGCTGCAGAATCTCCTTTCCAGGAAACCTGTCAGATCCCTCTGTGGGTAGGGACAGGACGTGGGGCCGCTGGTCACAGGGAGGAGTCGGTGGGCCCTGGGGTGCACGCCCTGCCCTCCATCCGGCCCTGCCAGGACTCCTAGGTGGCCACTCTCCCCGCAGTCCTGGGCTGGGATGGCTGGGAGAGCCATGGAGTTTATATAGCTTCCCCTGTATATATTTAGAGATAAGAAGTTCATTTAGGGATCAGGGGCTGCTTCTTGTCTATGCATCATTAAGCAGACCACATCTGCTACTGAGCGAGCAATCAGCAGAATATTGAGAAAAGTTATAAAGAAATCTTTGCGACGCTTCATTTTCCTTCCCAGCTCCCCGAGTCCCGGCTCCGACTCTCGCGAAGGCGCGGACCGAGCCGGGCTGCAGAAGCAGCCTCAGGCCCGGGCGCTGGAGTCCGAGGAGCAAGAAGCGATTCCCCTTTGGCCCGCGGCCCTCACACAGCGCGTGCGCATGGAGGGCGGACGGTGGTCGGCGGCAGAGGGGCGACCTCCGACAAAGTTCCACGTGCATTTTTCCCGTGGTGGCCACGTCGGAAGTCGAGGGGCCCACGGCAGCCCTGAGCACTGCTCTGTGGTCAGAGGCTGGAGACCAGACTTACGTAGATTCTCTGGGTGACCTTGACCCAGCCGTTTCCCCTCTGTGGTCCTCAGTCTCTTTATCTGTGAAACGGGCGTTTGGCGGCTGCTGCTGCAGCCAGGTGCTCCTGGGGGCTGCTGCTTCCCGGCCCAGCGAATACCTCTGGCCTTGGCTTGCCCAGGTGGGTGGCGCGGAGGGTGGCCTGCTGGAGCTCTGGCCGTGGGGAGACCAGACGAATCATCCTGGGCTCTGGAGGCTCGGAGCTGGGAACTGGGGGGTGGGGGTGGGGGGACAGCAGGTGCGTGTCCAGCCTCCCCGGCTCCTCACCAGGCCCACAGAACTGAGAGCCTCGCCCCCTCCCTGGAGCCCTCTGGCCAGCCTGGCCTGTCCGCAGGCCCCGGGGGTGGTGATGTGGTGGCCGGAGGCCTCTCCCAGGCGCCGGTCCGCCAGCGTGACATGCGGCGCGTTAAACTGCAGGTGTCACTGTTAGCCCTGTAATGGGGGCTCGGCTCTCCGGCCCCAGGGCGGCCACAAAGGAACCTGCTCCTCCTGGCCGGCGGGCTCCGCCACCAGCGGCTCGGCCAGGGGCGCAGAAGCGCGGCGCCTCCTCCTGCCGCCGCCCCTCGGGCCGCATCCCCCGGGGAGGTGGAGGGGCCCGCGGAGGCCGCACTGCGTTTGCGCGGAGCCCGGGCGGGGGGGGAGACGTCCCCTGCGGGGCTCCTGGGCTGGGCCTCGGCCTTCGCGACCTCCCGGGCAAGAGGGGCGACAACGCGCTGGGAGCCGCACGCAGCCGCGTCCATGCGGTCAGCGGGATGGTCGGGGTCCACGCGGTCCGCGCGCCCGCGGACCCGGAGTCCAGGCTGGGCGGGGACCCTGAGCAGAAGAGACCGAACGCGTTTCCCTTTATTGAGCAGCCAGCAAGGGAGGAGAGACCCGAGTAAAGAGGGATGCCCCCCCCGCAGGGGTGGGGGTGGGGAGGGGGCTGTATCTCAGATGGCGACCCCTCCCCCCTCCCCCCTCACAGGCGGCCAACAACTTGGTGCTTCCGGATGTAAAAGACCCTTCTTAGAAGTCTCCCCCCCCCACCCCAGAAATGATCAGGTGGGCGCTGTTTTTCTGGGGAATTCACGCCAGAAACCACAGCCTGGCCTGCGCTGGCCTGTCCACTCCCTGCAGGTGCTTCGCGAAGCCCACCGACCCTTCTTTGGGGTCTGCTGAGCCCCGACATAACCTCCCCCATTTATTTTTGCTCCCCTTCTTTTTCATTCTGCATTTTGCCCTGGACACAAAAACGTCTGCTGGAAACAGGTTTTGCGGGGGGGTCTCTACCTGGGAGCTGGAGGGCCCCCACGTCCCCAAGCTGGAGGGGACAGGGCTGCGGGGCTCTGGGCCTCTGGGCTCCCTTCATTTCTGTTTTTCCAAAAAAAAAAAAAAAAAAAAAAAAAAAAGAAAGAAGGAGTGCGCATGCGCAGGTGTTGGGGAAGGCGAGCACAGAATATTTCCAGGCCTTAAAAAATGAAGAAAAATAAATTTTTGAATAAGAATGGTCCATGTACTGTGACCGCAGGGCAAATGCAAATGTCTGTTTTCAAACACAGACTCGTGAATTCTTATTACGAGTTCGTGACTGCGCCTCCAAGCAGGACATTACATATTCATAAGCGCCAGGCACCTCGCGCCTCACTTCAGGTGTGGCCTTCCCAGCACCCATGTCCCTTTAATCATGGGGGAAGAAGAAAAAGAAGGAGAAAACAAGGAAGACCGTGACCGGCCGCACTTGGTCTGTTTCCTTCAGTTCCTAAAGCGTTAAGGGAATAGGAGATAAAAAGATGCGTGCGGAAAAGAAGCAGCCACAGCCGTCCTCCACAAAGATCTTTTTAGTGTCAAGTTAAATGTACACAAATAGCGGATGATGATCTCTTTTATTGGACTAACATTTATCCAGTAATATCCACACACTTTTAAAACCATTGAGGCCTCCTCTTCAGGTGTTCATTTGAATAGAAATAGCTGAATGAGTGTTTTTATAATTGATCCCCTGAGAACCGAATGTCTAGCGCTGCATAACTAACATTTTCCCATTGCTGGGGTTTTTTTTTTTCCCCCAAATTGCCACTCTGCAAAATTAGGATTTTGTACAGTTTTGATAAGAGAATTAACCTCCCACGTGCCAAACTCCCTGAGTTCGAGAGCCTCCCAGGGAGTCGGCCTGTTCGGTGTCGGCTCCCAAGCCAGCTCACTGCCAAGGGCAGGGCGTGGGGGGGGGGGGGCAGGGGCCTCCGCTGCCTCTTGGTTTCAGGGAGAAAACTTCCAGGATCGGGTGCGAGGTGGAGTTGATGGAGGCTTCTGGGCCCAGGGATGCTGGCTTCTTGATTCCACCTTTGCGGTCAGCAGGGCGGGCTTTGCACTCCCCGGCCACTCTCGAATGGCCTCGCGCTGGCCCCATGTGGCCCCGGTGTGTGCCTGGAGCCCCGGACCTAGAGGAGAACAGAAGACTTTTCTCTCCTTCCAGTGCTTTCTCGGAGTACTGCCATGTACTTCCGTGTTCCACTAGTTTGGGGGTTAGAATCAAAATATATGCTCATTGCAGAGAACTGGAAAGCTATGTAGAAATACAAAGTTCGAAAATAAGTATCATCCCCGATTCTACCACCGAGGGCTAGACATTGCTGGGTTTCCTACCAGCCCTTTTCTACGTGTGTGTATTAAATATATGTATATGAAATTGGGATCGTGCTCTACATACACTGTTGTGTCCTTTTTTCCCTTTGAATGGTTCGTACAAAGCATCTCCTGTGTATTTATGTATGTATTTATTCTTTAATGTTTATTTTTTGAGCAAGAGAGGCAGAGCGCGAGCAGGGAGGCGCAGAGAGAGAGAGCGAGACACAGAATCCGAAGCAGGCTCCAGGCTCTGAGCTGTCAGCACAGAGCCAGACGCAGGGCTTGAACTCACGAACTGTGAGATCGTGACCTGAGCCGAAGTCGGACGCCCAACTGACTGAGCCGCCTGGATGCCCCTCTCCTGTGTCTTTAAACACGTTTGTCAGCATCAATTTAGTGGCTGCACACACGGCCATCAAATGGCTGTAGTTGAATGAATTTAATTGCCCTTATTGATAGACGTCGAGGTGAGAGCTTTTTGTGTTTTTTGTTTGTTTGTTTGTTTTGTTTTGACTGAGTATAAAAGACTCGACCCTGGCCCTTCTGGGAGGGGCTTTATTTAAACCAGAGCAAGACAGTTACTTAGGAAGAAAAATTTCCCTGTGTGGCTCGGAAGTGATGGAAAATGCAAAATTCTTCACCTGAGCGGTGAAAGCCATCTCCAGTAAGACAAGCCCCTGGTGACCTGAGCTGGTGGCAGTGGCCAGGGCGCCAGGGGCCGGGACCTGGGGTCACCCTTTCCCTCCGGGGCTGTGCTGCTCTCACACGTCCCTTCCCGCTCTGAGTAAACTTGCCACCTGCCCTGTGTTCAGCAGGCTGCTCTCACCTGTAGGGAACAAACCCCCAGCTTGGCTAGCTTCAAATGCAGGGACATGACTCTGTCACGTGACAGGGTCCCCGACGCGGCAGCTCCAGGGTGGCCAATTCAGCCACTTGCCTGACACCACCGACGACCCCCGACTCTCCACGGCCACCCTCAGCATGCGCTCCATGGGGCGCATCGGCTGCCCCGGTCCAGGCCTGCCGTCCACACACGGTGAAGTCCTTTGCTGGAAAAGGGGCTTCAGGTGGGATTTTTTTTTCTGGCAGCAAGGACAACCTTTCCAGAAGGCCAGACCTCATTCCCTATCCAGCCTCCCTCGCCTCCCATTGGCTAGAACCACACGCCCATGCCCAAGCCAGTTGTTGGCAAGAAGGGGATTCATCCTTCCTGAGGCTGAGGCTAGGGGCTACCTGGGAAGGGGCGGTGGGGGGGACTGTGGGTGGCTCGGGATGTGCATTTGCCCTTCTGGGCTTAGAATCCTGGGCCCCCGGGCCCCACCTTCCGCAGGCCCCTCCAGCCTTCCGGCATTGACCTCTTCAAGCTGCAGGTTCACTTGGAAACCAAGGGAGCCTCACCAAGTGGCTAGAGTGTTAACCGTCCCGGCTTTCGCCGTTGGTGGGGGGGGGAGCACTTGGGATCCTGCAGTCCACGGTGAGAGTTGGGGTGGCCTCCGTGGTGGTGTCCCCAAATCCCAGTGTGCCCCAGGAGCCTCCGTGGTGGCCCTGCTTGGGTGGGCCCCAAGAGGCTGCCTCACTATCATAGATCCCCTCCCCTGCCCTCTCTCTCTGCTGCCCTACTGTGTTCTGCCTTCTCAGTTCCGTCCCTCCCACGTCTCGAAACAGAATGTTAATTTTCCTATGGAGAATCCCTCCTCCACAGGCAGCCCATCTGGATTGGGAGGGGGCCAATCCTACCCCGGCCCAGTGCCGTGATGGGTTCGGGGTGAAGGATAGCCGGCCATGGCGTTACACCCCCAGCTCAGTCTGATTGGTTACTATGGGGATGGGCACACGATCCAAAGCTGTTTCACTAAGAGTTGATCTCGGGACGTCTGCTGAGATTTATGGGTAAGAAGTGTGCTTTCATTCCCTAGAGGCCTTGAGGATGTGAGACCAGAGCTCTGGCCATCCCCAACTCACTACCACGGGGGAGAGAGTCTCCTTGACAGTGAACCCAGCACAGAAGAAAGCAGAGTTAGGAGGTGGAGGGAGAGTGGGTCCCGAGGGCGTCCATTGTTAAACGCCTAGATCCAGCCATACCTGAAGTAGCACTTCCCCTGAAATGATCATTTCTGGAAGCCAATCATTTTTCTTTCCACATGACCTGGATTGAGTTGGGTTTTTGTTGCAGCTGAAAAGATCCTTGATCGAAACAGCTCCCGAACAGGCTACTCTTCCAAAACCAGGATCCCACGGCCATGCTTCGATTACCAGCCCAGATCCTGGGGCAGACCGGGCCCTAGTGATCCCGACTTGGCGGCTTCCTTTGGGTGCGAAAGACTGAAGCCAAGCCTGGTGATCCCTCCTGGGGCCACTGGCTGCAGTCCCCAGAGCTCCTCTGCTTCCCCCCTGCCCGCTGAGAGAGCTGATGTCCTCTCTTGACGAGAAGTCTGGCGGGAACAGGATGGGCATTTCCCTCCCTCTCCCCATTGACTCCTCCCTCTGCCCAGGCTTCGACAACTCCAGGGATAGTTTCCCGATAATTCAGCTGAAAACCTCCACGGCTCAGTTTCTGCGCCTCTGGGTTGTCCCCTCAGGCTCCTCCAACGACGCGGCTCCTTCCTGGGGCCCGTGGTCGGAGTGCGTCTCTGGCCACGTCACTCTTCAGCCAAGCGTGGCACATTGCCTGTGTTCATGCTTCTTCATAAATCATGTCTCCGGCCCGCTAATCACCGCGTGCACATTTCAAGGGATGCTTTGCATTTTTCATCGGCTCCCGTGGTGACAGGCTTCGTTCCTTCTAAGGAGCGAAGGGCTTTCAGTCGAAAAGACGCCATGCCCCTGTGTCCGAATGCTCGCGAGGCCAGAAGGGAAAGGAAATGGGGTAGGAGACTTGGTGTATGTGGGGGGTTACTGGGACCTGGTAAACTAGGGCCTGTGACCCTGCCCAGACGGGGTGTCTGCCTCTCAGGGCCAGCCGGCTGTCACCACGTAGGAATCCATCCGGCTCAGCATTGTCGAGGTTATGACTTCTCGGGGGAAGGTGGAAATCTTTGTGTGTTTTCGTAAATGTTTGTTTATTTTGAGAGAGAGTGAAAGAGGGTGAGTGGGGAAGGGGCAGAGAGAGAATCCCAAGCACGTTCCGGGCTGTCAGCGCAGAGCCCGACGCAGGGCTCCATCCCCCGACCCTGGGATCATGACCCGAACCGAAGTCAAGAGTCAGATGCTTTTACTGACAGGTACCCAGGTGCCTGGGAAATCTATGCTGTGATGTTAAATTTCCCATTTTTTAAATACTGCTGGCAACAAAATGAAACAATTTCAAGGCTGTGAAGGCCGCCTCTTAGACACCAGCTTGTGACTTCCGTCCTAGCCGACAAAGTGACAGGGCGTCAGATAGCAGGGCGGCCCAGTGGGCAGACACAGGCTGGGGATAGGAATCCTGTGTTCTGGTCCTACCCCACACGCTGTGTAACCTTGGGCACATTATTCAGGCTCTAAGAATTTCTAGCTGTTAATGTACGTTTTCCTAACGTTTGCCACCACGGTCCTGTAGGACGGATTCCATTTTTCTCACTTTGCAGAAGAGAAAACCCAGCTCAGGTTGGCGAAACGTCCCATCCAAGGGCACAGCTGGAAAGGGGTGGAGGCCGTGCCCCGGGGCGTGCGGGGCTGGTTGGGTCACATAGCCAGCTCAGGGCTTGAGCCCCGGGCACATCTCCGGGCCGCCCAGGAGCCTGCCATCCGGGTGAGGAAGAGCCTAGAATGTCTTCAGCGGCTCAGGCTGGTTGTAGCATCTGGAACCTTCCAGGATCATAGGCAGCTTCCTTTGCTGTGGACGTGACATTCCCCCCTTCTCTCCCCTCCCCTCCAGGCTGTCCTATCCCTCCATATCCTCAGCACATTTTATTCTGTCGCACCACTTTCTTGTCACGTGCTTGGTTCTGGGTGACGTTTCAAAGACCGTTGGCCCTGGGTTAGGACGTCATTTATTTATTTATATTTTTAAATGCTTTAATTTATTTTTGAGACAGAGACAGAGCATGAGTGGGGGAGGGGCAGGGAGAGAGGGAGACGCAGAATCCGACGCAGGCTCCAGGCTCCGAGAGCTGTCAGCACGGAGCCGGATGGGGGGCTCAAACTCGTGAACTGAGAGATCGTGACCTGAGCGAAGTCGGACGCTCAACCGACCGAGCCCCGCAGGCGCCCCTAGGATGTCATTCTCTGAGTCAGGAAAACTCAAGAGGAGCACTGTGTGTGAGCGTGTCCTCCGCGAGCTCACCCCTGGCGTGGTGGCCTGACCCTGGCTGCCTTCGGATCCTCCACGGCCTTCTCCCAGGCGACAGCTTCCGACAGGAGGGAGATTCGGAAGCGCAGGCGCTTAGAACGATTAGCTCGCTGGCCTCTTGCTTCCGTCGTGGAGCTGACTCGTGATAACGGTGACACCTTAGAATGTCCCCGTGCGGCATTGTCCGAGAAGGTCGCCCCCATTTCCAGAAGCCTGGAGCTTTTATACCGTCCTTATGAAACAGATAGCGGCAAACTATTTGTATCATCCTGTTTTACAGACGGGAAAACAGAGGCCGAACTTGCTCATATTTCCTGGCTCAGTAAAACCGCCTAGCAAAGCAATAGGTCAAACGCACTTGGTCTGCAGGGGCTCCCCCGTGGCTCTGTCAGTAAAACGTGCGACTCTTGATCTCAAGGCCGTGAGTTCAAGCCCTGCATTGGGCTTGATCTCAAGGCCATGAGTTCAAGCCCTGCATTGGGCTTGGAACCTACTTAAAATATAATTTAAGAACTTAAAAAACCCAAAACCCTACTTGGTCTACATTTCTGATCGCAGGGTCTAAGCTGGCGCTCTGCCCCGCCTGCCTGCCCTTGTCTGTGCCGGGCATGTAGCTAGACTTGTTCGTTCCCAGAAATTATTTACTCCCTGCTCTTCTTAGTTCTCTCGCCTCCGTCTCCCCTCCGGGAGCTGACCTTCACCGGAATATCAATGTCAGGAGGATAGTGTGTCTCTGTCGGGGCGGCTCCCACAATGTGCCACAGACTGGGCACCCGAAAAAAATCCGTGATGGAAATTAAATCGATTTAATGGATTTAATGACGATTTAACGTGGCGCCCTTCGGTGCTCACTGCCACCTCTGAGGTGGACGGACGTCACCACCGTCCTCCTCTTACAGCTGAGGACACTGAGGCACGCGCAGGGAGCCGGACTCGCCCAAGGCCACACAACGAGTCAGCCGCAGAGACCCGACTCCTCTCCAGGCCTGCGGTCTGTGAAGTGCTTTCCCCAGCGCTCCGGAAGCCCCTGGAGGGCCGACCCCTTCTCCCTCTCTGGGACGGACTTCGGGACTTTGAGCTCAGCCCACGTACTGGTCTCTGCCCTTGTGGTCCACTAGGACCCCCAGCTTTTTCCGGCTCCATGGGCGCTGGCCCAGATGGGTTCTGAGGCTGGGTTCCTTGACCTGGGTTCTTCTGTGTTCCCTCTGCTACGAACCAGGAATGGCCACCACCCACCCTGAGGCGGCCGGATGCCTGGTCCACACGGTGCGCTCGCCAGCGTGCGGCCCGTGGGCCGTGCTTCTCAGGACACTGGGCCTGGCTCTGTCCAGGCTTTGATCCCAGGGGCCCCTCTTCAGGGGACCTCCCTGCCCGTTCAGACCCAGCCAGCGGCCTCCCAGTGCCCAGTGGGGCCTCCTGTTTTCTCTTGGTCTAGGCGGCCCGGACCGCAGACGCATGGATGACAGGACTCCTCTCTGTGGCTCTCAGGCCGCCTCACACACCGAGAGCAGAACGGGAAGAGCAGAGGGGTGGTGGGAGCCATGGGGGAATCCCTGCAGTCCCAGAGCGAGAGGCAAAAATAGGTTAATCGGCCCTCCTCCTGCTCCAAACCCGCCTCGGACCCTGCGGCGCCCGGGCCCAGAGGGGTCGGCACCTACCTGGGATGTCGAGGAAAGCTGCCCAAGGTCAGGACCCTGGCAGAGGCCGGGCTGCAGAGAAGTGACCTCTCGTCCCAGCTCTCCCGCCAGCCGTGAGAACCGGACCTCACATTCCTGTCTCCTGGCCTCTGGTTTTTATCTCCATCCTCAGGACAGCTTACCCAGCCCGTCTGCCTTCATTGCCCTGTGCCCGGCGCCTGGGGGCTCTTCTGTCCTCAGAGAACCTGGGAGAACAGCCCTCTCTGTAAACCAGGGGCCTCACCTCTGTGGGCGCTCCCCCTCCCGAGTTGATCCCTCATTCCTGTCTCAGCAGGCGGTCCTTTGCCAAGAGGGACGTGGAAGTCTCAGGTCTTGGGAGGTGGGGCACAGGGTTGGGGAGGGAAAGAGCCCATCTGCCTTAGAAAATTGGAGAAAGGAAGTGTGTGCGCTCCCGTGAGGCCAGGAGGGAGGCGCCGACCCCCGGTTCAGACTGCAAGGGGGCGCCCCACATCTCAGCAATCAAGAGAAGTAGTATTCAAATTTTCTTTAATGTTATTTTATTTTTGAGAGAGAGAGCGCGCGCGCGAGAGAGAGCAAGTGCAAGTGCGGGAGGGGCAGAGAGAGAGGGAGACACAGAATCCGAAGCAGGCTCCAGGCTCTGAGCTGTCAGCACAGAGCCCGACGCAGGGCTCGAACCCACGGACCGTGAGATCATGACCTGAGCCGAAGTCAGACACGCAACCGACTGAACCACCGAGGTGCCCCCTAAGAAGTAGTATTTTAATGCCAAATTTAAACCTCAGAATTGCGGAAAAACCCACGATGAACCAAATACCGAAATTTCAAAGACAGGATTAACCGTGCCGGACCATATTGGCGCCTGAGGCTAAAGGAAAAATCAGCAAGAATGATCTTGTTTCTGTTTAAAATGTTGATTTTTGTTCATCATGCATTCCCCCCCCCAATACTTTTTGCATTAAAAAATTACTTATCTCGATGGGAGACGTCCTCTTAAATTCTGTGCCGGAGGCGAGAGGACCCTGTTCACCTCACCCTCATCCCTGGGAGGACCCTGGGCACGCGAGCCCCCCACAGGACCTCGAGCTGGTTCCCTGACTTTGGTAGAAGCCCTCGCTTAGACAAAGGCCTCACCCGGTGAGTGTTTTCTTGTGGAAATTAAGTGAAAGCTGCTTTCAACATCTGGATAGATGCCAATAGAGGGAAGGTGGCCTGTGTGAGGTGACCCAGGGACCGGAAAGTGGAGACACCTTCCTCGGGCAGGGCGTGGGGCTGAGCGCCCCTTATCTGGGGTGGGGTGGGCTGGCCGTCACCGCGCTGAGGCCGACTCCCCGGCTGTCCAAGGCTGAAGTCTGGTCTTCATCCCTGCTGGGCATTGCTCATCTCTGGCCATGGCCACCCCGGCTAACGGGGCACCTAGAGTCCAGAAGTTCTTTGGGGCAAGAGGAGTCCAATTCCTTTACAGCAGAGAGCATTTGGGTCCGGTCACAGATCCCAAACGAAACATCGTTTTTGTAGCTGGAAGGTCGTCTTTCTGATTTGTCTCTGCTTTTTCCAGGGGCTGACAGATACCCGCCGGGGAGGCGGCCTCTCTTCCTTCCCCACGTCTGGGGGCGGGCGTTGCTAACAGACCTCGGCCGCCAAGCCTAGAGCCTCTTTTAGTAGAGAACTCCGGGATGTCACAGCCAACTTCCGAGAGTCGGCGGAAAAAGATGAAATTTGTCCCCCGGTTATGTCATTCCTTCTCTCTCCTCTCCTTGGTGGTGATGGGTTTGTGCTTGAGAGCCTCCTGGAGGGAGAATTGGAGGCTGACAAACTCACGGGGAAATGTGTACGAAGGCCAGCAAGGTCCAAGTGAGCTGAATCTGCGGATGTACCATTGATCCTCAAACAACATGGGTGTGAACAGCGTGGTTCGCTCATATGTAGATTTTTTTTCAATACATACAGCACAGTGAATGTATTTTCCATATGATTTTCTTTTTGTTTATTATTATTTTATTAAATGTTTTTTTTTACTTTTTTTAAACTTTTTTATTTATTATTGAGAGACAGAGACAGAGCATGAGCAGGGGAGGGGCAGAGAGAGGGGGAGACACAGAACCCGAAGCAGGCTCCAGGCTCCGAGCTGTCAGCACAGAGCCCGACGTGGGGCTCGAACTCACAAACTGCAAGATCACAACCCGAGCCAAGTCAGACGCTTATCCGCTGAGCCAACCAGGTGCCCCTATGATTTTCTTTTTAAAGTTTTTATTTATTTATCTTGAGAAAGACAGAGACAATGCAAGTGGGGGAGGGACAGAGACAGAGGGAGAGAGAATCCCAAGCAGGCTCCACTCTGTCAGTACAGAGCCTGATGCGGCGCGAAACCGTGAGATCATGACCTGAGTCAAAATCAAGAGTTGGACGCTTAACCGCCTGAGCCATGTAGGCACCCCCTTCTTATAAGTTTCTTTCTTTTCTTTTTTTTTTTTAAAGCAACTCTTTCTTTTTTTAATTTTTTATTATTTATTTTTGAGAGAGAGAGAGAGAGAGAATGAGAGCAGGGGAGGGTCAGAGAGAGAGGGAGACACAGAATCTGAAGACAGGCTCCAGGCTCTGAGCTAGCCGTCAGCAAAGAGCCTGACGCGGGGCTTGAACCCACGAACCATGAGATCATGACCTGAGCCAAAGTCGGACGCTTAACCGACTGAGCCACCCAGGCGCCCCTATAAGTTTCTTAATAACATCCTTTTTCTCTAGTTTACTTTATTGTAAGGATACAGTATATATTATGTATAACATACAGAATGTGTTAATCCACTGTTTATATAGTTGGTAAGGCTTCTGGTCAACAGAAGGCTATTAGTGGTTAAGTTTTTAAGGAAGAAAAGTCATACTCAGATTTTTCGACAGTGAGGGGGGTTGGTGCCCCTAACCAACTATAAATACATTTTAGTTGTATTTAATACAACTAAATAAAAACCAAACTAAAAAATCCCACCAGGCTAACTAAAGAGACTACCAAAGACATCAACAGGTTGTAATTAGTCACAAAGTATGCTGTTAATTTCTAGGTACTAGTCACTTGAAAAGTGTTTCAGGGCCATGGAGGCCAGCGGGTTCAACAGATCACACGCGTCCGCTCTGCCTCCCCCCAGCTCCTGTGCACGTTCAAGCTCACGCTTCGCAGGAGAAGCAAGGCCCTGGAAGCCCGCGGGCCTGACCTTGACTCCCACCTTCGCTCTGGGCTCACTTACGCCTTTGAGGCCCAAACTTCCCACCTGCAGGAGGGGAGAATGGCTTTGGGAAAATCAAATAAGATCATGATTTCAGGGGCGCAGTAGGTGGCTCAGTCTTGTAAGCGTCCGACTCGTGATTTGGGCTCAGGTCATGATCTCAGGGTTCCTGGGATCAAACCCTGCACTGGGCTCTGTGCTGATGGCGTGGAGCCTGCTTGGGATTCTCAATCTCTTCCTCTGCTCCTCTCCCACTTGCATACGCTTTCTTTCTCTCAAAATAAATACACTCGGGAAAAAAAATCGTGATTTCAAGTGTTTAGCACAGTGCACTCATTAGGCGCCTCATGAATGCTGGCCCTCGCATCCTGGTGCCCTCCCTGCCCTTCTCTGTGTGGTCCTGCATCCAAAGCTGATGCCTTTCTGATTTTTGGACCTGGCCTCTTGCCACTCCCTGCTTAGACTTCCTCTTCATTTCCGTGTCTGGATCCCCAACCTCAGTGTGGATGAAAAGATGGTGAGAATTTATGCCTTGGGAAGATCCAAGTTCTTATTTGGGGGTGGGGGGGGGAGGTCTAGAGCTTATAAAATTTGGGGGTCTCCTCTCAGAAAACCACGCATTCTGAATTGGACTCAGGACCATCGGAAGCGGCCTGGGCAAGAGAGGGGGCCGGAGGCCGGGGCTGCATTAGTTTTGCAGCAAATCCCCATTGATCCCAGATCAGAACCTCACACGAGTGTGCCGGGGCTTGGGGACCACTGTGTGCTGGGGCCTCAGGGCCTAGACCCGGTCGTCTCCTCCTTGGATGCCTCCTGGGAGCCCTCAGAGTGGAGCCTGTGGACCGGGAGAAGGTAGAGGCGGGGTGCCCTGACCCCCCCACCCCCAACCACGCCCAGATTTGTCAGCTCAGGGCAGCCCTGCCCCACCCTCGAAATTTGGCCGAGGTCCCTCCAGGGCTCCCCTGCGTGTCCTCGGCCCTCAGACTGAGAGGCGGCCTGGGCGCCTGGGCTGGAGCCAAATGCGTCAAGCTTGGGACCCAGGCCGGGGGTGGGGGGGGCCCTGCCTGGTCCGCATCAGGGCCTGGGCCTCCATCCACCCACCTCCCTTCCCTCTCCTTCCCATCTCCCCCCACACTACCCCCACCCCCTCCCTCTCCTCCTTCTGCAGCCTGCCCCATCTCTCTGGCTTCCCCTCCCCTTCCTCCTCTCCCTTCTCACCCCTGCTTCCTCCCCTGGCCCGCCCCAGGGTAGCTGGGCTCTCTGGAAGCCTCTTCTCCCTCTGGAGGTGTCCCCTCCAGTCCACCGGACCCCCTCCCCCTCCCAGCACGGGCCCAGCTGGGACGCGGATGATGACGAAGCCGTTCAGTTGCCTGGAAAGGGCTGACAGCAGACACAGCCCTGGTCGGGCAGAGCAAGTCCCCAGCCAGCTGGTGCGGGGATGGGCCCGAGCCAGGTAATTATTGCCTGGTGCAGAGGTCGAGAGCCACAGAGCGCCTGATGTACTAATGAAACACAAATGGGACATCTGTGTTCAGGAGTTCAGCAAACCATGGAAAACCCAACTTTGCCAGGAGTTGACGTACGAGGGAAGGCAGAACCGCTCCTTCCGGCTAAGGGAGCAGTGAACACACCAGAAGCCATTTCTCTAGTCCCACACAGTCTTTATCTGGGGGCATTACAGCTCCTGCCACCCCTGGGCACCGGCCGGAGCCGGAGGTGCGTGGGTGCGCCGAGGGGCCTTGGTTTGGGCCTCGGCGCCAGGGCTCTGGGGAGGAGCCAGGGAGGCGGGGAGAGGGGTGCTTCCCCACGCCAGGCCAGGCCCTTCCTCCCGCAGCTCACGGTGGAGGTGCCGAGTCCCCCACGATTTACAAAACCTTGGGGTAGGCGGGATGGTGCTGAGAAGCCTGGGGTCTCTCTGTCCTGCCATTTGCTCCCTGGGCAGCCCCTGGCCAGTCACATGATCTCATAACTGGGCCTCAGTTTCCTCACCTGCGAAGGGAAGGCATGGCTGAGGCCCCCATGTTTATTAAGATTCTTTGGGAAGCAAGCAACACACGCTGACTCTGACTGTCTTACCCAACAAGAGAGCATTTACTGTAGGAAGGGAGTGTTTTGTGAAACGGAGGACACGCCGGCTCAGGGCAGCCTTGGGGACCCTGCAGCGGGAAGGGGGGCTTGCCCTTACTCGACTTGCTCCAGTGCCCCCCCCCCACCCCTGGAGGGGCACCACTCTGCCTCAGTTTCCAGATCCTGGGGTGGGGGGTGGAGTCCTTGGCCCGGCTACCCAGGTGTCTCTCCTGGGAGTGGGTGGACACCACAAGATGTGGCCACTCGGGGTCAGCCCCTGCATTGGGGGCCACTTCCGGAAGGGGACAACCACAGAGCACCAGTGGCCACGATGCGGCCGTCACAGTGCTGTAATGTGCAGGCATGAAGGGGACGCACCTGTGCTCTCATGGCCGCAAACCAGGACGAGCCGGGGCTGGATCGCACTCCTGGCTCCAGACTCGCGGCCTCACTGCCAGCTGCTCACTCACCTCCAGGACCCCCACTTGAGCAGATCTCGCTGGGGGCACACCTTGACTGCAGCCCACATGTGCCCTCGGGATGCTGCTGCTTCCTGTAACCATGACAACTGGAAGGTACTGGGCCCGTGCTGGGTGCCGAGCCCTGGAGCCCCCCAGATTATTCTCCGGGTGGGAGCTGCAGAGATGGGGCCTCAGCTGGCCATTGCCTGAGCCCCTGGCAGTGGCCTGGGGACTGCCCTGGTTAATGGGGGCCGGGTAGGGGTAGCGGGTGGATCCTGGGCTAAGGCTGGGCTGTGTGGTCGAAGAGCCAAACTATGCCGAGCCCATCCCCTAGCCAAGGCTGAAATCCCAGCGAGGCTTGGGCAAGAGCCAGTGTTAGGGGGATGGAGAGTGGACCCCAGTCAGAGGCACAGGGCTGAGAGGGAGTCACTGGGGGATGGGCCAGAGCAGAGGCACACCAGGAGGAGGGGAGGGAGGGTCCCCAAAGACCTCTCTCTCCCAGGCCACTCCTTTCCCAGTCAGTGCAAACCCTGCGTCGGAGGAGAAGGACCCTGGAGACCATCTTCCACATTTTCTGGGACAACAACTTAGCCAGGGAACGAGTGTGACTGGAGCCCTGTGGGGGGTGGGGGGGTAAAGGCGCTTCCTTCTGAGTAGACGTGGGCCCCTGGCTCCTGGGTGTGAAGCATCCTTTCCAATCAAGGTTTTACCAATGGTTCTTACTCATGTTCTCGAAGTCAGGAGGAAATGCTAAGAATGTTTTGCAGGTAGATGAAGCCATTCACGCTCCAAGCTCTTGCGTGAGCAGGTGCGGCAGGTGCCCTTGTTGCTCGCCCAGAGTCCACGCCTCCCATCCCCGCTGGCACATTCTGCTTTGTTCGGGGTCCACCTTCTCCACCAGCCACGGCTTTGTGGCTTGCGATTGGTCTAAGGTTCCCAGTCCCCTCGTCTCTGAGGCCGGTCAGCCGATGTCTCCAGGTCTGAAGCAGGTGCCTCTTAGGGGGCTTTTGTATGGGAGGCAGCAGGAGGTGGTTTGAACCTCTTTGAGTCGGTGTTTCTGTTATTTGCAGCCCAGATCATCCCAGCGGATCCTGCAGGTGGAAAGTAGCTTTCTACCTTTATGGAAGACAGGCTCTGTTGTCACGAAACCCTTCACAGTAAGACAGGTCGCATGGATGCCGTCGCATTCAGTCCTCGCGGCAGCCCTGAGGCCGGCGGGGTGTCCCCAAGGCCACAGAGAGAGCTCAGACTCAGGGCGGAGGGGCTGGAGGCCAGCAGAGGACAGAATGTCCCGGTCAGAATCTTCCTGAGCCACATTGCACGTGACGAGTCCGAGGCACAGGGAAGTGAGGGCATCGGGACTGGAACTCAGTTCTGACAGATATTCCTGACATCATGCTAAACTAAACTCGTGACCTCTCGACGCAAAAAGCAAGCAAATCAAGGTCATGGACTGGAGCTGTGGCCAGTCAGGGCCAGGAGGACAGATGTGGATTCGTAGTGCAGCTCCACCTTGCCAGGGAACGTTCCAGGTCCTGGACGGCTGACGGCGGGACCCTGTCACGCCTGCAGCGCCCCTGGGGCTAGCACGCTGCGTGGCACCCAGAAGGTGCCGGGCTGCTATGTGTTGACTGAATGAATAAACATCTGGATCACTGGCTGGATTATCCCAGTTGCTTAGAATGAAAAAATCAGTCACGGAACCTCGGGGGCCTTCGACCAGATGGTCTGATTGTAGACAGAAACAGCTCAGAGAAGGTCTAAGGTCATGTGGCAAGTTGGGGAGAGTTGGGGCCTGAACTGGGGTCTCCTCCCATCCGCTATCTCCCTGGGGCTTCCTGTTTTATTTGCGGGGGCCACTGCATGGTCACAGGAAGCGGCAGGTGTGCGTGTCTGCGGTATGAGACAGAGCAGGTGAGGACCCAGGACGGGAGGGTAGGTGCCCGGAGCTGCCGTCCCTCTCAGGGCCTCGGTGAGGGGGAGCCCTGGTGGACAGGGCCCTTCTCTGGGCGGCTGGGAGAGGAGTTGCTGTCGGTGCCCGGCCCCTAGGGCAGGGAAACCAAGGCAATGTCGGGAAGAGGACCATTTACTGGACCTCCTTCTAGTCCCAAGGTGCCGGGCTGTAGGGGTCTTGGGATGACAACTGGAGCCAAGAGATGTTCTGACCGTCTTGCCCTGGGGTGGAGGAAGGGGTGGGGACTGGAACGGTGCAGTCTGTGGGCTTTCCCTGCCCCGGGAGCCCCCCAGCACCCCTCGGAGTGGGCAGGAACCACGCGAAAGCCTCTATGGGCCGTGACTTTGTACTGCCAGTGATGAACTTTGCTCAAAAGTGCTCCGTAGGCAGAAAAGAAGAGATGCAGAAAGGCTTTCATGCACTATTTCAGGATTGCTGGCCCTGAACATTTATCACTTACTGATGCATATAATTTGCCTGATGACTCAGTTTCATATATTTTAGTTTCCAAAGATAAACAGTTTTTGCATATTTCCTGCAAATGGGAGTTATATTTAATAATCTCAGGGTAGGAGGGCTGGGTACTGGGGACAGGCAGTTCGAGGAAGGCAGAGGACTTGAGACAGCCCGGGAACAGCGGCCTGGGCTCTAGTCTCGTGCTTCGAATTTCGACAGGACCTTGCTTCAGCCCCAAAGACCTTGGGGTGCAGAAGATGGGCTGGCTTTAGACGTGGTTGAATGGAGGGAATATAGCCTTCAGGGGCTGTTGGTGAGGTCCAGGGGTATTTATCTGGTCAGGGGGCAAGCCTGGGCTGGAGATTGAGGGGGAGCCCTAGGGCGCTGACCCAAGGCAAAGAGGCTCGCCTCCTTCCCACAGAGTCCAGACTGGCCCTGGCTGGTCTCCTCATCGCCCCTGGTCACAGCAGATCAGCCCGGGAGGAATGACGTGTCCCCTTTACGACAGCCAGAACCCTAAATTGGAGCATAATGAGGAAGCCCTGGGAGCCAATACCACTAACAGCCTGGGCACATGGCTCCAGCCCAAGTTCTGTTACTGGCTTGGGAGCAACATGGACAACGTGATTGTTTTGAACATTGATGGTACTATTTCCCTTACAGGTTTCCCCGAAGGTTGGGATGATAATATGTCACGTAAAAGAACCTAGCACCGGGGCCAGCACTGAGTAAATGCTCCGTAAATTCTCCTGCACACGTGTGCTTAGCTGTGTGTTAGACGCTCGGGGTGATTAAAAATGCGTGCTGTGGGTTTCTATCCTTGAGGAGTTCATGTCTAGTTAGAGACGCAAAGCACACTCCCAGGGAAGCTCAGCTGTTGTGGCTGAAGGGAGGGTCTGATGAGATTGTGCGGCTCATCGGGGCTCTTGGTGGCGAGCGACAGAAAGCCCGCTCAAAAGGCTTGAGCGGGTTCTCGTAACCAGACAGACCAAGGGTGGCTTCCTTCACAAGCGGCCGCAGGGCCCCAGGCGATGCTGGGACCTGGCCTTGCTCTTGTCTCTGGGAGGGCTCCCTCCTCATGCAGGCTGTCCTCTGTCATGCGGTGCCCAGACAGTTGCCCGAGCACGCCAGGCTCCCATCTGCCGTCTCAGAAACGCCCACGGGAATACGTGCTTCTCTTTCCCTTCAGCCTAAAAGAGAGGCCTAGAAATGAACCTCGTTGACTCAGCTTGGCCTTGCTCGGCTCACGTGCCCATCTTGAACCCACAGCTGTGGCGAAGGTTACCGGGTGAAAGTGGGGGAAGTTGACCTCACTGCCCCCAGCCTTTGATCGTCCTCATCTCCTCCTAAGCCACGTGACTGGCAGCGCATCTCAGCCCTCTGACCTCGAGCCTGGCGTGGGACTTGCCGGTGAATGCCACGTGAGCAGATGTGAAGGCTGCCACACGAGCAAGGGCACGAAGCGCTTTAGGATTACAGGTTTCCGCCAGCGCTCTTCCTCTCCTCCCTCTGCCTCTGGGAGGAGCTGTCACATACAGAGGCTGGATCAGAAAACAAAGAAGACGCACAAGACAGAAACAAGGAAGATCCGCCGAGGACAGCTGCGGTTCACCCAAGGCCTGTGTGAAATAAATGGGAGAAATAAATGTTGTTGTGAGCCACTGAGATCTGGGGATCACTTGTTACTGCAGCACCGTCCGGTGAAAGCTGACTGATACAAAGACAGAATGGGTCCCCGGAGGACAGAAACTACAGGCGGCTCCCAGAGACACAAGACGGTGATAGAATCCCAAAGCTCTGTGAATTTCCAGAGAAAGCCCCCATGACAGGTGTAGGGCTTAAAACAGTGGGTGGCCCATTGGCATTTGGTGTATTTACAGAACTCCAGGAGATGGCTGGGTGCCTGTTCTCATGGGCATCACTATCCAGGTCAGATTGAGTCTTGTCCTAGATTCCACATTCTCAGAGGGTTCCCTTTATGTATTTATTTATTTAAGTTTGTTTGCTTGTTTGTTGGTTTGCGGCATAAGCTGGGGAGGGGCAACGGGAGGAGGAGAGAGAATCTTAAGCAGGTCCCCTGTTGTCTGCGGGGAGCCCGACAGAGGGCTTGATCTCACGAACCGTGAGATCATGGCTAGAGATGAAATCAAGAGTCGGGTGCTTAACGGACTGAGCCACCCAGATGCCACTCGAAGGGTTCCCTTTAAAACACACTCCTGATTGGGGCACCTACGTGGCTCGTTCGGTTAAGCATCCGACTTCGGCTCAGGTCATGATCTTACAGTTCATGGGTTCGAGCCCCACGTTGGGGTCTGTGCTGACAGCTCGGAACCTGGAGCCTGCTTCAGAGTCTGGGTCTCCTTCTCTCTGCCCCTCCCCTGCTCACACTCTGTCTCTCTCTCAAAAATAAATAAGCATTAAAAAATACTTTAAAACATACTCCTGGTCATATTACTTCCTGGCTTAAGATCCCTCAGTGGGTCCCCACTGCCCCAGGACAAAATCTAAACCCCCAGACACATCACGCACGGCCCACCTTGATCTGTCAGAGTCGGGTACCATGTACCAGTAAAAGGAACTGTGCATATTTCCTGGGGGTCCCTGTCTCCACTGCTTGCTCCAGGGTACAGCCTCCAGCGTCTCTGTTGAACTATGGCTGTCACCTCCTAACTGCTTCCACTCAGCTCCTCCACCCACGCTCCCCCAGCAGCTCACCTGATCTTCTAAAAATGTAAATTCCGTCATGTAGCCATCCTGTAGTGTGCTGTCACATGTACGGTAAAACCCGAACTCCTTCCCGGGGTGGGGGAGCTTGTATTTTCCCAAACTGACCGTCACCCTCCCATCTCCCCACGCTGCCTCCAAGGTGACCCCAGCTCTCCTCTCCTGAGAGCTAGAGCCTCTGTCACTTTGGATGGACTTCTGACCGTGCCGGAAATGACACCCCGTCTGAGGCTTGATCATGTAGCAGGCAGCACAGTCCCTGCTTGGTTTTTTTGAGATGCTCGCTGTTGGAACGCAGCCACCACCCAGGGCGAAGCTGAGCAGCCTGTGGGAAGGCTCACGTGTTAAAGCTCACGTGGAAAGGCTCACGTGGAAAGACACGTCTGAAGCCAACCTTGTGAACCGTCTTGGAGGTGAGCTCTCCACACCCTGTCTTCGTGGAGCTGTGAGACCAGCTCTGGCCACGTGGCACATCCATGAGCAAAATCAATGAGTGTTGTTGTTTCAAGCCACCAAGTTTTGGGCTGTTTTGTTACGCAGCACCAGTGACTGATGCGCATGGCTGGGAGGCTCCGAGGATCGCGCCTCCTACCAGCTCCACCTCCCTCCACTCATTCTCACGTTCTGAGCACTGTGGTCTTCTCAGACAAGCCGGGCACAGTCCTGCCCCAGGAACTTTGTCTCTGCTATTTTCTTTCTTTTTTAAAAAAAGTTTTTAATAATGTTTTATTTATTATTTTTGAGAAAGAGTGACAGAGAGCCTGGGCAGGGGAGGGACAAAGAAAGAGGGAGACACAGAATCCCAAGCAGGCTCCAGGCTCTGGGCTGTCAGTGCAGAGCCTGATGCAGGGCTCAAACTCACAAACTAAAATAATGACCTGAGCTGAGGTCAGACATTTAACCGACTGAGCCACCCAGGCGCCCCTGTCTCTGCTATTTTCTCTGCAAGGTACCTTCTTCCTCCCATTTCAGCTGACTGGCTCTGTCTCATCCTTCAGGGATCTTGAGTGTCACCTCCGAGAAAGCTACCCTGGCCGAAGCTAGTCCTGACCTCCACCCACATCCACTGTCAAGTGTTTGGTTTATTTTTTATAAACCGATTATTACTACCTGAACTGATCTTGCTTATGCATTTCCACATTGTCTCTCCCCACTGGACTACAAGCTGCAGGAAGGCAGGGCATGTCTTTTTTATTTTTTTAATTGAGATAGAATCAACACACACCATTATAGATTAGTTTCAGGTGTACAACGTAGTGATTCCATATTTGGATATCTTGTGAAACAGTCACCCCAGTAAGTTGTTAACACCCATCACCACACACAGTTATGTTTTTTCCCTTCTGATGAGATATACTCCTTCAGCAAGTTTCAAATATACAAAAAAGTACTATTGTCACCATGCCATACATTACAATCCCATGGCTTTGTTATTCTATAACTGGAAGTTTGTACCTTTTGACCCCCTTTACCTATTTTGCCCACCCCACCTCCCGCCTCTGGCAACCACTGATCTGTTCTCTGTGTCTATACGTTCTGTTTTTTTGTTTTTGTTTTTATTTTTTTAGATTCCATAGATATGTGAGATCATACAGGAGAATTTGTCTTTCTCTCTCTGACTTCTTTCACTTAGCAAGTCCTCCCACGTGGTTGCAAACGGCAAGATTTCCCTTTTTTAGGGGCTGAGTAATATTCCATCATATATTTCTACTGCGTGTTCTATCCGCTCACCTGTTGATGGACACTTGGGTTGTTGAAGTCATTCTTGGTGACCGTGTGTGATGGTTAATTCTAGGTCAACTTGCCTGGGACTTACGGTACCCGGATTAAACATTATTTCTGTGTGTGTCCGTGAGAGCATTTCTGGATGATGTTAGCGACTGAACTGATGGACCTGTGAGTACAGCAGGTGGCCTTCCCTGTGCAGGGTTGGTGGGGGTGGCGGGGTGGAGGCGCTCACACAATCTGTTGGGGCCTTGGGTAGAGCAAAAAGGCAGAGGAGGAGGGAACTCACTCTCTATGCCTGACTGCAGAGCTGGGACATCAGTCTCCTGCCCTTGGCTGGAACTGCACACCGCTGGCCTTCTGGTTCTTGGGACAATAACCGGCTCTCATAGGTCTCCAGCCTGCAGACAGCAAGTCAGGGAACTTCCCAGCCTCCTTAATCGCATGAGTCAGTTCCTTAAAATGCATCTTCTCTGTCTCTGTCTCTCTTGGTCCCTGTCCCTATCTCTCTATCTCTCCCTTCCCTGTCGCTCTTCCTGTCTCTGTGTCGATCTCCTATTGGTTCTGTTTCTCTGGAGAATTCACACGAACACGCTGTGTCTCTCTGGCATTTAAGGGGGTGCCAGAAACAGAGTAGGGGAGTGCCGGCTCATGCAGGCTCTGAAGCCTGGGTTGCCCCCTCTCCGTAAGGCTCCAGACCATCCTCCTCCTGCTAGGGTGCACCTGGAGAGACTCTGTGCAGGCACTCCCTTCACCAGGGACTCCTGGCCTTCCTGGCAGGCCAGCTACTGTCCCAGCACGTTCCAAATGCTACACTGCCCGGCTTCCACAGGCTGTAGGCTCCCTGGACTTGGAGCATCCCGACCCAGGGTGGGCCCAGATAGGACCTACGGAATAGCACTCAGGCAAGGGCGGTGGAGAACCGGGGGATGCAGCCAGCTCTATGGGGTCAGGACCCTGAATTGTGTTAGGTGGACCCGATTCCTGCCCTTTGGGCTCCTGTGTTTATTTCTCTCATGTCCTCCCTTTGTGGTTAGTTAGAGCTTCGGAGAAGGTTCTGGCAAATTCAGGCGTGATCCAGGAAGCAAGGGAAGGAGTTCAGTCTCCCAGAGTCCTTTGGGGTGGGCAGTGGGAGGCAGGCCAGGGGCCCCCAAGGGCAAGGTCAGAGAGCCAAGAGTCAGTGTCACGGTCACTTGGTCACCCAGACTTTCCCACTCAGACATTGTCTCTTCGGGGGTAAGCGTGGGGGCTTCTGGGGTGTGCTGTAATTAGGGGCGGTGGTCCCCAGGCTGCTGGGGGTCCGTGGGCGTCTTGGAAGAGGGTGCCGCTTGGGCTGCATATGCGCGGCCACTCCTCTACTTGCAGAGATCAGGAAAGCCTTCTGGGCTGATGTGACTTCTAACGGTGCGAGTGCCGTCCTCCCTGACTTCGCCGCGCACCCCCGCCATGCTGCCAATCACAGTCTGACCAACAGCGGGCACTTTGGTAAACACCCCTTCGCTTTTGTGACGATTCCTCATGACAGCCTGCTGGTGGGCATCACTAGTCCCATCTTCCAGATGAGGAAACTGAGGTTTAGACACATCTGCCAGTGGGGTCGTAGCTAGGACTGCAGCCAGGCCTGGCCCACTCTGTGTTCCTGTAGCTGCCCTTCCGGCCTCCGGTCTGCAGGCTCCGGGCCCTTCTTCTCATCCATGCAGCGGGGGCCGGGTGGGGTTCGGTGGCTCATTTTGGGGGTGGAAATAGCTACTTTGCTCATCTCTACTCAACACGTGAGGACATTAAGACCCAGAGAGACGAAAAAGGATTTGTCAGGGTCATTGGGTGACCGCAGTGCCTGATTCCAAACCCCAGTCTATGAAAAGCCCAGACGCTCGGCAGAACAGCCAAAGCCTGGCAGCCTGGCCCCAGGTTCCTGTCCCTCCCTGGCGGGTCGCACCTCCACGGTCCGGTTTCTTTCCTTCTGTGGCAAGATCTCTTCACTTCAGGACGTTAGCGCATCCTTCTCCCTCTGCCCAGAGAATACCCTACTCATCGCCCGTCCTGCCCACTGGCTGTTCCCAGGGGGACCATTCTGCCAGTCTCACTAACTGTCGTTTGCTCTGAGCACCCTTCCCGGGCTCTTCCAGACCAGATCTTCTGGCATCGGCCTGTACAGCCCTCATCACCAGTGCCATTACTGTGTTCTGCCTGCCCTGGCCCCGTGCAGATCATCTCTGTGACAGCAGGGACCGGCATGCCAGTGGCCACCTCTGTCCTCACCCCTGGCCCTGGGTGGCTCTGAGAGGTGATCAGCACCCCTGTGAGGGTGGATGGATAGATGTATCCAATCTTTTAGTAAGGCCTTGAAACTAGCCATGGTGGGGTCAGTACGACCACATGGGCCCATGATTCTGGGACCGTCGTCGGGAAGCCTCCTCTGCCCTGAGGAGGGCATCTTTCTTGTGCGTCTTGCTCATTCCTGCTTCAGAAGCCACAGTGGATAAAATGGCCTGATGTCAAGGGCCAGTATGACACGTTTGTGTCCCCTGCCCGGGGATGTGTGTGTGTGTGTGTGTGCGCGCGTGCCCTTTCGCAAAGGGGCTGTAAGGGGGCCCAGGAGCTCAGAGGGACCCATACAGGCCAGGTGGGGGGGCGGTTAGCTCTCACTGGGAACGTGAGCCTGACATCAGCCTTCTCATTCATGGGGTGCCCCATGGTGGGGAGGGCACCACAGGTAAGTGTCAGTCAGAGGGGCTGGGGCAGCTGGAGCTCTGTGAGGGGGAAACCCCTGCCTAGTCTTGGCTCCTCTCAGAGAAGCTGGGACATGGTCAAGGACAGGGTGGGCGTGGTCAAGGACAGAGTGGGGCGTGGTTTCAGGATGGAGCAGGGCGTGGTGCAGGAGGGAGTGAGGTGTGGCCAATGGTGGAGTGGGGCGTGGTCAAGATAGACTGGGGGTGCGGTCAGGAAGGAGCAGGGCGTGTTCAAGAAAGTCTTCTAACCAAAGCTGCCTTCCAGAACGAAAAAGGCGGTGAGGGATGGGGATGGCTGGCCACAGAACGGCCTTGGTTATGCTCTTACCAGGTGCCCGGGAGCTCGAACTGAAGATGCCTTTCTCATTAGAAACAACAAGGCTCTAAGAAGCCACTTTGTGGCCACTGAGCTGGTGAGAGGGTGCCAAAGGCCGGGGACAATAAAAAGAGGGACACACCCATGAGGGAAGTCCAGTAGGTCCCATGTCACACGTGGTGGATCCCCTCCTTCTGCCTGTTTCCACCCTTCCCTTCCTCTGGAGACCCCAGACCCAGAGAGCCTCTCAGCTGCCTTGTCACCTAGCGAATGTCTTGGTGGACCTCTTTCCTCCAGGGGCCTCCTGGACTCTTGCTTCTTGGGGCGTTTGTGCTAACAGGGCCCTATGGGAGAGGACTGTGCAGTAGGACACATGGGGATGCTATCCCCCACCAGCCGACTTGGCCCACGTTCAGATTCCTGCCGAGAGTGGGGTGCATGTGTGTTCTCAGTGATGGGGGTTCTGGTGTGAGGGAGAGGAAGAGCCTGAGGTCCAAGTGTCTCCATGGCAGCGAGACCATTGAGGAAGGCAGATGACTCAGGAGTTCCCATCATTAACCTCTCAGGGAAGGGGAGAGAGTGCTGGCTGGCAAGTCCCTTGTTTACCCCCTTTTCACTGAGCAGCTCTTACCCACCAGGAACTGGGTTGAGCTCTGGGAATCCAAAAGGAAGTAAGATCCACTGCTGCGTCACAGAGCTGAGCCCATAGACTGGTACAGGAGACATGTCACAGTGGGACAAGGGTGTGCTCAGGGGCCATGGCAAAGTACCCCAACCCTCTCTGGCCATCCAGGAATCTCAGAGGCGAAGGCTCTGGGGGCAGAGAGACCCCTCAGGAGCAAAGTCCACAAGTGGGAGAGAATGTGGCCGCTCAGAAATATTGAGCCATCAAGTTCGAAGGGTGTGTCAGCAGGAGGCGAGGCTGGTCCTCGATCACTGGGTGGCAGGAGCCATCTGGGCCATCTGGGCTTGGTCAAGGTGTGATCATCGGCCCGAGACTTGTGCCCACCTACCTGTGTACATCTGCATCCCTGAAAGATAGGTCAGTCCGCAGAGGGTTTTTGCTCATCGAGAAAAGCTCTCAGCAGGAGAGACCCCAGGGACCCACTGGCCACTCTGAGTCCAGCCCAGGTCAAAGAAACACGGGGACATTTGCATTCTGCTCGAACAATTTACACTTGCTTCTGGGATCTTCTTCCGTTTCGCAGACCCCCAAGGCAGGTGGCGCCCTGTTCTCTCCTCAGAGGAAACTTGTGGAAATTGAGCAGAGAGCCCCAAATGGGGACAGTGTGGCCTCCTCACTTCAGGGTCCCACAGACGCTGTGGGGCTCGGTGGGAGGGGCCCCTGGGAGGGGGTTTCAGGCCCACATGCCCAGCCGGGTAGGCACTCGGAGACTGGGGAGCAGTGCAACAGGGCAGAAGAAGAATCATGTCCCTGCCTCCCACACCCCCCCGGGCAGGTGAAAGTCCAGGCGCGTGTTTCCACCCTAACGTCTACCGTCCCCTCCGTCCTCGGCCTCCAGGGGCCACCTGTAAGGTCCTGGAGGAAGTGTGGTGGGTGGGAAGCTCGGAGCCTGGCAGGTGTGATGTGACTGGCCCGGGATTGGAAGTCTTAGCACTTTGCAGTTGGGCCTTCCGGGTGCATTGCCTCCACTCTCTGAGCCCCGGTTTCCTCACTGACTGGTGGAAGTTGGGGTGGGGGGAGGGAAGAGAAGATGACAGGCCTCCAGGCTGCTATGAGAAGCACAAGGGCCTCCTATAGGCACTACCATCGTCTGGCACAGGGAACTGTTATTCATGGCAGCCAAGGTCCCCCCTGCCCTCCACCTTTGCAGTGGTTTTCAAAATACTTGCTTGCCTAAAGGAACCATCAGAGGAACTGAAGCCCCCCCTCCCCGTCCAATTTTGTGGGCATCCGGCAGCCCCTGCTCAGTGTGGGTGAGTTAGGGTGCCTGGGGCTTAGGTAGAATGGGGCCACTCTAACATTAGGTGTTTTCCTGCCAGCAAGGGCCGGGCACCGACAGGTGTTGGGTTAAGCCCTGGTGGGTGAAGGTGGGAACAGACGCTTCCATGCGCGGTGAGAGATACTACAGCCTCCGAGCTGACCCGGAGGGACCTCTACCTGTTCCTCTCACCTGGCAGGTGGCTCCCAATGGCGCATCGTGCTTGGTCCTTTGTGGACACGGAGGAAAGAATCTCATGGAAACCTGGGCTCTTGCTCCCCTATCTGTGTCTGCCGAATGCGCCGGCCCTTGCCAGCCTCCTGTGGGCCCAGCCTGGGGTGCGGCAAGCTTCAGGGAACCCCATTCCATGCTGTGCTTGGATCCGGCTCTGGCGCCCCCTCCCCAGCCCATCCCAGGCCCCCTCCCCCAGCCAGCTCTCAGTGCGCTTGCCCATTGTGTGGTCACAGGATTTTGACTACGTCATCTTTATATATATTTTTTCTTCTGACTACAAAATTCCTATGTGTCCACCGTGGGAAGTTTGGAAAACATACAAAATGACACAGAGGAAAATAGCAGACGGCTCCCGTTGCCGTCTTGTCGGATTTGATCTGTGGCTCTGTCCCTGTGTCTTTCCTCTTTAGCTTTTTGAAGAGGGTGCCTCGGCTTCGTCTTCTGGGCTGTCGACTGAGTTGACAATTTCCCCGGCCATGTTTTTAAACCTCTCGGGTCCCTTTCTTGTTCCCGGGTTGTTCCTTTTATTGTTGTATTAGCAACGGATTTCATTCAGCAGGTGCAGTCGTGTCTGTGATTTCCATCTCTGTTTCTGTAAATAGTTTTTTTTCTTTTCGTACCTTTCTTTAAAAGGGTTTTCTCCAGGTCTGGCGATCCAGTGTGGTGATCTTCAGCTGTCCGTCCGTGTTTAAGAGCGGGGCACTGAAAGCAGGGTGGAGGCTCTGGGTGCAGGGGTGGGGCCTGCAGGCAGGGACTTCTCCCTGGAGGATGGCTGGGTGGCCATCGGGTCATTCCCCTGGTGGGGGGGGGGGTGCCCAGATCTCAGTATCTGTTGGACAGTCCCCTTGAAGGGGAATCTCCAAACCTACTGGGAGAGGGGCTGTGTGTGGAGGGGGGCTGGGGTCTAAGCCCAGCTGCCAAGATTCTACCCCGTGAGGAAAGGGGGCCACGGATCCCGCCATACTGTCCTGGAAAAGTTTCTCTTCATCCCCCATTTTGAGTCGGGTCTTCCCTGTGCCTGGTGCTGTTGAGTAGACAACCTGGCTCACTGTCACCACAAAGTGAACTTTATTCCAGTCTTTCTCTGGGGGTGGGAGAGGCAATTTCACAGGAGCCCGTGGTGGGGGGGGTTGGGGGGGAGACCTGGTGGTGGGAAGACCAACCCGTTTGCCTGTCACCGGACGTCCCGCATCCTGGGGAGCCCCTCAGGTCCAGGCGACCAGGGACAGCTGGTGCTCCCACCCGGTGGTCTCTCTGTACTCACGCCAATTCTCCGCCAGTCCTCCTGTCTTTACTCCTATCTTATCCTCCAGCCTGCAAACGTCCTTGGGCCTTCTGGTTCCCCAGCCGGCCTGGGCTTCGGTGGGGGGAGCTGGCTTGCTTCTCACTGCCTACCCTCCTCCAATTAAATCTTAGCTCTCTGGTGTGCTAAGTCAATTACCGCAGGCCTATCAACTGTCCATCTTCCAAAAATTTGGTTGACATCTCTCATCCACTGTGTTATCACCGCTGCGTTCTTTGTTCTTGTGGGCGTGTAGCTATTTTGTTCTGTTACCGTCATTTGGGTGAGGGCTCTGAACTCGGTAAATGCGTGTGCTCCGGCTCTCCTGCTGAGCTGTACGCCCCTCCATGCTTTCCTCCATCGGACTCCCCACTCCGAGGCTGACGCCCAACGCCACCTCCCATCTCCCCCCCTCCCCCAGTTCCGGATTTATAATTCAAAGTCTCTTTTAAAATCATAATCATGCAATTGTTGAATTTTAGTTCTATATTTAAATGGGTCCCATCCCTGCCACCGGTCTTTTTCCGTACTTCCTCCTTTTGGGGTTCTTTGAACTGGTTGATTTCAATGACAAGTCACTTTTTTTTTTTTTTTTGAGGGCTTGGGTACCATATTCCTGGAATGTAATCGTGTTGGGGCATAACTCTGGTTTCCATTATACTTAAATAGCATCTTCTCAGGTTGTAATACTCCTGGTGATTCTAGCACTCAGAGCTGGTGGTCCCGTGCTTCCTGACATTGAACATGGCTGCAGGCAGATCTTTGGCCAACCAACTAGATATTTTTCTCCTTTAGGGTGATTCGCCTTTTCTGTCTTGGTCTTCAAAGAGCTCATTTTTATCCTTGACATTCCAGAATTTAACCATGCAATGTTTCCATGTTGATGGCTCTGAGTTAAGCTTTTCTGGAACACTGTATTTAGAGTTTTTGTGATCTGTTGAAAAAGTTATCCATTTATGAGAAATTTTCTTGTATTATTTCCTTAAATGCATCTTCCATTTGTTGGATCGCTTACCCTAGGGACACACATTTCTTATGTTGTACTATCTTCATCTCTTTTTGATATTAATTTATTTCTTTTTTTAATGTTTTTACTTATTTTTGAAGGGGGAGGGGCAGAGAGAGAGAGGAGACACAGAACCCGAAGCAGGCTCCAGGTTCTGAGCTGTCAGCACAGAGCCCGATGCGGGGCTTGAACTTGTGAACTTCGAGATTGTGACCTGAGCTGAAGTCAGACGCTCAACTGACTGAGCCACCTAGGTGCCCCAACTTATTTCTAATTACTTCAATCTCTTTATTTCATCTGCATTCCCTAATTTTTCTTAAGCTTTTCCATTATGACACAATTTTTTTCCTTTTATTTTTACTTTAGAGAGAGGGTGAGTGGGGGAGGGGAGCAGAGGGAGAGAGACAGAGAGAATCCTAAGCAGGCTCCACACTTGGAGTGGAACCAAATGCAGGGCTCGATATCACAACCCTGGGATCATGACCTGAGCCGAAATCAAGAGTCAGATGCTTAACCCACTGAGTCACCCAGGCGCCCAGGCACCAGGTTCAGTTTTAAGCATGTCTTCCGTTCCTCGTCTAAAAGTTAGTTATTACTCTTGTAGTAGTGTTTTAGCTGCAATCTTTTCCCTTAGATCTGAGCAATGTCCCTTTTCGTCTTTTCCCGTGGTTGGATTCTCTTGCCTCTCTGCTTTTGTTTGGCTGAGTTACTGAACGGTAATGAGGGATTTCCTTCTCTTCCGGGACTTATGCTTTGCTGTAGGTCAGGATCTTTGTCTCCCTGTCTCTGTCTCTCTGTCTCTCCTCCCCTCCCCTGCTTCTCCCCTCCCCAGGATCGCTACACGGGTGACAGGTTAATATCATCAGGTTGCCTCTACTGGGGCATCTCTGCCCAAGCATCGTGCACTGCGTTGGAACGGACTTGCTCATGGGTATGTGGGTGACCCCCTGGCTGCCTTCCCATCGAACTTGAGATCGGTTGTGTTCCTTCCCAGCCTACAGTCTGAAGACATATGGAGTTCTGGCCACTTTCTCTAACTGTGGGATGGTTGGGGGTGGCAGGGACCATTCAGTGGAGAGGCTGGGAGGTCTTTGTCAGGATGCAGGGACTCCACTCCCTCATCTGATATTTTTTATAGGTCCTCTGCTAGGATTTGTTTCCTTGGTTGCGGGACAGACACCTTCCCACCATGGTTCCCTTGTTGGGAGTGGCCCTGAGGACTTCCCTTCTGCTGAGCTGTGGGGTCCTTCCGACACTGTTCCCCGTGGGCCATTAGGGATCAGGGCCCAGGAAAGGAGAGGCTTGTGGGGTGAGGGCCTAAATGGGGACAGGGACAAGAGGAGGGGACTGCGGCTGGGCATTTGGATTCTCAGACCAGAGGTGATGTCCTGTTGGCTGGAATAAATACTTTCAATATCCCCCCTCCTTGGGGCCCCTCCCTGAGAATGGTCCATGGGTGGTCAGTGCCCTGATGTGTTTCCAGTCTAAGTAGAGAATTTCCTTGAAGGGTTTCATTTGGATGTTGGGGAGGTACTGGGGGGCAGAGGGCTGACCCCAGCCAGCGGCCAGGGGAGGATGTGCTGGGTAGACGGTCTGTGCTCTGAGACCTGTCCTCCATGGGCCTTTCTCCTGGAGCTCCCAGACCTCAAGAGCCACGACACCCATCACCCTGTGAGACCTAGTCCCTCCTCTGAAACCCAGAAGCCTCTGCAGACCCAAGGGGACTACGGGTCGCAGTGGTTGGAGGAAAGGACTGTCCACCCCCGCTGCATTGGACAGAGGGGAATGGTCACTCCCGGTATACCCCATTACAGACCCCAGGTGCCCAGAGTGGAGACGGATGTGGCGAATGCCCCCCTCCTCTGAGAACAGACTCTGGACTTCGATGCTTCTACTGGGAACTGATTCCAGACCCTCAAAGTGAATGGGACCCCCCTCATCCATGTCCCATCCCCTTGCTCCTGTTTTTTTTTTTTTTATCTCCTCCATAGCACCCATTGCTCTGGGCTCTAACCACCTGTTTACATTGTCTACACCTCATCTGCGTGTGAGCCTCTCGAGTCCGAGTGCCATCTCATTCTCCAGGTGCCCGGCACATAGTAGGTGCTCACTAAATGCCTGTTGAACGGATGAAAGGTTTCACTGAAAAGGAATCTCCCCTTTGCCGGTGCCTTTCCCCACCCCCCCCATCCCCCCACGCCAGAGACCACATACACGGGGGGCGCACCTTTCACGAGCAGGCGATTCGAAGGCTAACAGGATTCCTTCATAATTACATAGTTAAGTAAAATTTATGTTTGGCGGAATTAGCCGGGCTCCCCGAAGGCAGCATAAACCAGAGAGGCGCTCCGTTTCAAAGTCCCGTCTCCCCGTTTAAAATAGTTTGTCATTCTTTTGTGGCAATGGTTAAGAGCTCCTGGAGGCACACGGATGCTTATTTACTGGTCCACAGATGACGGATGGTATATCCCTGCTTTGTTTGGAAGGGAAAACTTGAACAGCTTGTCTGCACCTCTCCACTCGGACATTAAATCAACATGGCTCTATTAGTGGCCTTGGGATGCCAGCTGAGCTGTCTCTGAGCCTGTCACCGTGATGTCTTCATCTGTAACCAGAGCAGACGTGAGCTCCTGGCAGCTTCAGGAGGTGACAACAAATCCAATTAGCTCCTCTCCACGGCGCCACACTACCGCCGCGAAACGGCCTGACAGCAAGGGTGGCTGCCGTACCCCGCACAGTGGGACGTGGCATTCACAGGAAGGAGAGAGAGAGGGAAGGAGGGGGAGAAGGAGAGAGAGAGAGAGAGAGAGAGAGAGAGTGGGAGAGACAGAGAGAGACAGAGAGAGGGGAAAGGGGAGAGGAGAGGGAGAGGGAGAGAGAGAGTAGGGGAGAGATGGGGGGTGGAGGGGAAACAAAGGGACCCGGCTTAATTGTTGGAGTGACTTCCTGCGTGAGTGGTGAGAGCCGGTGCCAGGACGGGCCAGCCCCTCCAGTTTCTGGACGGCTGACGAGGCCACCAGAAGCCCACCTGATAGAGAGGCAGCCCCTACTTTGAAACCTTGCTTGACTTTGATGCCGGTTTTCTCCGGGGACCATTTGATATCACATCCCCCTTCCTCTCCTCCCTCCTTCCCCACTTCTCTCCGGGTTCCTGAGCTCCAGGCACAGTCCAGAAAAAAACCCAGAACGTTCGGTGCTGGTGGGAGGTGAACATTTGGTATTTCTCTTGGTCAAGGTGGGTGCCCGAAGACAGCCTGTCTCTGTCTCAGGAGTGATGGGCGGCGGGGCTGGGTGGCAGAGCAAGGGGAGAGAGAAGGTTCTGGAAGGAGGCATTGGCGGATGAGCTCACACTTGCATCGCCCAGTGGCCGCGGGGGCCGAGAAGCTGGGTGGCGAATCCTGGTCGTTTGCTCAGTGTGGAGATACCGGGGGTGTGTGTCGGGGGCGGGGAGGGGGGTTGCGGAGGTAAAAGGAAGCAGAAAGAAGTAAAAAACCAGCCTTCCTGAGAAGCACGAGCTGAAGCCAGCTTGCCAGTCAGAGAGTTCACTCAAGTTTCCGCGCTCCTGAGAGGATCAAAACGTTAAGGGTTTCTTGGGTCATTTATTTCCTAAGAACGGGGTCCCCTGAGAGCTCTGGGTGTTTTCCAGCAGCGCCCGGGCCCTTTCCGGAGTGAGTCAGGCTTTCTCTGCTCTGAGAAGAGCCAGGCACGGAAGGCAGGCATGGTCCCTGGGAGGGTCCCCTTGTGGGTCCCCTCTGAGGCCTTGGGCCCAGAACGTGAGGGTTTGGAGGAGGGAGGCCAAGAAAAGAGGGAGGGAGAGGAAGATGTCAGTGGGCTTCCGAATACTGTCATAGACGTAGACGTAGCCCCTGGGGCCCCAGCCTCCGTGGTAGAGGCCGGGGGGGGGGGGTGCCGGGTGGTGAGGAGTCAAGAGGCCTTATCTGAGGTCGCAGACTAGCTGGGTGGCCTCTCATGCCCGTGCTCACCCTTGCCCAGCTGCCACCTTGCCCATGAGCAAGAAGGAAGAAAAGAGAGAGCCCTCCAAGGCTGCCGTGAGGCTGATAAAGTGAGCGCGGCCAACAGGTACCCGGGGTCAGTCTTTTCCTATTACACCTCTCATCTTTCTGGTTCTTGAGGGCGCACTTCAAGGGGCCAACAGGTCCCTGCCTGCCCACGCGAGGACTCAGGAATGCCTCTGGGAGTTTCGACCCCGTGAAACGGGCTAAAGTCACTTCCAAGAGAGGGCTCGGCGCATGGACTCCTTCCAGGGAGAGGCAGCGAGCAGGAATTCGCATCCACCGTCTGCTGGAGCCAGTGGCCGAGGATGGCTGCCAGCTCGCAGGTGGGGCTGCTGCTTCCTGCCACAACCTGGGGCCGCCTACCTGTGGGGGGTTGGCGGAGGCAGGGCCCCCTGGGTGAGCGGAGGAAGGGAGGGAGGCGGGGAGGGGGTGGGGAAGAGGCCCGGAAGAGGCTTTGCGGTCCTTCTTCCCGAAGCAGGTTGTTGCGAATGTCCATTAGCACGGTCCAACTCATTCCGGATTAATTGGGCAGGGTAGGGAGGCATCTGGCTGTTGCCCGGATCCACCAAAGCTTCCGCGCGCACCGGAGCACCGGACCACTCCTGGAACCGGCCCAGTGCTGCCAGGCACAATTATTTTCAGCAATGTCTTTCTGCCACCGAAACTTAGGACTGTGGACTTTGGCATGCGAGCTAAGTGCCGATTTGCGAGCTCACAAATTGACATGATCCTTGATGCAAGATGCTGTACTGGGGCCCGAACGGCAGGGAGACGGACCCCCGTCGCTGCATGTGGTGGCTGGGCCTGTTTGAAGCGAGCTTTGTGTGTGTGTGTGTGTATGTGTGTGTGTGTGTGCACGTGTGCACGTGTGTGGTGGGGGGTGAATGAGGCTGGGGGCCAGCGCACAAAGGGTCTACAGGCCAGCAGGAGGGTTTGGCTTTAAACAGTGATGGGGAGGAGGGCCGCTCTCACCTCAGCTGCCAGAGCCTCCCGAAACCTGGGCATGGCCACCTGAGACAGGGTCAGGGTGTCCTGCATGCTCCCACGATGCCCCTGGCTGCCATGCCTTGTCGTTTGCGTGGCCTTTCTTCCTTTCCTCACAGGGACTTTTGAGCTCGTTGAAAAAGCACCGTGTTTGATCCCGTTGGTTCCTGACACCCTGCACAGTGCAGACGCATGTTAGACCCCTGACTTGTCGGTGGTAGGGCTGGCTGCCGTTGGTGGGAGGAATCGGACCAGGTCGTCAGCCACAGGGTGGGGGACCTGGACAAGGACACCCCCTGGGATAAAACCTCAGTCGTCCAGGTCAAGATGAGGCGTCTTGAGCTCAAGTAGAAGAGACGGAAAGAGGTAACGTGTGAGAAAGATGTTAAGAGGTTAACAGGACTTGGCCACTCTTCCAATGTGAGGCTGGAGAGGGAAGGCGTCCCGGATGACTCCGGATTTCCATTCTGGGTGGTGCGCAGGGCACACAGTCAGGGGAGGGGCAGGCATCTGGGAGAGAGAACAGGTCAGCGGCCATGGCACGGGAAGGCGGTGGCAGGGATGACTGTGGACATCCAGGTGGAGAATTTCCATTGGGTTCATGAATCTGGACCTCCAGTGGGTGCCTGGGTTGGAGACCCATGGGTCATGACCTGTGGCCATGGATGAGCATGGATGGGGCCCACCCGGGGAGAGGCTCAGAGTTGGGGACAGAGGCAATGGATTTAAGGCAACGTTGCAGGTCTAGAGAGGAGCCTGCAGGCAGCCCGGGGAGGCATCATGGGACAGGGCAGTGGATGCGAGAGGCCCAAACAGCCCCCTTTGGGTTTGGCTATGAGGGGGTCCCTGGAGGACTGGGTGTGAGCCGTGTGGGTGGAGGCCAGGTGGGGCACACCAGAGGGCAGAGGACTGGGGAGTGCAGGACCCCACTTTGTGACCAGTGTCCTGCTACTTAAAGCCACTGATCACAGTCGTGTCCGGAGGCTTGATGGAAGCGGAGGGGGCTCCAGAGCCTGCCTGCGGGAGGGGAGAAGGGTCCCCTTCCTGGGACCCCTCTTTTCCCCAGGACCCACGGAAGAGCTGGGTCTGAATCCTTGCTCGTCCACCTGCTGGCTGGAGACCTTGGGGCCTTGTAACCTCTCTGAGCCTCAACTTCCCACAGGCTGGGGATGAAGCAGGGATTTAGGGAGATAATGGACATACAGCAAAAAGTCAGAGCCCTGCAGGTGTGGCCTTTGGGTACTGTCAGTCTTCACACGTCCATGCGGTAAACCTGAGGCTCAGAGAGGTCACGTGATAGGTCCACAGTCACACAGCCAGGAAGTGGCAGGATTAGATTCTAGGCAGCCCGACTCCAGAGCCCAGCACTCAATGAACCCTGTGAGAAAACTCATCCACAGTCTTGGCCGTGCTGTCGTAAACAGATGAATATCGAATCAGTGATATTCACAATATCCACACTATTGAATGTGCGAGAAGGAGGGCAACCAGTATCATTCCAGGGAGGGCTGGAGGGTTGCATGATCCCTGGGCTTCAGGCAGAAATCTTTCTCCCCATGGGCTTTGGCACACCCTTGGGTCCTGCAGATAAAGTCACACGGTCCACTCTGCCCGAGGGGCCTTGTGGCTATGACCATAGTCTTCAGGGACTCCTGCCTGTTTCCTGAGACGTATGAGGCCCTGACCAAAGCCATTCTCTGGGGATTTCACGCTGAGTGGCCAGTGTCATCTCACCTTTCCATTCTCCCACGCTTCCTTTCTCTCTTCCTTCTCGAACCAGCACTTAATTACAGCCCTCCTCTGTTCCTTCTCTCGGTGCGGTGGTGCTGGGTAAACAGCCTGGTGGAGAGAAAGAGGCTCCTGCGCCCTCAGGTTGTGTGTGTTAAAACCCGGAGGAGGTGGGGGTGTGCAGGAACCGGACAGCGTGGAGGAGCGTCTTAGCTCAGCGTGGGGCAATGTGAAGGGTCCCGGGAGGCTCCCCAGAGAAGGTGACATTTGGACTAGGTCTCCTATTCCCAAGATGAGGGCACAGTCCAGGTGCAAACTCACCATGAGCAGGAGCTTGGATGGGCAGGCCTGCAAGATATGTTTGGGGGCCAGAGAGCTCTTAGGACAGGTGTGGCCTCCTTTAGACTCATCCTGTGCTCCCAGGCAAGGCTCCCCACCCCCACAGCTCGGAACAAGGACCACGTTCATGCTCGGCCCCTCCATCCGCCCCCCCACGGCCCCAAAAGAACCCCACAGGATCGCTGTCAAGAGAATGCCCACCACACATTCCCAGTTCCCTCCACATCTGCTCTAACGCAGACAGAAAGGCAACGGGGAAAGGCAGACCAGAAGCCCTGTGGACATTGCGGTCTTGGCTGAGTCCAAGAGGTCAGAGAGAGAGTTGCAGGAGATGCCAAAGGCGGGTTCTGACCTCAGGCAGGGAAGGCGTGCCCTCTCTGCACTTTCTTTCAACCTGCTCTCAGTGGATATTAACTGGGTCCGTGGATGTTAACTGTGCTCAGCGGGGTCAGGGGGGAGGTAGAAGGAGTCCTAACACCACAGCAGATCGGCAATTCAGAGCAGGAGAGAGACCCTCAAGAACAACTTCTCATTGGACGGAATTATTCCGCATGGAAGGGCTTTCATGGTGGGAGCCATGATGGCCAAGGGCACTGGTGTATCCCCAATGCCCCGTATGGCAGCAGACACGTACGAGGTACTCATAGATACTGACCGAATGAATGATTCAATGAATGAGTGGGACCCATTGAGCCATCGTCACCCATTTGGATAACAGCAGTACCTATTTTCCCCTTAAAAATGGCAATGATTTATCCAGATGATGGAAAAAGGTGCCCATAAATACCAACTCTATCCAGGTAATGAAAGCAGCCTGACCTCTCTGACAAGGGGGATACACCCCAAGAATAAACGGAGATGAGCAACAACAAAAAAGTAAAGCAGCGTGTGGAGTATTAATGCTCTGTGGGGGGTGGGCTCCCTTGGGAGGGGGGGGTCCCCTCTCAGTGCTAATCTGCCTTCAACTTTCTACAACTCTTCCCCCCCCCACCCCCCCAGTGGCCAGTTTACCTGTTTACCTTCCTTCTTCATGGGTCCTCTTGTCAAGTTTCTGTTTTTATTGTGAAATTATTCTGTGGGTCGGATCTCCAGCACAGAGACTGGACGCATCCACTCCCCAAAGCCCCTGAATCTCATCCAGTTAACGTATATCCCTTTGATTTCCTGCTACCCTTTTATGTGTACATGTGCGTACAGATAACATATGGTATTATCTTTGTCTTTTATTTTATTTTATTATACTTTGTTTTTGAGAGAGAGAGAGAGAGAGAGTACATGAGCAGGGGAGGGGCAGAGGGAAAGGGAAAGCGAGAGAATCTTAACCGGGCTCCATGCTGGGCTCAGGGCTCAATCTCACAAACTGTGAGATTGTGACCTGAGTGGAAATCAAGAGTCGGATGCCCAGCTGACGGAGCCACTCAGGCACCCCTCTTTGTGTGTTAAAAGATTTCCCTAGAATCGTGCCATACTCTACGTTAAATTCTACAAGTTTTTTTTCCCCCAGGCAGCATAGTTGTTGATTCGTCCAAGTTGTAAATACAGACTCAGGCATGAACCTGCCATTTTTTATTTGTCTAGTTGTATAGTCGCCCAACGATGGGTGTTTTTATTTTTGACTTGGCTGTAACAAACCATGTCAGTTTATGTAAGAGTCTCTCCAGGTGGAGGGTGGACCCTGAGACGAAACAGCAGAGCTGTGGGGCACGTGTGGACAGAAGAACACAGTCGCACGAGTTTACAGTTCCTCCACCCTCTGGTCTCTTGGTTGGCCTCGTGATGGGTTTTGACCATCAGAGTCTTCCTCTGGGTGACGGGAGCTACATCGGCTTGTGTGACCTTGAGCAAGTCATCTGCTTGGCCTACCCCAAGCCACCCTTAACTTGATTCCTCCCCTCTTGACTGTCCCGGTGTGTCTTTAGGGCCAAGGTCCCTTCCCGCATGAACAGCTGCAGCCCAACAGGGAGAGAGATAGGAAGGAAATAAAAGGCAGAGTGGTCCTTACCACCCCATCGTCCTTCCCAACTCACCTAAGTGATGAGAAGCCTGTGGGGAAAGAGTGACTCTCTTCTACCTGTTTCTAGGCCTGTCTTCTCCAGAGAGTTCTTTAGCCCTCTCTGTGGACAAGTCCTTGATGCCTGATTGTTTCCCTGGGGAGGCGAGGAGAGCCAGACCAGCGTTCTCACTTGTGTTGAGCACCAGGTCAGCTGGGCCAGGCCTGCAGTTGGCCGCCCGTGTGGCTGTGCAGCTCTTGGGGGGAGACATTAGGGGCCTCTCAGAAGAGATGTGTCTTGCAAGGTCAATTTCCAACCTTCCAATAGCTCCTTAAAACCCTTCTGCGTCCAAGATGTGGAGTTCAGCCCCTCAGGACCTTTCATGGGCACGGAGTCGGTGCTGTCCCAGAAGCTCCCGAAACACACCAGGCTATGTGTCTGTCACATGTGTATCCAAGGACACGGGACACCCCTTGTGCAGACTCTGCGCCCTCCAGGTCTGCTTCACACCTCCGCTCTGTCCGGCGTCACCTCCAGACGGCCCCACCAGATGTGGTCATGTCATCTGGAGCAGGCAATCATGTTCCCACCATGCCAACGGTGTCGTCCGAGCAAAACATTCTCTGCAGCGTCAAATGCCAAGATATCCGCCCGACGTGCAAATACGGCACTTACAGCTCCCTTTTGTTTAGAGGTTAGGCAAGGTCATCAGGCCCTTGGTTTTCGAGATTGTTTTGGAGAAATTAGAATCATGACACGTGTATAGTCTCTTTCCTGTCCACACCTCTCGGTGTGCTGCCCGGTTCTGCCTACAGTGCGCTCTTCTGGGCATCTGTCGGAGCCTGAGTCTCCTTGCTTCTCTCCCCACTGATGCGGCATCCCTCTGCCCCGCCCCCTGCCTGCCCCACCAGGCTCAGATGAGGAGTGAATTTACTTCCTCTCAACTTGGCTTCCTCCAATTTCAAGCCCAAGGGGAAGGGCACCGCCTATCCGTCCCCTCCCACTATCATCCCCGTATATCACCTCCTCACAGTTCCGAGCCTTAGAACCTCCTCAGGGCCCCAAGCCAGTCTTCCATTGAGCCAGGAGGGCCCCGTGAAATCGTGTTCCTCAAGTCAACTTTTTGGTGGCAGTCTAGATCTTCGGTTATAGATACTGGATGTTTCTAGCTGGTGTATCTGGGAGGGGATGAGCATATTCAGAGGGAGTGGATGTGGTCAGGTTGTCCTCAGCTTCTGTGCCAGTCCTGGGGACTGCCCACCTGTGCACCTTACATGTAATGGGGGGGGGGCTTTCTCAGCAACAGACAGATTCGGGTTCCCCAAGCCCTTTCTGAAAGATTCTGTTGCCTAGGAGAAAAGCCACCATGCCTGGAAAGGAACTTCCAGAACACGTGTAGCTCCTGGAGGAATTCAGCCATGGGCCAAGGTTCTTCTCGCTGTTAGTGTTCATTCACTCTGTCGCCCTTTCCCCAGGGCTGGTCCCCTTTGTCTTGTTTTCCTGACACATGCATGGATCCTCGACAGAGGGGAGGGTCACTGTTTCTCCTTGGGAACAGGGTGCCCCCTTGGCATCAGGCCACCCAGCAAACCGAAATCAAGCCCCCACTGCTCCCCACTGCCGCCCCAGTCTGCTCTCCTGGTGTCTCTGGTGGTGTCCAGCCTCCCCCTCCCCTGCCCCGCCCCTCCCTTGGCAGTCCTGCAAACCAGCCCATCGCTCTGCCTTCTACTTGGTTTGCCAGAGTTCAGCTCCCGCCTGCAGGGGGTGCCACTTCCCTCCATCCCCCTGCCACCCCGAGTGCCTCATTAGAAGCTGTAAATATCCAACAGCTTTCCCCAGCGAAGCCCAGGCTCTCAAAGTGTTTCCACTCTGCTGGGCACCTCTTCCGTTCACACCTGCTGCCTCCTCCCTGCAAGCCTTCCACCCCTGACCTTGAGGAACTTCCGTGCACCCTGGCAGCCCTGTGGCCCAGCGCCCTCACCTCTCCTGTAGGCCTCAAGCCCTGGCCCTGCCTCTGCGAGGGCCAGGCCCTCTGCTTCCGCAGGCCGGGCTGGCTGGGAGGGACTGCAGCCCCCACCAGATCTCAGGCTGCCATTGTTTGCTGGCGCTTTCTCTCTCCTGCAGCCCCTGGACCGCAAGATGCAAAACTTTTGAGCTGACTCCATGATTCCTTGAGTTTCTGGTGGTCGCCTTGCCAAAGTCAAGACAGATTCTTAAGCGGCAGTCTTCTGTCTCCTCTCCCTGTCCCTGCCCCGTAGGCTTTGTGCTGACTGCAAGATATACACTTGACTTTGAAGCTTCCTGCCTGCGTTTCTGACACTTTCCTTTCAAAGCCAAGCCCGTGTCTCTAGTTGGGCTCCTTCCTCTGGCAACTGATGTGGCTGCAGACAGAGTCAAGGTCACATGTCTCGCCCTCCCAGCCGCCTTCTCAATCCCCCACCCCACTGTCTGGCACAGGCAAGATGCCCAACGAGCGGATCTGGATTGAGTCTGGGAATGGACAGGGAAGGCTGTGTGAGCATCTCAGGGTGGAAGGGATGCGGGGCGTTCTGGCTCCTGCCCCGGCTCGGGTGAGGACACGAGATGGGCGGGGGTCCCAGGACAGGGGCCGTGGGTCAGTCTGGGTGGTCGGCCTGGCTCTGGTCCCCTCTGCGCCCCCTGCCCGCTCTCGCCTGGAGCCCGAGCAGCTCCAGCCATCGGAGCTGGAGCCTACCCCGAGCCGGGGGAGGAAATAAAGAGGTTCTCTTGCCAGCGCGTTCTTCCCTTTTACAGTTTTTGGCCCTGCCCCCTGGTGCTCGCACAGCCGCCATCTGGCTCTCTGTGCTGTGGCCCAGCCCCCGCAGGCTCCGGGGCCTTCCAAGGAGGGGCTGTTGTGGTGAAAACCCAGGGCCTGGGGGTGGCATGCCAGGCAGGCTGGAATTTCTGAAATCCTGGGACCAGCCGTTCCCCACCCCCGGGCAGGGGCCCTGGCTGGCCTTGGCCAGCTCCTGCAGGGGTGAGGCCTCAGTTTCCTTCCCAGATCCCCGCCTGGAGAGCGGAGGGTGGGGGGGGGTCCCCACCTAGCATCTCAGCGCAGGGAGAGCAGAGCACTCAGGGCTGTCTATGGGGGGCGCTGAGTGCTACCGCTGGGCACGCAGTCTGCTGGAAGCCCACCCAGATTCCCACTTCATGGGCTGATAGCTTTTATGAACAGCCCCCTCACCCTCCCCGCACATGCATTTTCCCCGATTTTATTTTTAAGGAAATAATAACAACAGCAATTAGCGATTCCTTTGTATGGTTCCAGTAAAGGAGTCATTTAAAGGGACCGGCATGCTGGAATTGCCCTTCTCATCCTCTCCAGGAGGCAGAAGGAGGAAGCCTGGGGAGGAAGACACAGCCCTCCCGCACAGGGATGTGGCGCTCACCCAGCCCCACCGCCCACCGCCCACCGCCGCTCAAAGGCCGCCCACCTTCCCGCCCTGAGCCCCGGTGTGGCCGGGAGGGGTTCAAATGCACATTCCAAAGGTGTGAAAACAAAAATTGACAGACAAGCTAACAGATCAAACACGACACTTCAAAGAGAAGAAGAGCCACAGGATGAAGCCGCGTGGCACTCTGGTCCCCAAACGCGGGGACACAACGGCTCCTCCCCGCCCAGGGCTCGGCCGCATCCGAATCCCAGCCCAGAGCGCCGGGGATGGGTCTTCAGGGACGACATGACCAGTTACTGCATTCTCCGTGCTCAAGCACTCGGAGGGGCTAATTAGTGCTTTTAATATGCAAATCAGAGCCTGGGCAGATTAAATCTAGGAAAAAAAACAGCTGGTGAATATGTTATTTTAATTATTACTCCAAAGGAAATATGGGCCTGGCTTGAGAGGATAGCAGGCGTATGGGTATGAAGTTTCTGTGGACCGATCCTTCGTTAGGGGGAGAGACGAAGCTCAGGGGAAAGACCTGGGTTGGGGCTGAGGGCACAGGGACGGGTTAGAGTCCCCCCTCCCCCAGCCCGGCCGGCCGTATGGTCTGTAGCACATCACTTTCCCTCCCCAGGCCTCAGTTTCATCATTCATAACCACAGGAGCTTGTGTAGACGATCCCATTCATTCATTCGGCAGATATTGGTCGACCACCTGCCACGTCTAGGTGCTCTGGAGGCAGACAGGTTCCTGCCTTAACGGGGGGCTTGCATTTCCATGTGGAAATGGCTGGCGATCCACAAGTGATACACCAGGACATAAAACAAGTCCAGATGGATGGAGGGACCAGGAGAGGAACAAAGCAGATCTATGGGAGAGGATAATGAGGAAGACTTGTTTGTCCTCATATGGTGGTAGAGGGACGTTCTCACCAGAGATGCGGTTGAAGCCCAGACCCGGAGGTTGGCAAGGAGCCAGGGTGTGGTGAGGACAAATCCCATCCCTTGGGGCAGCACCGAGTGTCCCGCGACGTGCCCATCTGACTCGGGGATGGTTGAACCTGGTCCTATTACGGGAAATGGAAGAGCAGGGAGATCGGTGACATTCTCAGGGTCAACAGAGAATGAATCTAGGTGAGCTTGAAGCAGCGTCGTTGAGCATGACGGTCCAGAAAGTATTCTTGAGACGTTTCACAGACAGATGCTTTTATTAAGACAAGGGGACAGGACCCGTGGGCAGAAAGAGCTGCGCCTGGATTGTGAGGAGTGACTGATTATATACTTTTTTTTTGCTAGTGGAGGTTACAGTTAAGTAAGTCTCTAAGGAATTTGTGTCTGTTGAAAGTGAGGTTTACAGGACCCTGGAGGAGTTCTGGCCATTGTCAAGAGAAGGCCACCCTTTATTATCTAGTTTAAAACATGAGTCACGAGGACCTCTAGGACTCTCATGTCAGATGTGCTTCTGCGGGCCACGTGGTGAGTCATTTGTGGGTCCATTCTTTCTGCCTTTGTTCTCCTCATCAAGCTGATCCTGACTCGGTTTTTCTTTTGAAACAGGAGCGAGGAAGGGAAAGTCGCTAGGGGGATATCTGTTTTCCCCTGGTCTTCCTCCTCACATTGGCTCCCGGGGCTCAAGAACCTGACCCGCTTAATGCATTTGTGAGAGGAGCAGGTGGGACCTTTCAGTGTGAGTGCGTGTGTGCATGTGTGAGCACGCACGTCTGTGTGCGGAGTGTGCACGCAGCTGGCGTCCTTCACCAGAAATATGATTTCTAGCTCCCACATCCTTGCAAACTCTAGATTTTCTAACAGGTTCTTGCCCTCCCGTTGGGAACTGGACCAAAGGAAGCTCCCCAGTACCTGACTGCCCACAGGGCCAAGTCCACTCAATGCACCCACAGCCCGCGGCCCTGACGCCCCAGGCCTGGCGCCCCACTGCCTGGGTGGGACTGACTCTCATGGGGAAACGACAAAGCCAAACTCGAAGATCAAGGTGTGTTGTTTCTCTGTCACATACAGGGGACCTTCTTGGGTACAGGAGCAGAATAATGGAAAAACAAATGAAAAATTCATTCTTCTCTACCAGCTTTGCCTGGAGGCAACAGGGGAAAATTCTTTGCACAGGACAGAGAGTAGAGAAAGGGAGAGTATGATGAATAGGAGTAAAGCAGCCACAGAAGAGGGGGAGAGCTAGAGAGAGAGGGAAGGGGAGAGAGAGAGGGGAGGACAGAGAAGGAAACAAGACGGAGGAGGGACAGAGAGATGATGGGAGAAAGGAGAGAAAGCAGAAGGAAGCAGAGGGGAGAAGGATGGAAGGGGAGGAGGGGGGAGCAGAGGGCGGGGCGTAAGGCTGGACACCCTGGAGCGGGGGGGGGGGGGGGCTGGGGGGCGTGGACCCCAGTGCAGCTCCGGCTGGTACCCTAGGCAGCTTCCCATGCAAGCAGGTTTGCAGCATGCATGTGCCCGGCTCCCGCAGCCCCTGGGAAGGAAGTGGGCCTTCTTGGGCTGGGGGGGCGAGGAGTGACAGGTGTATTCCGGGGCCAGCGGCCGCAAGGGACAGGTTTGGCCGACCCTGGGCGATTCACACCTCACCCCACAGGAGGCACAATTATTTGAAAGCTCAGTGAACCGAAGCTTAGAGAGCGGAGCCGTGTGACGCGGCGGGCCCAGCCTCCCAGCAGGACGTGCCCTGCCCCTTAAGCAAACAGGTGCTTCGGCTCTGCCCACACCCCCACCCCTCTTCCCCAGTGGGCCCCTCAGGGCGCCCGCACTGTGTGGGATGCGGAGGCCTGTGCTTCCTTGAGGCCGACAGGGGCGACGGGGAGTTCACTCCAGGCCTGGCCCCATCACCCTGACAGCAGTCCTGCAAACTGGGTGGTGTCCCGTTCTGGCCATGGTCCTTGGGAAGGCTTTCTGGGCCAAGGGAGTCAGGTGAAGAACGGCGGAAGGCCCTAGAAGCAGGAGGACCGAGCAGACAAAGGCCTGGAGGTCCAACCACAGGGGGAGAGTGGAAATAGAGGACGAGTCTGGGAGGGACCCGAGCTGAGGATGGCTGGGCTGACAGAGGATGGGTCACAGGGTGAAGAGGAGTCACCGAAGGATCTCAGGAAGGGGACATGATTTTAATTCTGGGAAGTTCCATGCGGCTGTGGTGTGGAGTCCTTGGCCTCCACTGGGTGGATCTGCGGGTCTGAGAGGCCCTGAGGAGCCCGGAGCAGTGACCCAGGTCGGAGGTGACAGGTGAGTCACAGCGAGAGCAAAGGGGACATATTTAAGAACTGTTTAGGGGAGAAGGATGGGAAGCCCTTACTGAATGTGTGGACGTGGGGGAAGGACTTAGGGGGTGGCTCCTAGGTTTATGGTGCTTGGAGCACTTTTCCATTTATGGTCTCACTCCATCCTCATGAGAGTACCACAGTGCACGTATGCATCGTATACCCATTTTACAGACGGGGAAACCAAAGGTCGTGGAAGTGGCTTATACTCTGGTGAGTGGCAGAGAGCAGACTCAAACCCAGGCCTCCCGTCCCATGGCTGCCCGTGCCTTCGGGACCCTGGGGTTAGAAGTCATCCACTGGCCGTGCCTTGGTTTCGATGCGGCGTGTCAAAGTTCTATGATCCAGGCCCGTTTCCATAGTTTTACAATATTTCAGAAGCTAAGAGGAGACCCTGCCCCCCTCTCCCAACACACACACACACACACACACACACACACACACACACACACACACAAATACATCCATTCTTTTTTGTGTTCTTAGAGCAGGGGTTGGCAAACGAGAGCGTGTGGGCCAATCTGGTCTGCTGCATGTTTTTGTAAATAAAGTTTTATTGGAACACAGCCATGCCCATTTGTTTACACATTGTCTAGGGCTGCTTTTGCACCACAACGCCAGAGTCAAGTAGTTGTGACAGAGACGGGCTGGCCCACAAAGCCTCAAATATTTACTACTTGGCCTTTTTCAGAAAGCGTTTGTCAACCCTGTCTTAGACGCTTGCTATGATCTGAATGTTTGTGTCCCCCTCCCTGCCGGCGCCGCAAATTCTCAGGTTGAAATCCTGAAATCCTGATGGGACGGGATTAGGAAGCGGGACCTTGGGAGGTGCTCAGTCGCTTAGGAGGGTAGAGCTCCCTGATAGGATTAGCAATTTACCAAAGAGGCTCCGGGGGGTGCCTGGTCTCTTCTTCACCTTGTGAGGACACAGAGATGGCACCAGCTATGGGCCAGGAGGGGGCGAGTGTGCTGTCACCATAATCCTGGGTCTCCAACCCCCAGAACCGTGAGAAGTAAGTGTGTGTTGTTTATGAGCCCCACGGCCTGTGGTGTTTTGTTGTAGCCTGAATGGGCGAAGGCCTCGAATAAGACAAGCCTATTCCATGAGTGAACGAGTTCCCGCTAAGACAATTAAATCCCAGAGGATCCAGTTTGCCATGCTGAGAGCTGATGGTCTCTCAAGCAAGAGTCACTTTGATCTCAAGCGAGACGGAAGAAGGGGTGCAAGGAGTGGAGATAGGCACTTTTCTCCAGGAAGAGCGGCTTGGAATTCCTCCAAAGGCCGGCTCGCTGGCTGGGAGGGGCGGTGAGAGCGACATCACCGCGTCAGGGAAAGCGACCTCCCTTCCCTTCTGGGAAGCCCGGGGCTGTGACGGCAAGGAATTTGGAGCCAAGGGTCTTGCTCAGAGTCTGGTGCAGATGTATAGGTCACACCCATGTGCGCGCACACACGGCTGTAAGGTGTGCGTACCTTTCAGGTAACGGACGAAAGAGTGAGAGAATAACAGATATCGTTGGTGTATCTCCGTCTGCATCTCCAGAGGGTTTGCCCTCCAGGGTTGATTGGCATTCATGCCCGTGCCCACCCAGAGCATCCATTAAGCACCTGGTGGGATGCAGTCAAGGGCACTGAGATCACGGAGGGACCTCCAGTGGTCATGCGGTCTGGCCTCCTGCTTCAGGGCGATCAGAGTCCAGCCGTTGGCAGCATTCCAGAAGCCAGGTGAGGCCTCACTCCAGGTTGAGGGCTTCCGTGCCAGTTTGAACCCTGCCTGTCATCAAATCACCATCAGCTGGAAGCTTCGAGCCCGCTCAAGGCAGGGGGATTTGAATGCCGTGTATGGAATCAGAGCATCTTTCCCTCAGAGAGTCGGCAGGGGCCTTTGTGATTGTCCCCAATAACATTCCTCTTAGTCCTGTTGAAGCCTGGGTCTCCCCAGGGATGGGGCTGTCCCCACTCCTCAGGAAAGCCTGTTCCACCGACTTGTTCTCCCGATGGCCCTCCATCTGTCACCTGAAAGCGCCTGCCCCTCCCCTGGTCCCCTGTCAGCCAGACACCAGGCAGTGTCCTCTTTCACATCATAGATGGGAGAGCAGGGTGGGTAAGCAGTGGCCTCTGGAATCAGACTGCCTGGTGACTCCTGGTCTCCCTGCCAAACGAGGGCCATGACCTTGAGTGGCCAGTGGAAACTCCTGAGCTCCACAGTTATTCCCAGGAGTGGAAATGTCCTGGATCTTCCAACCTTTTTGTTTCCAAGCCGGCTGAGGATGCGGTCATTTGCCATTGACCATGAAGCGGTATTATTCTAACTTAGGTCACAGAGGTGGATGAACACGTGCACCACTCAGGCTCTGCCCATTCGGACGATCTTCCTTCACTGCTGCCTTCAAGGCCACCGCGGAACGGGGCTGTAAGGAAGCTGCGTGCATGTCGGCTTGCATCCCCTTCAGAGTCCCTTGGCTGCCACGCCCACCCTGTGTATTATTCTTGCATCCTCCTGGCTCCTGGTGGCTCTCATCCCCGTTGCTATCAGTGGAACGAATTCTGTACTGGCATCTTGGACCATCGGCCCTGGTCTGCATAGGGGAGTGCGCAGGGAACATGATGGCGCTGGCACTCCTCAGGTCAACCCATTTCTTATAGGCTTGGCAAAGGGCGTATCTTCCAGGGCTTTCTGTGTAGCATAATCATCTCGAGTATCCTCCGACCTTACATGCATCAACCTACAGGCCCACATCTGGTAGACTTCTCATCTCTTCTCGTGCTGCCAGCCGTGGCCATCCTGCCATTTTGGCCTCAGCGTGGGCATTGTTTTGTCCACACTTCCTGGAACAAGTGTAGTAGCGAGTCTGCACCATTGTCTGGTGTCCTCCTCAAGAGCTTAAATCCTGGATTCGGGGCGAACACACCCAAACTGATGAGCTCCGCCTTTCCCAGCCTCCTACTCTGGCCGCCTCGACCAAGCACCCTCCAGTTCAGTCCCATGCATGATCTTCTGGCAGGTTCCTGCTGGTGTTTATGGACTGATTATAACCAAGATGGCAGCTCTCTTGTGAGATCCATAGCCCCCAGGAGGAAAGGGAAAGAAACAAAAATCTCAGTTCTAGAGTTTTTTTTTTTTTTTGGCAGGGGGTGGTCTAAAGGCCCTAAGGGCCAGCTGGTGCCTCAAACAAGAAGAATGGAATTTCCTACCTGTGGTTTCTCTAGGGATCTCCACAAGAAATCTCCACTGGGAGCTGGGCTTACTGAAATGGTCGCCTGGTAAAGGAAGTCGCATGTCCCAGCTCTTAAGAGAGATTAAAGACACCAAAGTTGGAAGGTTTGTGGGCCTCACCTATTGGCCTGGAGTCCTGGTCCCGCCCCAGAGCCACCATAAGCCCCTTGGGATGAGGCCTGGCAGTGGCTTTAGGATGTGCTGAGGGTTCAGGGAGGAGCAGCTCTTGGGAGCAGGATGTGCCCAGGGAATGTGGGTGTGATCTCTTGTGAGGTTCAGGGAAGTTCCCAAACCCTTAAACCTTAACCTTTGCCCTTCAGCCTTGTAATTCTGCTTCTGAAATTGCCCCGACTGACCCTAACCTTTCAGTAAAGAAAGTGTGCATTTGCCTGCACGGTCTGGCATGTTGGTCCTATGGAAAGTGGAAGATCAGGTTGACAAGGAAGGGGATGTGGGTACAGGTGGCCCCTATTTGCTCCAATGCCCTCCTGGAGCATTGCCTTTTCTGTCTTTCTTTAAACAGCTTTAACGAAGTATACTTTGATGTTCATTAAATTCATAGGGTTGTGTAATCATCACCATCCTCCAGTTTTAGAACCTTTTCATCCCCCGGGTTATTCCCCTGTGCCCATTTCGGGGGGCTGCTCCCAGTCCCAGTTCATGACAACCACTGGTCTGCTTTCTCTTACTTCTATAAATGTGTCTTTCCGGGGACGTTTTGTGTCAATGAAATCATACGTCTTTCATGTCTGGCTTCTTTCACTTTGCATGATGTGCTCATCCAAGCTGTACCATGTCTGAGCAGTTCATCCCTTTTTACTGTTGAGTGAAATTCCGTTCTAGGGATATACCATGTTGTGTTTTTCTGTTCACCAGTTGAACATTTGGATTGTCTTGAGTTTTTTGGCTATCGTGAATAATGCTGCGATGAGCATTCATGTGTGAGTCTTTGTGCGGACAAATGTTTTCATGTCTCTCGAGCAGACACCTAGGAATGGAACTGCTCTGTTGGATGGTACATTTGTGTTTAACTTCTGAAGAAATTGCCATGCTGTCTTCCAAAGTGGCGGAACCATCTTTCATCCCCACCAGCAGTGTGTGAGGGTCTGAGTCTTCCCACAGCCCTGCCAAACTTTTTATTGTCTTTGTGATGATAGCCATACCAGTGGTGTATAATGGTATCCCACGGTGGTTTTGATTTGCATTTCGCTAATGACTGATGATGTTGACAGTTTTCATGTGCTTTTTAGCCACTTGTCTATCTTCTTTGGTGATGTCTATTCAGTGCAGTTTGTGTTGAAATTGGGTTTTTTGACCTCTAATTACTGAGTTGTAAGAGTTTTTTTTATGTAATCAGGATATAAATCCTTTATCAAATATATGATTTACAAGTATTTTCTCTCAGTATGTGTCTTCTCTTTTCATTTTCTTACTGGTGTAAGAACGCCATGTTCTTAATTTTGAGGAAGCGTGATTTATGATTTTTTTTTTCTTGTATGGATGATGCTTTTGGTGTTGTATCTAAGCAATTTTTGCCTAACCCAAGGTTCAAAGTTTTTTTGTTATGTTTCTTGTAGAAATTGTACAGTTTTCATTCATATATTTAAGTTTATGATCCATTTTGAATTACTTTTTGAATTACCTTTTATAGGGTAATGAGATAGGGGTCTAAAGTCATTCTTTTGTATATGGATATCTATTTGTTGAAAAGACTATTCTTATTGAATTACTTTGAGACTTTTGCCAAAATCATTTGATCATAAATGTAATAGTGTAACAATCTGGACTCTCAATTCTGTTCTATTGATCCTATACTTATGTCAGTACCACATTCCCTTGATTAAAGTAGCTTTATAGTAAGTTTTAAAGTTGGATAGTGTAAGCTTTTTGTTCTTCTTTTTAAAAATTGTTTTGGCTCTTCTGGGTCCTTTGCATTTCCATATGAATTTTAGGATCAGCTAATCAATTTCTATTTAAAATAAGCCTACTGGGATTTCACGGGAGATCATGTTGAATGTATAGATATATTTGGCCATAATTGTCACCTTAACAACATTCAGCCTTGAATCCATGTGCATGGATTGTGTCTCCATTTATTTAAATCTTCTCAGCAATGTTTTGTAGTTTCACTGTACAAACCTTGCATTTCTTTTGTTAAATGTAGTTCTAAATACTTTATTCTTTTGTTGTGAATGGCATTTTTTCTCAATTCCATTTCAGTTTGTATGTTGTTAGGATATAGAAGTACAATTAGTTTTTCTTATTAATATTATATCTTGTAACTTTGTTGAGCCCCTTGATAAGTTCTAGTAGGTGCGTGCGTGTGTGTGCATGTGTGTGTGTGTGTGTGTGTGTGTGTGTATCTTAGGCTTTTCTACATATAAAATCAGGTCATCGGTGAATAAAGACAGTTTTATTTCTCTTCCAATATGGATGTCTTTTATTTCTCTCCCTTGCTTGACTGCACTGGTTAGAAGTACCAGCACAATGTTGACGGGAAGTAATGAAAATGGACATCCTGTCTTGTTTCTGATGTTGAGAGTTTTTATCATACATGTTAGATTTTGTCAAATATTTTTTTCTGTATCTTCAGATGTTCATGTAGTTTTGTCCCTTATTTTATTAATATAAGGCATCATATTAAATAATTTTCAGATTGTAAACCAACCTTGCATTTCTGGGACAAATCCTTTTTATATATTGCTGGATTGAGCATACTAATACTTTGTTGAAATTTTTTACATCTACATTCATGAGGTATATCGATCTATAGTTTTCTTGTGGTGTCTTGCCTGACTTTGGTATCAAGGTAATACTGTCTAATAAAATTAGTTTTGTGAAAAAGTTTTTGAAGGGTTGGTATTATTTCTTCTTTAAATATTCAATAGGATTCATCACTGAAGCCTGGGTTTTTCTTTGTGGGAAAATTTTTAAATTACTAATGGAACATATTTTAATAAACTATAGATCTATTCATATATTTTTAATGTCTTCCTGAGTCAGTTTTGGTATTTGTTCATTTCACATAAGTTGTCTAATTTGTTGGCATAAAGTTGTTCATAGTGTCTCTTAAAATCCCTTTCAACTTCTGGTTGGTGGTAATATTCCCTTTTTCATTCCTGATCTTGGTGTTTTGTGTTTTCTCTTTTTTTCTTGAGCATCTAACTAAAGATTAGTCAACTTTAGTCCTCTTTTTGAGAAAATAAACTTATGGTTTCATGGATTTTCTCTATTGTTTTTATGTTTTATGTTTCACCGGATTCTGCTGTTTATCATTTACTTCTCTCTGTTTGCTTTGGATTTATTTTGTTCTTTGTTTTTTAGTTTCTTAAGGTGGACACTTAAGTTATTGATGTGAGACCTTTCTTCTTTTTTAATACAAATGTATATTTCTTTCTAAGCATTCCTTAGTACATTCAAGAAAATTTGATATGTTTGTTTTTATTGTCATTCAGTTAAATATTTTCTAATTGTTCTTGTGCTTTTTTTTAACTTATTGGTTATAAAGAAGGGTGCTGTTTAATTTCCAAACATTTGGGGCAATTTTCTCAATTTCTTTCTGTTTTTGATTTTAATTTAATTTCATTATGATCAGAGAGCATACTTTGTGTGAGATCAATCTTTTTAAATTTACTGAGACTTTTTTATGACTTTGAATGTAAACTAGCCTTGAGAATGTTCCATGTGTGCTTGGAAAGGATGTGTATTCTGCGGTCATTGGTGAGTATCCCACTGGTGTTGGTTAGGTCGGGTTGGTCAGTAGTGCTGTCTTCTGCATTCTTGCTCCTTTGTCTAGTTATTCTAGAAATTACTGAGAGTGGCTATTGAAATCTTCCACTGTTATAATGAATTGTCTATTTTTTCGATTAAAAATATTTTAAATGTGGTGACAAATAGTGTCAAAAGACTGTCTTAACCATTTTCAGGTGGCAGTTCAGTGGTGTTAGGTGTACTCACGTGGTGGTACAACAGATTTCTAGAACTTTCTCATCTAGCAAAATGGAGACTTTATACCATTAAATAATAACTTCCCATGTCCCCCTCCCCCAGCTCCTGGGAACCGCCCTTCTGCTTTCTATTTCTATGAATCTGGGTACTTTAGATAACTTATATATGTGTAACCCTATAGGATTGGTTTCTTTGTGACTGGCTTATTCACTTAGCATAATGTTCTCAAGGTACATTCATGTTGTAGCATGAGACAGAATCTCCTTTCTTTTTTTTTTAATTTTTTAATGTTTATTTATATTTGAGAGAGAGAGAGAGAGAGAACAAGTGGGAGAGGGGTAGAGAGAGAGGGAGACATAGAATCGGAAGCAGGCTCCAGGCTCTGAGCTGTCAGCACAGAGCCTGATGCGGAGTTTGAACTCACTAACCACGAGATCATGACCTGAGCCGAAGTCGGATGCTCAACTGACTGAGCCCCCCAGGCGCCCCAGAATCTCCTTTCTTTAAGGCTCGATACATTCCATTGTATGTATATACAATGTTCTGTTAACGTATTCATTTATTGATAGACATTTGGGTTGCTTCTACTTGGCTATTGTGAATAATGCTGCAATACACGTCCTTTCATTTTTGTTAATGATTGTTTCATACATTTGAGAGTCTGTTATTAGATGTCTATATACTTATAACTATTATATTTTGCTAATAGGTTGACCATTTTAGTCATTCTGAAATGTCCTTCTTTATCCCTAGTTATATTTCTTGTCTTAAAGTGCATTTTATCTGGTATTAATATAGCTACTCTGGCTTGATTATCCTTACTGCTAGCATGGCATATCTTTTTCTATCCTTTTTCGACTTACTTGTGTCTTTGAATCTAAAATATGTTTCTTGTATACAGCATGTTGTTTGTTGGGTCTTTTTTTAAAAATTTTTTAAATGTTTATTTATTTTTGAGGGAGAGAGAGACACATACAGAGCGCAAGCAGAGGAGGGGCAGAGAGAGAGGGAGACAGAATCTGAGGCAGGCTCCAGGCTCTGAGCTGTCAGCACAGAGCCCGACGCGGGGCTCGAACCCATGAACCGTGAGATCATGACCTGAGCTGAAATCAGACTCTTAACTGACTGAGCCATCCAGGGGTCCCTGGATCTTGTTTTTAAAAATTTAATCCAGTCTGTCAGCCTCTGCCTTTTTATTGGAGTGTTTTGTCTACTTTCATTTTATGTAATATTTTAAAAATACTTATTTATTTAAGTAATCTCTACACTCATTGTAGGGCTTGAACTCATGACCCCTGAGATCAACAGTCTCACAGTCTCACGCTCCTTCAACTGAGCCATCCAGGTGCCCCCGCGTTAGATGTAATTATTGACGGGATTGGGTTTATATCTTCATTTTACTATTTCTTTTCTCTATGCCCCATGTCTTTTCTTTTGTTTCTTCTTCTCCACTTCCTTTTGTGTTAAATAGAATTTTGGCATCCTAATTCTTTCATTGACTTTAAGAAACAATTTTTGAGTTTATTTATTTATTATTCATTTACTTAGTTTTTAGCAGTTGCTCTGGGGATTACCATATGCTTCTTAACACATTTTGTTCCTTTTAAAATAATATCTTTGTTGATATTCCCTATTTGCTGAGTCATTGCCATCGTTCTCCCTTTTCGTTTTATAAAAGACTTTTTTTTCTGAACCTATCCATAATAGCTGCGTTGATGTTTTTGTCTGCTAACTCCAATATCTGGGCCCCCTCAGACAGAGTTTCTACCATTGGCTTTTTTTGTTTTTCTTTTCTTAGCCTGGCTCACACTTACCAGTTTCTTTCAGATCTCATAATTTCTTGTTGAAAACTGGGTAATTAAAGATTATATATTATGGCAATTCTGGATTTGGGTCCCCTCAGCCCCCGAAGGTGGTGGTTGTGGTGGTTCCACTGTTGTTTAATAACTGGTCTGAACTTGGCATGTGGAGCCTATTTTCCCTCAGAGTGCAGCTACAGATGTCTGCTTAGGTTTTCGGTTTTGTTTTTTAAATTCTCTCTCTCTCTCTTTTTAAATGTGTATTTACTTTTGAAAAAAAAATTTTATATCTTTTAAAAAATTTTTTAAATGTTTATTTTTGAAAGACAGAGACAGAGCATGAGCAGGGGAGGGGCAGAGAGAGAGGGAGACACAGAATCCGAAGCAGGCTCCAGGCTCCGAGCTATCAGCACAGAACCCGACGCGGGGCTCAAACCCACGAATTGCGAGATCATGACCTGAGCCGAAGTCGGAATCTTAACCGACTGAACCACCCAGGCGCCCCTAAATGTTTATTTACTTAGACAGAGACAGAGAGATAAAGTGTGAGAGGGGAGGGGCAGAGAGAGAGGGAGACACAGAGTTCGAAGCAGGATCCAGTCTCTGAGCTCTCAGCACAGAGCCCCACACAGGGCTCGAACCCATGAACTGGGGGATCATGACCTGAGCCGAAGGTCGACACTTAACCGACTGAGCCCAGGGGCCCTTCTCTCTCTGTCTGCCTGTCTGTCTCTGTCTCTGTCTCTCTCTCTCTTCAAAACCTGGTTACTTAGAACTTACCCTGTGTCTGTATTGCTACTGGTCCGGCGATGATTGGGCAGAAGTCGTGCTCAGACACTTGGAACAGGTAAGGCTTCAACCCTCTGCTGACGGGCTGGTGTGTGCAGGTAAGGAGATGCGTTCCAAGTTCAAGCAGTTTGTAAGACTGTTCATGTTTTCTCGGTACATATGTGCGGGCTCTCAGTAAGCCTGGGATGTCCGTGTGGCTTGGGCCCTCTTCCCTCTCTCCTGCATGCGTGTGTCAGAGCTTATCAGGGCTCACTATTGCTCTCTCACTTCCCACACCTCCCTGTTCAAGCTCTGGCTGGTGTGCTCATCTGCATTTGTCCCAGTGAGCACCACAGCCTCACACTAGCTCAAGTGCTGGTCTCCCCTGCTCACTCGCCACTCACTGAAATTGCCCCCGTTCCTGATGATGCCACCGGGTAAGGGGTTACTCAGGGCTCCACACCAAATCAGCTCACCCCTCTGTCATCAAAGCTACTGGCTTTCCTGGCTTGTCCCACCTTGCGAGAAGGATCTAGAGTGAGGGATAGGAGCAGCCCCAGGCAAGAATGCTGTACACTTTCGTTGTTTTTTACCAAAGTGCGATAGTTCTTCATGAACAACCACTTCTCTGTTTGGCGTGTAGTGTTGGTTGATTTATAGAGCTCTGAAATGGTGGTTTCTGACAGTTTTGTCTAGTTTTATCACTGCTCTTTGCTCTGCTTTACCAGAATGTCCTGCCACCAGTGACTTTTAAGGGTTCAGAGTAAAGATGCTGTCATGGGAAGACCTGGAGGACTTTGCAAGAACAAATCTTCTAGTAAGTTCTTCAATTTGCAAATTCTGCCCCCTTAAGAATGTAGAGAGAAGCCACTGAGAATCCCTGGGTTAGTCATCCATCTATCCTTCCTTCCTCCTTCCCTTCCTTCCTTCCTCCTTCCCTTCCTTCCTTCCTCCCTCCCTACCTTCCTTCCTCCTTCCTTCCTTCCTTCCTTCCTTCCTTCCTTCCTTCCTTCTCCTTCCATTCCTTTTATCCATCCTTCCATATCTGTTTATCCATCCACCCATCCATCCATCCAACCATCCATCCAACTTTCAATGATCAAACCTTTATCAAATGTTCATTCTGTCTCAGGCACTGTGTTAGGAGCCCAGAGAACAAACACACTTAAGATAATTTCTTGTTCTCAGGAAAAGCACATGGAAAGGAAGGAAGTCACAGTGATAGTTTGTTCCCCAATTGTACTGCAGTGAACGTCTGCACCAGACCAAGTAGGAGGGGTGGGTCGGGGTGAAAGCACGGCAGAATGGGGGTGCTCCTCTGGCTTGTCTCATAGCTCCTCCAGTCTCTGCTCTCTATTCCCGCCTGACAAACTTCCGTCCTTCCCTAGGGGCTGCTGCAGCCATATCTCTTCTGTCTAGCACGGGGCCCACTCAGCTTTGGGGGGAATGGTCTTCTCTGCTTCATATCACAAAACTCTAGACAGTGGTTCTTTATCTTCAGCCGAGAACTGTTTCATGCTGTGGCATAGCAAAGTGTCTGCAGACAGAGATAAGCTATGTTTTCACATTTTTGTCTACAAAATTAATGATCTGCAGCTACAATAAAACCATCATCTCCCGTCACCGGTGGGGATCACAGGGCATTTTGAGCTTAAAAACACACGCAGACTCACACGCACAAAACCTCAGCGGCAAAAAGTGCAGATGTTTTTATTTTCCCTCTTCCTTCAATGGTGTTCGCGTTGGTTAGAAACATGGAATTATAAAATGCTATTGTCCAAACACTCCTAGGAGATTTTCCAGCCCAAAGGCTTCATTTGACCAGAGGGGAGATGGGAGACGGGGGATGTGTCCAAGGGTGTTCCAGGTCCAGGGCAGAATCTTCATCACCAGCCCTGTTTTCTGAGCTTCGACCGCCCAGCAGTGCGTTTAAGTTCTCTGCCCAGGCCGGAAGGCCCCAGCCCAGTTCTTGAAAAGCCGGCTGGCTGTCCATAAGTCCCCAGCCCTGTCGTCTTCTGGTGCCTACTGGTGCCGGCACCAGCTGTTTACAGACCCTGGTCTCTGCTCACGACTCTGCTTCGGGCTGACTCCCTTCCATCTCTCTTCAGACTCATGGGAACTTTGAGGCGGTCAGAAAACGATGGTTCAAGTCAGGCTGATCCTTGGCAGGTTGGCATCTCCGTGATTGCACAGTTGTTAGAAGACGGAAGTGTTTGTTTTCCGGCGGTCAACAGCTGCTGCCCGCCTCTGCGAGGGCCCCCTCCCCTGCCCTGACCGCCTGGTCATCCAGCAGCTGCGAGGTTAGCTCTGCCCCCAGCAGAGGCCCCTGGGACCCTGGTTAAGAGCATGGGGTCCGGAGCCACCCTATCTGGATTGAAACCCTGGGTCCTCTTTGGCTCTAGGACAATGGGCAGGTTGATTAAATTCATCTCGAAGCCTCAGTCTCCCCATCTGCAAATGGGGATAAATATATACCCTGCAGGGCCGCTGTGAGATTCGTGCTAATAAAAATGTCCCTCTTCTCTCTTTCTCACTGCTCTCACCCTATGCTAGGTCTCCATGTCCCTAAATCAACAGTGAGGATAAGCTGAGCGCCTCTGTCTTGTCCTCAGGCTGTAAATAGCCGCACACCAGGGGCCATGCAGGACACAGCATAGGCTCTGCCCAAGAGCTTTTCTCCCTTGAATCATGCTGGTGATGCCTGTGACCTTCCCTGGGCTCTACCCATGTGTACTGACTGGTGCGTCTTTCTTGGCAGGACCACTGGGTCTCTTTCCCTAGAACCAGCTCTGCTTTTCTGATACCCACATTCTAACTACAGAGGGGGCTGCTGTCAGCCCAGTCAGGACCTTTGTGAGGACTGGAAAAGGTAGCCCCTCTGGACAAGCATACGACGAGGCAATTGGACCAAAGGCCGGATTTCCGGCTCCACTCACCCCTTTGGCCATGTACCCTTTGTGCAGTGTACATCCCGTACACCTTATATGGCAGCCCTGCTGGCAGCACTCAGGGGACATTTAGGAAGAGTGCCAATAGATTTGTAAGCTAACAACCACAGTCATCAGTCCAAGCTTTGCTTTATGATCAAACAGCATCGTTAATAAAGTGTCCCAAACCCTCGATATTTATTCACTAATCATCTATTGAGCCTACTATGTGCCAGACTCTGAGGATATAGACATGACCAGGATCTGAATTTGATCCCTGAGGGACAGGGCATCGAGGAGAGACACAGCCACGTAGACCCGGACCTCCAGCCCTGGACTAGTCAGGACTCAGCACCACGGTCAAGGCAGGAAGATGTATCTGGGGCTGGAACCCAGGAAGGGGTGAGTGTTCTTGAGCATGGGAGTTGCCCGTCCTCTCCTCTGCCAGGCCTTCCCACCAGGGCTGGCCTGTGCTCCAACGTCAGCCCCTCTGCCGGAGAAACTCAGCTCTCCTCTCTTCCACCTGCAACCTGCTCCGAAGACCCTCCATTCGTGCATGTCCTTTCTTGGGGAGGCTGACGTCTCAGCCCAGCTGTCCCCTGGAGGGGGGCCGCTGCCGGTTCGGGAGTGGACAGCACGCTCCCCCATACAGCTTCGCGCACGCGGCGGTGTCAGGAAAAGGACACGCGAAACCTGTGCAGGGTTTGCAGATGAGCGAGTTTTGCCGACGCGTGCTCCCAGTACAAGATCACCTTTTGCACGGTATTAATGTAAAAGTTTCATTTAAAAGACACCAGCTGTGGTCCTAGCCAGGTTTATTCATATGGGACCTTCACTGGGTCAACTTAATACTTAACTACTGCTTATTATCCCATCAGTCTTCAGGGACAACCCATGATCTAATTGCCCGGCATTTATGTTGCTTGGTAACCACAAATAGAGAATAATAGTCCTTAAAGGGGCAGTGTGGAATTTCATGCCCCCGTCGTGAAGTACACTTCATTTCCCAGAGCACCCTGTGTTTTTTAATTCAGTGAATAAAAATGTGTAATGAATAATTAATTATGTGCTTGGAGGCACAATAGTTGCCTACTTTTGAATATTCATCAGCGGCATTATTAATTCACTAGAAATCCCAGGGAGGAATGGGCTAGGCTTTTAGCCTGGCTGGAGGACTTAAAGATAATGTTTTGCAACACGTACAAACTTTTCGAGAGCCGACTTTTCTTTGGGAGGCGCTTTCTGGTTAATTTTCCTCTTTTAAGAACGTTTCGCCATCCCCGTGGAGCTGGTGGGACTCAGAGACCACCGGTGACCATGAAAAAAGGCCCTCTCTGGACCTCCCGCCGGGAAAGTACATTAATAACCAGTCCCGCTGGCCCCCCGCGGCCCAGAGTGTGCTCGCGGGAGCCAGGGGCCTGGTGGCAGAGGCGGGGGCCCGCGTTGGGCTTCTGGAAATGAAAGCAGGAAGCGTGTTTGACAGCTTTGCACTTTCACACCTGGGACCTTCTGTCGCCGAGATGGGGACGGGGGTCTCTTCCTCTGCAGCCTCTGATGGATGGATCTGGTCTGTGACGGGTGGTGGGCGGAGAGCCCATGTCAAGACTGGAAGACTGGACTCCGGGCCTCCTGGTGCCATCCTCCTGAACACCGCTGTGATGAGCGTCACCTGAAGACTGGGACTGTTTCCTTCTGCGGTTTTCTGCTTTTCTGCGACCTTCCATGGGGCTGTCCCTCCTTACCCCACATCTCCAGTTAGCCTGTGGGAATCTCCCTGAAGCGGGATAGCCGGCTGTCTACATCACACCTGTCTCCTCCTTCTCCTTTCTTACTCTACCCCCCCTACATCCTGGAGGCAACATGGTGCCCAGATATAAGGTTACGCTTCCCTGACTCCCTTGCAGCTAAAGGCAATCAGGTGCCCAACTTCTGGTCGATGCAACGAGGCATGCAGAAGGGGCTGGCTGGAGCCTCTGTGGAGTTTTCTGGAAAGGAGGTGGGGAGGGAGTCCTGTTTCCCCTCCACCTTGCATCTCTCCTCCAGCCTGCATTGTCGATGAGACAGTTGAAGCTCTGGCTGCCATCTTGGCCCATGAGGTCACTCTGAGGATGAAAACAATGTACTTGGAGGTTGGGCAAGAAAAACTGAAAAAAGAGCCTGAATCCCTGGGGACCATGGAACTCCTGTACCGGCCAAGAATTTACCCCTCTCCAGGCTTCCTCCGCATGAGAGAGAAATGAACCTCTCACTGTTTGATCTGGAGCATTCTAGACTTCGGCTGTGTCCTGCTGAACCAAATCTTAATCTAGATCCCCCTGCTCAGAGTTCTGTCGTTGCTCCTGCATTCTCATGGGGTTCCTTAGCATTTGTTCTTTCTGGTAGATGTGGAAGTTCTTTTAAAAGCTGAAGTCTCGGGTAATAAAATATAGCCTGTGACCCCCGGCGGAAGTAGATGCTTCAAAAGCCATGAACTGTAAGGAAGGCTGCAGGCTTCTCTTTGGGTCTCCTTGGGGCCCCGGAATCTTGCCTGGAAATGGCAGGAGGTTTAAACATCTCTCTGTAACTGGTTTAAAGGAGTTATTTAATTTGGGACTTTAGTCAATGAAAGGATTATTCCAACCGGGTTGAACTCACACTCTGAAATGTGCTCCTACACATAGTATCTAGGGTGCTATTAAACCCAAGGTGCACCATTATTTTATGTATCTCCAAGCAAGACCCAAATCCCGCCAGTGACAGTCGTAAAATACATCCTGATTTTGGAAAGAGTAAATGTGAAAAAAATGTGTTTTTTGGAATCCACGAACTAGGGTACATATAGTTAACTATACCGTTAATGTAAGCGAAATGATTCTCGACAACCACAGCTACCTCGTAGAATTCTATTAACTCCCTCTTCCGTTCTTGCCAAGAGATAGGGGAGACCTTTCTGGATCTCAAGTAGTATTTGTTCCATAATGAGGATACCAGGAAGGAGACCACTTTTGGAGTTAGACCCTGATTTCTCTTGCAGAATATATCTGTGTCTCCACGTATGCCGTCACACCAAAGTTACTCTCCGTACTAAATCCCTCTCACCGGTGATTCTGGGGGTGGTTCGTTCTCTCCGCTCTGCTCAGGAGAATCCCTGGCAATGGTCGTGCTTTACCAGGGTGCGGATTTCCTTGGAGCTTAGTCCTCTCTCCCCCTGCCCCTGGGCTCCAGCTTCTGTCCATGAGTGTCGGCTGCACTGTACCTGCATTTCGGTGATGGGAGGGATGTCTCTGTCTCTCTGTATCAGATGCCGTTGATGCTTTGGCCCATGTCGCCTCCTCCCACTGGTGCACCTGCAGCTAGCTGGACTGTTGTCAGCCCACCGGCAGCTTCCCACCCATGCACTCGAGTCTCTTTTGCTCCTCCTAGTGTTCCGCATCCACTTAGGGGCTGCTATCACTGCTCAGGCCGAGGTGAGTAAATGCTCTAGCCTTCCCATCCTGTGATGGTAAACTGAGGCCCACCCCCATGGCTTCTCAGAGGGACCCCAGCAGGATTAAGCTCCGGTTTCCCACAGGGGCCTCTAGCTAGAATCATGCTAGGAGGGACCCTCATGGACTTTATAGGGTTTCCTCCCCTCCCTTTCTCCTTTTTCCTGCTTTCTTACATGTACTTCCCTGAGTAAACCGACCTGCATCAAAGGCCTGTGGTCAGGATCTGCTGTTTATCAGAAAGAGTAACTTCCTGATTGGGATCTAAGCTGAAAAAAAATGTTTTTTTCCCCCCAATATACAGAAAAGTGGACACACCCTATAAGAAACCTTCCTTGTGGCTTACGAGCTGTGATAGATTTTTACCGCAAGGGTCCTGGAGAGCCACACCTGCAGGGGTCCATGTCTTTCTGCAGTCCCTTCCCGCGTGGACGCTGGCCTTACTGTAGGACTCGCTCTGGCCAATGAGACAGACACAAACGTGATGTAAGTAGAGGCAGTAAGCACTCGCACATTTCAGGAGCGTCTGTAACGTACGAAGAAGTCCAGTCCAGCCTCCCGGAAGATGAGTCACCGCACTGAGCAGCACTGAGACCCCTCGGCCGACATTCTCAATGACAAGATGAGAAGGAAGCCATGGGCCATGGCCCACCGTCACCAAACTCAGGTTTCCACCCATTGACTTGTTTGAAACACAGCCCAAACCAGCAGATTTCGAGCCTAGGGGACCCTGCTTGCTTTACAGACCCTGAGAAACTGTGCCAACATCTGCTAGCCGTGGGTGAGAGGAGCCCTGAAGCCATCAAGAAAGACCCCACACCGATGCCGCCCTCCGATGCCCTCTGACCCAGGACTCCCCTCGGGGAGCAACATCACCGAGGGCTGTAGGACCCCTCTCCAGTCCCTCCTCCTCTCAGGAGCTCATTTGTCTCCATCCCCTTCTTGGTGGTAGCCTCCCCTCCTTCTGCCACTGCCCCCTGACATTGCCTTCTCTCACATGCAAACCTGTCAGAGCTACGCCACATAAAGAATTTCGCATGTTACTGCCACCCTGTGGTCATACCTTTCCGCCAGATCATCCTACCAAATCCCTGGCCCTCAGGGCAGTGGCGGAAGTCAGGACAGAATGACCCCGCCAGGGATGGGGCCTCCAACAAGAGCAGGGAAGGGTCCACCCTGGGAGCTGCGGGGGCTAAGACCTTACGAAGACAGGGCATGCTAGTGCAGGGGTGATCCACAGCAAGATGGCCGAGACGGAGGGCATGGGAGAGAGAACGGTCCTCTGGGGTAAGAGAGGGGAACCCCCCAGGAGCGTCAGAGGCAAGGAGAGGACAGGTAATTATTATTATTTTTTTTCTTTTATAGTTTATTGTCAGGTTGGTTTCCATACAACACCCAGTGCTCATCCCAACAAGTGCCCTCCTCCATGCCTGTCACCCTTTTTCCCCTCTCCCCCTCCCCCACCATGACCTCGGTTTGTTCTCAGTATTTAAGAGTCTCTTATGGTTTGCCTCCCTCCCTCTCCTTAACTATTTTTCCCCTTCCCCTCCCCCATGGTCCTCTGTTAAGTTTCTCCTGTTCCACATATGAGTGAAAACATGGTATCTGTCCTCTGCCTGACTTATTTCACTTAGCATAACACCCTCGAGGTCCATCCACGTTGCTACAAATGGTCAGATGTCATTCTTTCTCATGGCCGTGTAGTATTCCATTGTATAGATAAACCACATCTTCTTGATCCATTTGTCAGTTGATGGACAGAGGACAGGTAATTATTAAGAGATGCTGAAGACTGTGTTCTTTAAGAGATATGGCTAATGGTTGGTGTTCTTGCTTGGACTTCACTGATTTTCCGTGGGACATTGTTCAGGGATCAGACCTTTCTGTCCAGGCTTGTATCTGAAACACAAGGAATATACATACATATATTTTTAAAGCCTTCTTGTCAATAAATAAAGTTTCCTAGATTCTTCTCTTCACCAAATTCTTGACTGCGATGCAGTGTTTTCATTGTTTACAAGTGAAACCATATTCACGCGGTCATGGCTTTAACTAGGTTGTTTCCTCAACAGAGTTAAACTTTTATTGGGGCGTCAGTGAAGTGTCTGACTCATGATCTCAGCTTAGGTTGTGATCTCACGGTTTGTGAGATGGAGCCCCGAGTCAGGCTCTTGCTGGGGATTCTCTCTCTCCACCCCTCTCCCACTTATGCATGTGCGCTCTCTCATTCTCCCAAAATAAATAAATAAGTAAAAAAAATTTTTTTTTAATTTTTTCAAAGTTTATTTATTTTTGAGAGAAAGAGACAGAGTGTGAGCGGGAAAGAGGCAGAGAGAAAGGGAGACACAGAAGCCGAAACAGGCTCCAGGCTCTGAGCTGTGAGCACAGAGCCCGACGCGGGGCTCGAACTCACAAGCTGTGAGATCATGACCTGAGCTGAAGTTGGACGCTTAACTCACTGAGCCACCCAGGTGTCCCTAAAAACTTACACTCTTATTAAAGTTTCCCAGGAAGTTCAGGCTTATGGATTTAGATCAGTGCAAGACCTTCTTGCATTTGGCTCTTAGCTTGGGTTGAGACTGGAAGTAATATTGACATGTGTCTTTTATTCCTGGGAGTATAACACTGTGCTAATAATAACCGTCAGAGAGCAAGGGAACGCAGGATTCTAGACTTATGCCCCCCTTACATTTCAAGTAAAGAGGGGAAGAATCATGAATAATAGATATGGAGATAAGAGAATGAAACTGGGAAATCAATTTACTGCAAAATATTTGCATATTTTATTAAAAGAAACTGTGTATGAAACCCATAACAGGGTGGGATGATTTATATTTTGATTTAATTTGTGTACATTATGCCTCTGGGAGGACTTGTCTTTCCCATTGGTGTGGAAGACTGGTGGTGCGTTAGGGTTCAGAGATGAGGCACTCAGATGTTGACTCTGAGCCCCTTGTGTTACAGAAATGGAAACTGAGGTCTAGGGAAATTACAGGGAGGGGTGGCAGACAATTCACCCAGAAGAAATTTCATTGTCCTAAAAAATGTAAGGAACATGATAAAAACATGAAGTAAATCATATGAATTCATCTCCGCAGATTTTTATGGCTTTGCTTAAAGTTAGGAAGATTAGAATCCTCACCTCTTGATCTCTTTATAAAAACATGCAGAAAAATGAGCATCTGGACACGTTTGACAACTATTTTGACAGAGACAAATTTTTCGTTGAGTAGACATCCCAGACACCCCTCTTGCCCCCCATCCCATCACTGATCCAAGAACAAGTTGATAGCAAACAGATCTCTTTACAGCGAGACGGTGAGACATTTGTGGGCTATTTCCTCCCTACTTCAAACACTCTCTGCTACATAAAAAAAATGTTTTAAAAGTTAAGTCCCTGGGGCACATGGGTGACCCAGTCGGTTAAGCATCTAACTTTGGCTCAGGTCATGATCTTGCGTTTCATGAGTTCGAGCCCCGCGTCAGGCTCTGTGCTGACAGCTCAGAGCCTGGAGCCTGCTTCAAATTCTGTGTCTCCCTCTCTCTGCCCCTCCCCTACTCATGGTCAAGCTCTCATTCTTTCTCTTTCTCAAAAATAAATAAATAAATAAATAAACATTAAAAAATTTTAAGTTAAGTCCCTGATGGCTACTTCTGATTGTGTGCCAATGTCTAAACGGGATTGTTACCCGCTTAAAACCAGAAGGGCTGACGTGATCTGTGTATGTCTGTTGGGTTTGTCCGCAGTTTATGTCACCCACAAAACCATGGTTATAGTTGGTGGCTTCCACCCTGGGCTGATTTTTTCAGGAAACCACTCTTCCCTTTTGGCCGCAGCCTTACTGATTCATGGTCTGCCAACCCACTCCCATTTCCCACCAAAGCTCTTCCAAACTCTCTTCACTGTTCTTACCCTCCTTCCTCTCAGAGGATGGCTGATCAGTAAACAGAAACCGTTCAGGTGCGTGTGCAGAGCTTGGTTACTAGACTTGCCTACTTTCAGCACAATGCCTGGTACAGAGCATGCTTGCTGAGTGGTTGAGCTGATGAAGCAGCAGCCCTAAGAGGTATTGGTGCAGTGGAGCAGGAGTTCAATGAAAATAAGCAAAGGTAGCAAAGCAGAGAATTTATTGGAAATGCCTTGTGTCAGAATGGGAAGACGGGGATCTAGAGCAAGTTCTGTCGTCAACTATCCACATGAGTTTTGGAAAATATGCCTGCCTGCCTTCCTTCTATCATCCATTCATCCATCCTTCCTTACACTCATCCATCCATCCATCCATCCATCCATCTTTCTATCCTTCCATCCATCCATCCATCCTTCCATCCATCCATCCATCCATCCTTCCATCCATCCATCCATCCATCCATCTTTCTATCCTTCCATCCGTCCATCCATCCATCCTTCCATCCATCCATCTATCCATCCATCCATCCTCCCATCCATCCATCCTTCCATCTTTCTATCCATCCATCCATCCATCCTTCTATCCTTCCATCCATCCTCACATCCATCCACCCTTCTATCCTTCCATCCATCCTCACATCCATCCATCCATCCATCCTTCCATCCATCCATCCATCCTTCTATCCTTCCATCCATCCTCACATCCATCCATCCTCACATCCATCCATCCATCCATCCTTCCATCCATCCATCCATCCATCCATCCTTCTATCCTTCCATCCATCCTCACATCCATCCATCCATCCATCCATCCATCCTTCTATCCTTCCATCCATCCTCACATCCATCCATCCATCCATCCATCCATCTATCCATCTTTCTATCCTTCTATCCATCCTCACACCGATCCATCCATCCTCACATCCATTCATCCATCCATTGTCCACCCAATCAATCACTCATTCATCATCCCAGGAGCTGTCATTCAGCACCTCAGCACCTACCTCAAGCTGGGCATCATGCTGGCCATGAGAGTATAGACATAGTAAGATACACACACTGCCTGTGAAGTGCTCACTGTCTGGTAAGAAGCATGAATAACTAACACAACAGGGTGAAGACTGCAGTGGAGCGTAGAGTCAGAGGGAGCCCAGAGGAAGGTGGTCAAGGAGGAGGATGGCCCTGGAGTCGGAGTTGGAAAGGGAATGAGTCAAGTGAGGATAGAAGGAAAGAGAAGAGGGCTCAGGCAGGGCAGTCGGAGGCCCAGGAGCAACAAATTGCAAAAGGGTCTGAAGGGTTATATGAGCCTATGTGAATATCTACCTGCAACAGAAAATCCAGTGGGAGCATATTCGTTAGCCTGGCCAGCCAGTTTCCATGATGCCACTAGGGAACCAAGTCCTGGACTTGTCATTTCAGAAGGATAAGACAGCTGGTGTGAGGGACACATCAGGATTCCCCAAGTCTATGTGTTATTAGCCTTTTGACCTTGGATGTCTGCCTTGGGTCTCTGGGACTCCCGGGCTCCCTTGTGTTTGTGAATGGGGTGTGCCCTTTTGGTACAGATAAAGACACTGGGTCCCAGAGAAGAGTAGGGACTGGTCCAAAGTCATGTACAGCTGTGTGGAGCCAAAAACGTTAGGTAGCATTACTTACAGAGACATTCAGAGTTGGAGAGAATAGTCTGCCTTCCGGAGAACGAGAGTCAGAGGAAAGGCAGGCACAGGACTCAATTCATTAGAAATCTGACTCACACACAGCTTTTAAAGAATGAAGTGAGTACTGGATGTTTCTTTTGCTTCCTGGATCTATTTCTCCTCCCTCTGCTCATGCACCCCGCTGCCTTCCCGGGTATCACCTCTTCTCTTTTGTATGCATCCTGAGGGGGGCCATCAGTCTAAGGGCCCTTTGCTCCCTAGGTGGGGAATGGGCATGTGATCTGTGGCTCAACCAATCTGAATCTCTCCTGAGATCCTTGGCCAGAAAAGCTAGTGCTGGTTCCCCCCAGAAATGGCCTCCTGAAGGAAGCTATACAGCCCTTGCTCCCTATATTCCCAGAGCCACCCTGTTCTGTCTGTGTGTATCTGGTCCACATTTCTCTTCTCCTTTTTCTTTTCTTTTTTAATTTTTTTTATTTTAGAGAGAGAGAGAGAGAGAATCCCAAACAGCCTCCACATTCAACATGGAGCCTGAGGTGGGGTTCAATCCCATAACCCGGGCATCATGACCTGAGCTGAAATTAAGAGTTGGATGTTGAACTGACTGAGCCACCAGGAGCCCCAGCTGTCCCTTCTCCTCTGTGAGTGTCCCATGTGTGTGGCCGTGGATGGGCTGTTGTGTCTCCTTTAGCTTCCATTTCCTCATCTGTACAATGGTAAAATAATTGCACCTTGCTGTGCTGTTGTAAAGATCAAGCGAGTCAGTGGGTCAAATGCGTCCTGCAAACTGTAAAGTGCTCTAGGCCTCTGAGAGGATATGACGATGACAGTGATCATTACCAGCTAGCGGTCACTGAAAGCACAGCCCACGAGTGCTCTGGATGGCCCTCGTGAGAGGACATGGCCGCTTTCCACCAGCGACTCCACTTAAAATGTATTGCAGAGGGTGCCCGCGGGGAATAGACTCTGCTGAATTCATCGCTTTGTATGCTGTTCATTAAAAAGAATTTCTAAAAATAGGCCCATGTCAGAGAAGGTGTCCCAGACGGGGATGTTTTTCTGAGCTTGACCCAAATCCCTGTGATCTCATTCTCTAGCCGCCTGGCTGCCTGGGAGACAGACCTGACCCAGCACAGCTTCTGTGGTCGTTTTCTGCCTCTGGAAAGGTGCGGAGCCCTTGCTCCACGTGTTTGGGGTGGGACGCCCCATCAGGAGCCACAGGCTTCCCATGTGCCGGTAGAGCCGCTTCCTTCTTCGAGGGCGGTCCTGATGGACTCACCTGTGATGTGCCCCGGGCCCTTCAATCCAGGCCTCTGGTTCAGGCTCCTTTCCTGAGGGTTAAACCTGTACAGGCAGGGCCTGCTGGGCATTTCTCCTGGTGCTCGGTGCCGGTAAGCACACCTGCCTGTGATAGGCTCATTCTGCACCCCCCTATTCCCAGACTGCACCCCCCTGCTCCCCACCTCCTCCACCCACCCAGGAACGGAAACCTGACCCTGGGAGTCCTCCCTCATTCCCCTCTCTCCCTCCCTCACGTCCTGTGCTCCAGCAAGTCCTGCATGTATTTATATCCTAAGTATGGTGAGGCTCTGCCCACACTCTGCATCTTCCCTTCTGGAAGCTCAGAATGACACATCTGAAGTCTTCTTTCTTTCCTTCTTTGAAGGGAGGGAAGGGAGAGAAATCATGGCAAATGGGAAGGAGAGGGCTCTCTAATTCTTATAAGGGCAGGCCCCTGAAGATTCCCCTAGTCCACAGAAGGAGAAACTGAGGTTCTGAGAAGGCAGTGATGCAAGGCTGCTGCTGGCACATCTAGTGTCTTTGTAAGAATTAGGAAAACCTGCCCCTGTCTCTGGGCTGACACAGCCCTGTTCTAGCATGCAAGCAGGCTCGGCAAGCAGGGTGCAGACCAGATCTCAGCTTCTAATCACTGCCTTCTGCAGTCAACCACCTGCACAACCATGCAGGGCAGACTTGAGAGTGACTTGCCTAAAATCCCACAACCAGGAAGCTGAGACAAGAACCAGGACTTTATATAGCCTCAGGGCTCTTTCCAGTGAACTCTTTCGATTTTGGGGGACCTCTCTTTCCTCCCAAGTGGCAGCAGCATTTCAACAGCAGTTGACAATGCAGCTCCTGCCTGTATGCTGTCCTAGCCCGTCAGGACCTCAGTCAGTGGAATGGGATCTTTGTGATAAAGAGGGAAGAGAAAATGCTCAGCACAGAGACTTGACAGTCTGATGCAATGTCAGGGGGTAGCACTAAGGTGTCTTTGGATCAGAGGCATCAGCCGCCAGAATAGTCCTCCCTTCAATCACCCATGGAGGCTCTCAGGGGCAGGCTGTGTGCTATGATTGACACCAGCCAGAGTGGGGGCCTAATGGTTGCTCAGTGTCTACGTGATTCAACATGGGCTTCTGCAGAGCACAGCAAACTCTCTGGGACCCAGGGTGCGTCTTCGACAAGGCAGCACCATTTCAACCTCCTTTAGTGGGAGAGAAAGCAAGCTGAGGGCCTGCTGAGTGTTAAGAAATCAAGATATACCTGATTTATTATTATTATTTTTTGAGAGAGAGAGAGAGAGAGAGAGAGAGAGAGAGAGAGAGAGACAGTGAGAATTTCAAGCAGGCTCCACACTCAGCACTGAGCCTGATGTGGAGCTCGATCCCACGACCCTGGGATCGTGACCTGAGCCGAAATCAAGAGTTGGCCGCCCAACTGACGGAGCCACGCAGGTGCCCCACAATATACTGTAAATGCATCACAAGTGTTGACTTTGGAAAGCAGAGAATCAACAGCTCTTTCCCTAAGTTCCTCCCAGATGGTCTAAAGCCCGTCCCTTAACCACTGCACTCTGTGGGCTTTTTAGAACTGAACTGTGGTCGCTGCATAGTTTATAGGGAATCCTTACAGAACCAAGGACGGTATCAAGCTCCAAAGGTCTTCTTTGAGCAGGGCATTTCATGCATATTAGCTCATAAATGATGACCCAACAGCCCCATGAAGCAGCATCACATCCTCAGCCTCCAACTTGATAAAGTTGAGACTCGGAAAGGGTTGGGGCAAGCAAGGGCCACCACTGTGGCTCCCTCCCACCTACCTCACAGCAGCCAGAAGACCCTGAGTTCTTGCTCTGTGTAGCCTCTGTGTCTCTAGTCTTCTATCCCTTCGCCTAAAGAACGGGGCAAATACTACCCCTCAAGACAATTTTACATGTTGTGATGAGGCAGAGGAGAAAATTAGGTAGGGTTCTTTGCAAGGGAACTGGCCAAATGCAAATGGAAGCCATTGTCAATTGGCCACGGTGTCAGGGAGCCCCAGTGCGTGAAGGAGGTCGAGCCCTGCAGTAGCCTGCTGGGAAAATCCACATGCCTGCAGGCCAGGGAGCACCTTCCATTAGCCCAGTGACCCTGGAGGAGGAAACCCACTTCTTTGGGGTTATTTCCTTAAACCCTGATGACCTGGAGGCATCCCACATAGCTCTAGGAAATCAGAGACTCGGAAATGTATTGAAAGAAAGAGCACCTGGATGGCTCAGTCAGTTAAGCGTCCGACTTCGGCTCAGGTCATGATCTCACGGTTCGTGGGTTCAAGCCCCGCATCAGGCTCTGTGCTGACAGCTCAGAGCCTGGAGCCTGCTTCTGATTCTGTGTCTCCCTCTCTCTCTGCCCCTCCCCTGCTTGTGCTCTGTCTCTCTCTCTCTCTCTCAAAAAATGAATAGGCATTAAAAAGAAAAAAGAAATGTATTGAAAGAAGACAGTGGAAACATGTCATCTGATTCATTTTCTCTGTTTTCCATTTTCTTTGGTGCTGTGGATATGACTCAAAATGAGAAGAATCAGTTTGCTAAAAAATGAAAAAGTGCAGTTCTTTCTGGTTCATCATATGCTGGTCAAGTATTAGATTTCTGTCCGCTGTGGCCAGGGCATTTCAGTGAAACTCAAAAGCTGTTTTCCTACTCTCCTTCTCGAAGCCCAGATGTAAAAGGCAGACACTGGGAAGGTCGCATGGAGGCTTGGTGTCATGTTGGAGATAACGGGCTGTGGCTTGTAAGGCAGGACACCGGGTTGGAGGTCCCTCTCTGCTACTCAGTGGATGTCTGACCAAGAGCAGTGGTTCTCAGACAGGATGGTTTGCCCTGCAGGGAACAATTGGCAAAGTCTGGAGATATTTGTGGCTGTTGTGACTGTGGAGACCCTCCTGGCATCAAGGGGGTGGAGCTCAGGGATGTGGTTCAACGTCCTACAGTGCACAGCACCGACCCCACCCCGGCCCCTCCTGCCAAAGATGCATCTGGCTGCAAATGGCGATAGTGTCCAGGTTGTGAAACCCCAGTCGACCAGAAGCCCCTTCTCTCTGGGCCTTGGTTTCCCCATCTGTAAAATGGCAGTGGAAGGCTTGCGCGAGATGAAGCCCTTAGAGCTCCTATGATCTAATCGTGTCTCTGGTTCGGGGTGACTCAGAGGCTCTGCGTCACTGACTTCCTGCCCCTGTGACACCAGGGCCCCATTTAGCATCTCCAACGCCAGGGTGCCCACGTGATGTGACACTCAGCTGGGAGACGCCAGCAGGAGGCTCTTTGCCGTGACAGTCACCAGAAAATGCCACCCCGGAGGGCAGACACTCTCAGCCCCCAGACCCTCCTGTTGTTTGTGTCCCTGTCTCCTCCTTAAATAGGGCACCGTGGCTTTTGCACGTGCGAGGTTTGACTAAGTGGACCTTCTCATCAGGCTGTCATATGAACGTGGAGCCCAGCAACTGGCCCAAACTTTCCAGCACATTCCAGCTTTGGTTGGCTTTTTGAGATGGGTCCAAGCAGGGTACAGGTCCTAGCAGATTTCAGGATTTCTGTCCCCTCTGGCCTTTTGTCCTGTCCACCAAGGATTTCCTCAGGTGCCACTGCAGTCCTTCAAGCTCCAGACCGTCGCTTTGTTCTTCCTCGTCTGCATTTTAGTCAGACGCCTGGTGGGGCTTCAGTCCCGACTCCACCACTTTTTTTTTTAATGTTTATTTATTTTTGAGAGAGAGACAGAGAGACAGACAGACAGAGTGTGAGCAAGGGAGGGGCAGAGAGAGACAGAGACACAGAATCTGAAGCAGACTCCAGGCTCCGAGCTATCAGCGCAGAGCCTGACGTGGGGCTCGAACTCACGAACCATGAGATCATGACCTGAGCCAGAGTGAGACACTTAACTGACTGAGCCACCCAAGCGCCCCATGACTCCACCACTTCTTAAATGTGCTGTGGTAGTTATGGAGGTGTCCTGCCCAGAACTCCCTTCTAGACAGTCTATTGCAGTCAAGGTCATTGGCAGACAGCCTCCAGCTGCTGCTACTTCAAGGCCTCAGCAGGGCTCACCCCACAGCCATGCCCTCCCCTGGTTCTTCCCAGCCAGTGACCAAGCTCCATGGGGTGGTGGGGATGGCCTGGCGCTGCCTGACTTGCTGGGATGCCTCTTACAGGCAGTCTTTGCTCTTGGGACTCCCAGGGTTGGCCGGGGCTTGCTCAGAGAGCTGTCCTGTGGTCTGAAACAACTCCTCCCAGGGCCTCCTCGCTTCCCGCTCTCCTGTCCCAGGTATCAGACATGCATCTTAGTCAGAAGGCTCTCCCCTTCCCCACTCCTGCTCCCCTCTGCCCTTCCTCCTTCCTGGGATCTGTGTCTGGAAGGGCCCCAACATCTGAGCAAGTCAGTGAAAACCCCTGGGTCTCAGTTTCCTCGTTAGTAAAACAGAGACATATTATCAGATCGGCTGCATCTCACAAGGTGATTGTGGGGAGTCAACGACCAAATGCACTTAGACCTTCGTACACGACACAGTCGTGCAAATATCATGCGCTGTTGTTCCCATCAGAGCTTGTTGGCCTTACGTTTCATTTCCTCGGGGGACCCTTGTGGGCCGGCCCCAGGTAGGTGAGCCTTCTCCTGACATTTTACCTGGAACTGTTCTTTGCCAGATGGGATGGCATCATGTTTAGCATCCAAAGCGCACGTGCTGAATGCCCGCTTGGGGCATCTTACTGCCTCTGCTTTTGGTTCATGGCACCTCTTAGTAGCCATGGGATCCTGGGCAAATCCCTTCTGCTCCTACAGTCCTTACCTGTGCAGTGCTGAGGATAGTACCTCTTCTGCCGGACTCGGAGCGCCTTCGGGCGACAGCTCAGAAGCTGCGTCTGGGGTGAGATCTTGTTTGCGCCAATGGCCTCCACTCTTCCCCAGTCTCTACCCTTACAATATGACTTTGCCTTCCTTCCATTGAGGGGACCGTCACTTGACCCCGTGAATCTGGCCTGAGACTTGCTTCGATCAAAGACGAAGCAGAAAGGATGGCATTTCTGAACGTCAGCCTCCAGAGGCCTCGAACACCACCACTTGTTCTCCTGGATCCCCGCCTCTGCCAGGGAAGGGCTCCCAGGCTGGCCTGGTGGGGGACCGGCAAGCACGTGGAGCAGAGGTGAGCCAGCCCCCTGGAGGCCGTCCCAGACCAGCCAGCCCCTAGCAAACCTGGAAGGTCACTACAGAGGTGCAAGTGAGCCTGGCTGGGACCACAAGAAAGAACACTGAGCAGAATCAGTCAAAATTGCCCACTGTGGAATCATAAGCAAAATAAATGGTCACTATTTAAAACTTTTTAGATGCTTATTTATATTTGAGAGAGACAGAGAGAGAGTGAGAGAATGGGAGCAGGGGAGGGGCAGAGAGAGAGGGAGACACAGAATCTGAAGCAGGCTCCAGGCTCTGAGCTGTCAGCACTGAGGCCGATGCGGGGCTCGAACTCAGGAACCATGAGATCATGACCCGAGCCGAAGTCAGATGCTTAACCAACTGAGCCCCCCAGGCACCCCCCACTGGTCACTATTTGAAGCCATTCTATTGTGGGATAGATTGTTAGGCGGCAAAAGCTAACTGATGCATTTGGTACAGGGTAGAGGGAAGCTGAGTGGCGTTGGGGACAGTCACCCCTGAGGCTGGGGCTTGGGGACCGCTCTCCAGGAGGTGCAAGGAAATGAGGATTTGGAGCAGGTGTCACTCCCCTGCATCCTCAGGGCAGGACAGAAAGTGCTGAGCAGTTAGGTCTCATATGTCAGTGGCCAAAAACTGCATGCAAGCAGAAAAAAAAAAAAAAAAGCCTGGGTCTAAGGTTGTTATTTATAGCAAAAATTTAAACAGGAAAGCTCTCTGTCAGTTTTCTGAATTACTGACAGTTGCAGAAATGTTAATACAAATCTTTATAAGACTGGCCAGATGTTCGATATTAAACAAGCATCTGTTTTGTATAAAAGACTTTTTATGCCCCCTGCACACTGCCTCTTCTCTCTCCCCTCCTCGCCCCTCATCCCGATCCCATGATAGAGCAGGGCAATAGCTGAGGGTAATTACCTCAGCTATAGTTTTATTTAGTTTCTGAATGCCAGTGTCCATGGTGTCAAAAATACACCCCAAAAAATAACCCTGGAAAAGGTTAATAATGGCCTTTCTGGTGTCATATTCTGCACTTTATGTGTTGTGGTAATTATTATCATTAGGGCTGTAAGAATGTCTACTTATCTTTCTTAATCACATACTATAAAGAAGTGCTTCTGAACACATATCTATTATTTAATCAAAATTTCACAGTTATTGGCATTTGTGCCCCACTAGGGGCTGTGTTTATTTTCTGTTTGCAAGGGGGAGCGTTCCCTCCCGGAGGAGAGGGGGGCCCCACGTCCATACCCGCTTTCCTCGCTGTCATAGCATGTGACACTCGGTGCTATTAATATCGGGGACGCCAAACACGTGTTACTGCTCCCCACTCCCCGCTCTCGGTTGTTAGCACTCTAGGAAAAGCACTTTTATTAATAAATACAGGGCGGAAAGCATGCCCTAGACGAACCATGTGGCCTGGGACAGGGGGTTGGTGGGGCTGAGACCTTCAGGGATGTACTGTTTCCAGGGTCAGAGAGTGAATCTGGCGGTGGGACCGGTGAGTGCCCACCCCCAGCTCTGGAGGGGACTCAGAGGCAGGGGACTAGCTCCCAAAGAGGCATCCTTGTCCCATTTTGAAGATAAAGAAACTGAGGTTAGAGAGAGTCCCTTGCTCAGGTCACCTCGAAGGTGAGCTTGAACTTGAAGCTCTGGATGCCGCGCACCCCTTGCACACTCCCAGCCCGCACTGGTGGGACAGTGGCAGCTAGGCTCACGTGTCTACTGAGCTCTTTAAACGTGGCGAGTGCGAGCTGAGATGTGCTTGTAAGTGTGAAATCCACACTGGGTTTCCGAGACCCAGTACCAAAAAAGTGTGGGATATCACATCAGCAATTTTTAATAGTATTCCAGGTTGAAATGATATTTTGCATCTATTGGATTTAATCAGATACGTAATTGAAACTGATTTCGCCTGTTTCTTTTCACTTTTTAAAATGTCATTACTAGAAAAGTTAAAATTACATCTGTGGGTTTTACATTTGTAGCTCACATTACTCACATTATATTTTGATTGGATTGTCCCAAGCTGAATTCGTCTGTTCCTTCATCAACACTTTGTCTTATTGCTTTAGAGCAGCGGTTCGGGGTTGGGGGGAGGCGATTTTGTCCCCCAGGAGACATTTGGCAACATTTGGAATACGTTTTAGTTGTCACAGCTTGACGGGAGTGGAGACCTACCCACATCTAGTGGGTGGAGGCCCGGGATGAGGTTCAACACCCTGCATGGACAGGACGGTCCCCTCAACACCCTGCATGGACAGGACGGTCCCCTCAACACCCTGCATGGACAGGACAGTCCCCTCAACACCCTACATTGACAGGACGGTCCCCTCAACACCCTCTATGGACAAGATGGCCCCCACCGTGGAGCATTCTCTGAACCAAAATGTTAATAGCACGGAGGTAGAGGACCCTAGTCTAGAGTCACACCCTGTGCATTTTGTTCTCAATTTGGGGGTTCTCAAGGGTGTCACCGATGTTCTGGGAGAAAGAGGAACCGTGCCGTGATGATATTCAGACTGATAATCTCTTCCTCCTATTCCCTCCTGGACGCCCTCCTTCCTGATCTTTCTTCCCCACAAGATCAGAGACCTATGTCTGCCTAATTTTCACATATTCTTGCTACATGACCGGGTGGCCACATTTCCCCAGTGGTGTTTTCAGGTAGCAAAGTCCTTCTCCCATGAGAGCATACGCAGTCCCCTTGAGGGTTGGCGGACTGTTGGAATGGGGAGACCAATCCAACAGGAGAGGGAGAGGAATAAAGGGGACAACCCTGTGTGGGAGGGACACAGGCATCCCTGAGCAGACTCTGGGTGGTGGCAGAGGTGGGTGGGAGATCCTTAGACTTGACATGGGTCCCAGCCTGGAGAAAGACCAGGGAGAAAGAGTGGAGCACCGGATCAGGACACCTGCAGCAGGTGCAAAGGCCCCGGGTATCAGCAGGTGAGAAGGCCATTCTGCTGGAAGGGCTGACTCTCCAGAACACCGCCGAGGGCCCAGGCAGGGGCTGTGCATTCTCCGGGCAGCCGAGGCGGTTCAGTGCTCCGGGAGGAGTCAGGCATGGCCAAGGCAAACCCACAGGGACCTGAAGAATGGGGGCATGAGCACAGGGAGGCACCGTTCCACTTCTAGCAGAGCAGGGGTGTTTCAGTGGGGATGTGGGGAGCCTGGAAACAGACAAAAGCACTGACTGTGGGTTAGGGCCTGAATGTATCCCGGGAAGGTGTGGCCGGGGCAATACATTTGCTACAGTGTGTGGCTGGCGTGGAGCTCAGGTCCTCAGCTTGGGTATATAAGAAATGCCACGGATTTTTCCCATAATCAGCTGAGGCGCACATGGCCAGCTGCTCACCAAAGCTTCACACCCCCCCCCATGAAGGTCTGGGAGCTGCTGTCCAGCCAGGGTGGCATTTTCCAGTCCCCCCTCCAGCCCCCCACCCCCCGCTGAGCGTCCAAATGGTGGTGGAGCCTGGAAAAGGGTTTCGCATTACCCTGCCCCTGCTTCTGCCCTCACTGTCCCCGAGGACCTGAGGGTTGCAGGGCTGACGTCTGGGTTGGGTTTGCCAGCCGAGGACACGGGGACACAAGGACACTACAGCAGGGCAGGGACAGGAGGATGTGGAGGAGTGAAACTGGAGGGCCGAGCAGGGGCAGCTGGTGTGTTTTGAGTCCCTGGAAGCCAATCCAAGAAGCATAGGCTTGGGGGCACCCGGGGGGCTCAGTCGGTTAAGTGTCCGGCTCTTAGTCACGATCTCATGGTTCGAGGGATTGAGCCCCCCATCAGGCTCTGTGCTGACAGCACGGAGCCTGTTTGGGATTCTCTCTCTCTCCTCTCTTTGCCTCTTCCCCTACTCCCCCTCTCTCTTTCTCTCTCTCTCTCTCTCTCTCTCTCTCTGTCAAAATAAATAAATAAATATTTAAGTAAAAAAAGCATAGGCTCCTTTGCTTGTGTTGGGTTTAGGGGCGTCTGTGGACTGGCAGGGGCTGCGTGAGTTTCAGGGGCTTTCGGAAAGCATCTGCCATGCAGCAGGCTGTGTGTCTGGCCCAGGGCAAAGCAGACGTGGCTGTGATACAGGCTTGAGCCCACAGCCAGAGTGAGAAGAGACACAGAATAAAAACGATCACCCCGACTGAGGGCCCACTCTCAGCCAGACGTGACCCTAAGTGTCACGTATCAACTCCGTTCCTTCTTCCCACCAGGTTGCCCCGGAGGTGCTATGATCATGGGCATTTCCATTTCACAGACCGGGTCATTTTAGTTCCACAGGTCAGCAGGAGGGGCGGTAACTTGCTGGGACCCCAGTCGAGGCGAACTGGCTCTAGGATCCACCCTTGCCGCCAATTGAGACTGCTTCTGGGGCAGAGAAGAGAAAACCCCTTCCCTCCCTCTCCCCAAACCCAGACTACCCCCTGATCTGCCTTCCCGTTCTCTGGCAGAATTGACTACACCCCCATCATGTGTGACTTAGAATTTTGTTAAGACAAAAATTACAGATGTTCGTCTGTGCTCATTCATAGGTTGTGGGGGAAGAAGAGGGTGTGTTAGGTTTTGGGGCAATAATGACACGCTGAAAACGAGCCTCAGATCTCATCAGTGTCCTAAGTAATTATTTCCTTCCCGCTTACGGGTCTGTGGGTCAGCTGCGGCTCCTCTGGGCTTGACCGGGCTTCCATCCATATCTGCTCCAAGGTCTTCCATCCCAGGGCCCAGGCTGGGACACAGTGGCCACCTGGGACGTGCTTTACCGTTGCGAAGGTAGTGGCACGCCTGGGAACTGTCACAGGGCCCCTGCTGTAGTTAGAGTCAGTTACGTGGTTGGGCCCACAGCCAGGGGGGTGGAAAGTTGGCTCCACTCACAGGAAGCAATGGCAAGGGAGAGGCAGGAAGGAAGGTCTGTGAGCAAATGACATGTCACTTCAAGGCACCGATGCGAAGGACTTGAATGCAGAGGACGTGGGGAGATGACGCTCGAGCAGGAGTCTTCCCTGTGGGCTCCAGGAAAATAGGTGACAGCTGCTGGGGACACACCTGCGCCTGCAAGTGTGGGGCTGAGTGGTGGAGGACGTTCCTCCCCAGGCCCTCTGCAGGGAAAGATGACTGGGTGAGTCATCCCTTGGGCAGTGAGAGCAGGTGTCTGAAGAATGTAGAGAAGTTTCTGAGTTCAACTGGCCCTGGGAATGCACCAGGAGCCGATCCGGGTGGTGGGAAAAGACCAGTGAACAGATCTGCAGCCTGGATGAGTCTGTGGAGGACCTAGACTTTCTGTCCCCCACCTCTGGGGGGGGTCACCCCCATCTCAACACTGATCTCCCTTCCCCTCACTACGTCAATGTCTTCTCTGTTGGGTTGGGGATGAACACAACGGCAAACCAATTGCAAAGTAAGGTTGTAAATCTTTCCCAATTAATGTTTATTTATTTTTGAGAGAGAGAGAGAGAGAGAGAGCATGAGCTGGGGAGGGGCAGAGACAGAGGGGGACAGAACATCCGAAGCAGGCTCTGTGCTGACAGCAGCGAGCCCGATGCGGGGCTTGAACTCAAGAATGGTGAGATCATGACCTGAACCGAAGTCCGACGCTCAACCAATTGAGCCCTCCAGGCGCCCCAAAGTGCAGGCCTTCTTGACATCAGTGCAAGAAATCCCAGAGATCTGCTTGCATTCTTTGTAGAAGCCACAGACGAGGATCTGGTGGTCTTAGAGGATTTAGCGCTTGATTACCATTGTGGTTGGTGACGTGAGAGATACTTTGCATGATTTCGTATGGAAGGATAAAGAAAAGGCCTTGGGAAAACTTATGAAAACTTTCAATTAAAAAACAATGGACTTCTTTTTTATTACATTGGGAAGTCAAACTTGAACTGAAGGGTGGAACCTGCTGTCTTACAGTTTTGTTGGAAATATCACGCCCCCTCACCAACGTACTGCTTTGTCATTCTATGAATTCATGCGTAGCTGCCCGTCAGAGCCCGAGTTTTATTAGCCATAAGGAAAATAAACATGATTTTGTGATTTTTACTTGTACTTTTTAAAGTATTTATTTATTTATTGAGAGAGAGAGAGGCCAAGCAGGAGAGGGGCAGAGACAGAGAGAGCGAGAGAGAGAATCCTCTGCAGGCTCCATGATGTCAGCACGTAGAGCCCAATGTGGGGCTTGATCTCTGAACGTTGAGATCATGGCCTCAGCCGAGATGAAGAATCAGATGCTTAACAACAGAGCCACCCAGGTGCCCCTTATTTGCAAGTGTTTAAAAATTTTTTAATGTTTATTTACTTTTGAGAGAGAGAGAGACAGAGAGACAGAGTGTGAGTGAGGAGGGGCAGAGAGAGAGGGAGACACAGAATCTGAAGCAGGCTCCATGCTCCGAGCTGTCAGCACAGAGCCTGGTGCGGGGCTCGAATTCACCAACTGTGAGACCATGACCTGAGCTGAAGTCAGATGCTTAATCAACTGACCCAATCAATTGTAGGGGGCCACCCAGGCACCCCTACAATTTTTAAGCCAAAGTTCCAATCACATCATTTTACCAGTTACATGAAGTGTTGGTTCCTGATTTCAGTGGATTCCTTCTTAATGGCATGGTGTTACCTCTTTGGTTGGTGAGAGCTCCCCCATCCCGATGACCTCATCCCACAGAGAGAGCATCCTTCTGGGCCAAGGCCATGGGAAGGGTGTGCCCCCCTCGGTGGGAAGTGTTCTGTCCCAGGCAGGCTTCTATCCTCGGCTGTGTGACATTATGATGCCGTGACATGTTCTGTGTCACACCAAAAATAACTGCCTCGGATCCAAAGGCTCAGACGTTACTGCTTAATCACGCCACGCCCAATATCCTGTGGGCTCCCATTACTGCCTGGGGAAGTCAAAATATAACCCAGGCTGAGGAAATTGTTAAAGTGATTGAAACATGGAAATGAATCTGAGCAGAAAGGTCTAAATCTTACCTGGGTTAGCATTATTGTTATAATAAATAATCATAATAATCCCATACATTTTATAGCTAACAAAATCCTTCTTATACATGACTTCGTTTGACTGGCTTAGGGAGAATAAATCTTAAGGCTTAATTTCTCTTGGAAATATCAATCTCTAGTCTGTACTATACCTGGCTGCCTTTTTAATGGTCCCAAAGCACAGCTTCCCTGTTCACCCCCCACCCCCCAGCTCAAAAACTTTAGAAAACTTTCTGTGTCTAGACAGTAAACTCCACGCTCCTTAGACTGGCATTCCAGGCTCACCGGGATCCTGCCCAATGTTCTCATTCCATCCGTGTGTCCGGATGCTCTCCGTCAGGCTTCTTGACTTCATATCTGACCACAGCACTTCCTGCTTCCTGCATGCATCACTCTGATTCCCACAGATCCCACAGTCCCAGACAGACGTCCCTCCATCCCCTCTTCATGTGCACATGGTCAAGTCCAACCCACTTTGCAAGGTGCAGCCTTCAGACGGCTCCCTGAGTCCTCCCGCAGGCAGAAACCTCTTGCTTTTGAAGTCCCTTTGCACCTTCTCTGAAACCCTCTCAAGGTAGCCTACCCCGTAGCAGAACAAGAGTGGACACAGTCAGTTCCTCCCACTTGGCTGCAAGCTCCTTGGGTGAGCAGGACCTCAGCTTGACCCTCCTACCTCAGTTACCGGGGGCGTCCCCGTCCTGCCAGACAGCTAGCCCAAGAGTTGGGCTTTTCTCTAAAAGACCACACAGTCAACATTTCAGACTTTATGAACCATATGATCTCTGTTGCAACTATCAATTCTGCCACTGAATGGTGAAAGCAGTCGTAGCCAATACGTAAATGAATGGGCACGACTGTTTCTAATAAAACTTTATTTATAAAAACTGGCATCGAGCTGGATAAGGTCCATGGCTATGCTTGGCTATTTCCCTGGCTCAGCCAATGTGTAGAGAAGGTGCCCATAAATGTTGACTGTTGGCTGGATGCATGGGAGAAAGAACAATGCACTAGTATTTGGGAATTGGGTCTCTCAAGAACACAGAGTCAGGGCTGGGGCCCTGCCACCACATAGCCACTTGCATAAGGGTCGGGGGAGGGAGAAAAAAGGTTGCCTTGCCTGGGAGGCATTCTCATGCTAGGAGAGGAGGGGTCCCCGAGGGAAGCTGGCAGGTCAACTGGGTTTGGTGGCATGGGAGGAAACCTGGAAGGCAGAGCAAGGCCAGCCTTGTGGGCCAGTGATGTGGGGTGTAGCCAACATGGAGTGATGGGGGGCTTCCCCAGCCCCACTGGCTCACTCTTCTGTCACCCCTTGAATTAAGGGGGCTGATGTCTTGGGGCTGCTGCTTCCACAGAGAAGATGCCACTTTGAGCAGTGTGGCTACCACAGTATGGAGCCCTTGGCTTCTCACCTGTCTTCGTCACCTGAGAGCCAAGAACATGACCTCAAAAGTCCTGGGAGCCAGGCAGGAGGTGGGTCCTTACGACTCGTTCGCACGACTGACTTAACCTTGCGCAAGGCAGGAGCCCGGAGCTGGGAGCCTAACACTCATCCAGCCCTTCACTATCCACAAGGGGCTTCCCTGCATCTCAGCCACAGGATCCTCCCCACCCACTTTCCAAGGTAAGCAGCGACTGTTATCACGGCTCCATTCTCCACGTGAGGAAACAGGCTTGGGGACTGTGGAGGATTTGCTTGGGACTTGAGGCCACGAAAGGCAGTGTCATCTTCTCTGGTGGATGGAGAGCTGAGTAGGGGGCCCCAGAGCCATTCTTGCAAACACTGCCACGGGGTGTTCCGTCTCCAAGTCCCTTTGCTGTCACAATGCACAGCCACGTTCACTGGCACCCTTTTTCCATGGGAGGAGCAGAAACCTTCGTCCTTAGAACTTCATGCGCAGGAGTGGGTGTGGGGGGGTGGCTCTCTCTCAAAGGGCTGGGACCCTATGGCAGGTGCGGATAAAGATTTACACGGGGACCCGCATCATAAAGAAGAGTGAACTCTGGGGCCCAAAACAAGGAGGGGGCACAAAATGGAACCCATATCCCAGACAGCTAACCGCCTGGGCGTTTCAGAGCTGAAGGTAGAATATTTCCAGATCTTTCCCGGGTCACTAGTGACCCGGATGATAAGCTGAGTTTCCCTCTCTTTCTTCCGTATGAAGACACAGGTAAAAGAAAGACAAAACTCACATTTCTCGAGAAGAGATAGCCTTGTAGCGATGGAGTGAGGGCATGCTCTCTCCTCCACGATGCTTCGAGTAAAAATGCTCCTTTGGAGAGATCCGTACTTCTGTCCGAAAACACCCATCCTTGTTTTCCGGGCGTGTGGAGAGCTGGGGCCACGGCTTCGAGAAGTTGAACGTGAAGTGCAAGGTTGTGTTTTTACATCTTGTCTGACGGGAGAGTGCGGGACCAAACCGTTGAAGAACATTAGGAACAAGAACTCGAGATAATAATGATCCATTCCGGACATTAAAAAAGAAAACAAACCAAACAGGCGAAGCCTACTTCTTGTCATCCTCTCCATCTTTCTAATTTTTTCCCTTTTATCGGACAAGAGAAAAAAATGATCAAATTAAGACGTGAAACAAAGAGGAACACAAGTGGAGCCAAGAGGCCGCTTCCTCTCATGATTCTGGAGAGACGGAGACTGAGTCCACTTGAGGGAAGGGAGGCGCCGCTCCCGGATCTCCCTCTCCCGAAACTTCCACTCAGCCCTGGACTTCTAAAGCCTCCCCCCCTTCCCTCCCTCTCTCCCTCTCCTCCTCTTCCTCCGGTGTTTTAAAACCCTGCCTCCCACCTCTCCACATTTAAAAAATTCTTAATGATGCAACCTGGGGTTGCCATGGCAACTGATTTCCTTGCCACCAAGGCGGCCGTGGCGGCAGGAGAGGCCTGTGACGGAGGCCGCCATTGAAATCGCAAATAATTTGTTTTTCTTTCGAAATTAAGTAGGCCACCTAAAGTGTCCCACTGTGGGTTTTTCCTGCCCCCAAAGACTAAGCCTCCTATGCGCTGAAATACCCAGTTATTGCATTTCCTCCATATCTTTTATGACTTCCTTCTCCACCAGCCTATTGACGGTCCCTCTGGAAACATAACAGGAACACACTCTTTGTTATTTCTCTTTTGTCAGGGTGAGAAATGCTTCTGATGAAGTCGAATGACATTTGATGGGTTCCCCCCACCTCTTTTTTAAATTGCCTTTGGTTTCCCATTCTTAAAAACAACTCAGTTTCTTTCTCCTTGAATCTTGAGGACAGCTTTGTAAACAGCATCGGAGCACAAAGAGGCGATTCAGGGAAGGCCCACTTGGCCGTCACCTCTCCCCCACCACGGACTGGGCGGAAGGTGTCTCTGCCAGCACCGGCAGGGGCTGGGCACCTTCTCGGAGTGCTGCCTCTGTTTCCCCAGCACCTTGAGCAGACCCAGCCTGCCTTCCATCTTTTGCCCGAAACCTGCCGCTGAGCCTGCTCTCCCTGAGGTCAGGGTGGTTCTCTAATGCCATGTCCACGTGGCATGCATTCTGCCTCAGTTTCCACCAAGGGAGCTTGAAGCAAAAACCGGTTCGGTGTCTGTGAGGCCCCTCAGGCAGCTCGAGAATATGAAAAACGGAGTCGGGGTGTGGAGCAGGGAAGGCTTTTGGCAGAGCCTGTGACTTGGAAAGCGGAGCCGGGAGGCGGAGGAATAGAGGGCCCACTGTGTCCCCCACCACGAGGGCCTATTTGGTGGTGGGGGGGGGAGATGGGTTTACCTTGAAATCAGGGCGGGTCCCTTTCTTGCTCTGGGCATGGTGAGGACTGGAATTATCTTCGTGACTCCCGAGTGGCCCTAGGACAGGATGTGGCCAGCAATGAGCAGAAAAGCCCTGGGAGTCTGGCGGAGCTCAGGGTAAAATTCCCCCATGAATGAATGCAATGTGACAAGGAGGCGGCAAACAGCTATAAAGTTGTGTTGCGCTCTCGTGAGACGCACGCTCGCCCAGGTGACTCCAGGGAGCACATTCCAGTTCCTCTCCTGACCCTCCTGGGCCCTGGGGCTCCGTGAATCCGCCTCCTTTCGAATTCTTTCCCTGTTTGGCTTTCATATCAGTGATCTCTCCGTGACTTCCTCCCACCCCTCGCAATGCTCCTTGTCGGCATCTCCCCAGCGTCCTGTAAGACTGTGGCACGTCCTGGCCACAGACTGGTCCCCGCTTCTTCCCTACCCCTGCGCTCTCTGGACAACCGCACTGTATCACTTTACAGTCACAACCCCAGATGACACACTGCACACCCGCACAGTCGTCTCCCGAGAGTCACCCTGCGGGTGTGCTGGAGAACCTTCCGGCGTAACCGGTGCCCAACAGAACCCATCGTCTTATCCTCACCCTCCTTCCTCGTCTTACCGACACGGTAAGCGGTGTGGACAGACACCTGGGAGGCGGCTTCGACTCTTCTCTCCTGCAGGCTCTGCGGTCGACCAGTTAGCCGGGCTGTCAGGTGGCCGCCATGCCCAGCAGGGGTCTGCCACCACCTCCTGCGAGCACCCCTGCAGCAGCACCCCTCCCCCCGCCATGGGACCTCCTGCCTCCCGCCCTGCCTCTCCCACCACAGAGGAACTCTCTCTGATGCAAACACGCCTGGGACAAGCAGGCCGTCTTTGCGTTGAGAGTGCAAGTTCAAGTCTGTTGTCTTTCTGGGCTCGAGGGGCCTTCGGCCGTCATCCTGGGTCAAAGGAAGGCTCTGGGCCAGGGGGAGACAGAGCCCCTGTGGGGGTCACATTACTGTCCATTCCCCAGGGTTTCTCAGTAGCGCACGTGCATCTCACCAGGGCAGAGGCAGGACGTGAACACAAGCTTTTAAGTCCTACACGTTTCGTGGAGGATGAGGACTGGTTGTCATGGGCAGGGGCCTCGTATTCTTTCTTCCCCTGTCCCTCCGACTCCTTGGATGCAGCCCACAGACCGGGACGGCGTGACCCTCTTGAGCTTTGCCTTGGCTCAGGTGTTGATTCAGTTCCCACTTGCTGGTGCACCTGCTCTGGGCCCAGTGCCGCACCAGAGGCCCAGATGGAGGAGTAGTTAAGAAACCATCCCTGCCGTCCAGCAGCCCCCAGCGTAGGGAGGAGCGGACTCCAGAAGGGGGCGCTGTAAGGAGAGGGCCTCAGGCAACCATCTGTACCTCTGCTACCATTGGTTCGGTGTCTGTGAAATGGGGCAAACGGAAACTTCTGTGGCTGGGCTGGGGGTCCGCACGGGCCGGGGTGGATCCCTGGTACCCCCTTCGAACTGTGGCCTTGGTCACATTGGGTAGCCCCACAGTCTCGGTTTCCCCACCTGCAAAGTGGGAACAGCCAGTGTCTGTACCTACGGGCCCACAGCGACAGTCAGAGGAGACAGCGTGTGTCCGAAGATGCTCAGGGTGTCGACCTCCCGCCTGGCGGTGTCCTGGGCTCATGGAGGGGGATCTGTGGGGGAACCCACCAGGAAAGGTGTCCTGGGAGAGGGGAATGACCAACAGAGTGTGGGGGTAGGAAATAGCAGGGGTGTGGGGTGTGCACGTGCTGTTTGTGAGATGTGTGTTTGCGTGTGTGTGTATCTCTGTGTGTTTGTGTGTGGTGTGTGTGTGTCTGCATGTGGTGTGTGTGTGTGTGCTGTGTGCGGCTGTGTGTGGTGTGTGCTTATCTTTGTGTGAATGTGTCTATCTGTGTGTGTATGTGTGTGATGTGTGTGGATGTGTGTGGATGTGTGTGGCGCATGTGTCTATCTGTGTGTGTGGTCTGGATGTGTCTATCTACGCGTGTGTATCTGTGTGTGTGCCTAAATGTGTGTGTGTGTGACATGTGTGTGTGATGTGTGTGTGTGTGGTGTGTATCTCTGTGTGTGTATCTCTGTGTGTGTCTGTATGTGGTGTGTGTATGTTTATCTCTGTGTAAGTGTGTCTATCTGTGTATGTGTGTGTGATGTGTGTGTGGAGTATATTTCTGTGTGTCTATCTCTGTGTGTGTATCTGTGTGTTTGTGTGTGTGGTGTGTGTGTCTGTCTCTGTGTGACTGTGTCTATCTGTGTGTGTCTGTGTGTGTCCGTGTGGTGTGTGTGCCTGTCTGTGTGTGTGTCGTCTTGGGCACCTGGTGGCGGGACATGGGGCTGGAGGTGCAGACAGGGGTCTCGAGGACGGCCCTGTAGGCCTTGTTAAACAGCTGTGACTCGTACTTTGTCCTTTGACCCCTGGGAGCCACTGGAGGTTGAACAGGGGTGTGGAGTGCGGTGCGGCCCTCCTGCAGGGAGGAGTGTGGAGCAGAGTCAGCAAAGGACTGTTAGGAGCAGTCCGGGAGGCTGGGTGGTAGTGGTGGGCGGGGCCCACCCTCACAGGGAGTATCTGGATGATTCCTCCGCCTCTGGAGGCCTCCGCAGGCAGGTGCAGGCCGGGCGCCGGGCATCTGGACACTCCAACAAGCTTTGCCCCTGCTGGCCGGTGGCTCACAGGGTATGGTACCAGCTTTTGCTTTGCCCCATGCCGCGCATTTTAAGAGTTTCTAGAACATCTCTCTCACATTGCTGGGATTTGAGACAAGATCACACAACCACGTTGAAAATTCCACATCTGATTTTCAGACCTACAGTTTGGCAGACCTTGGGGTAACTAATTTAGTACCGACGGTAAGTAGTGCCCGGCACACAGTAGGCACTCAATAAATATTTGGTGAATGAATGAATGGTTTCTGGGCGCACTCCCCATTTTGTTCTAAGAGCAGACTAATCCCCTTCTTGGGGTTCCCGGCTTGTAGCGGGAGGCGTCCCCGGCCAGGGCCCCAGCCTGGCTCTGTGGGGACAGACTTGACATGCCGTTAGCTGACACTCCTTTCCAGGCTCTGTTTCCTCCCAGTCTTCTGATCTCCTTTCTCGCACTGAAGGTCGGAGAGAAATGGACCTTCCTGGCAAACGACATAGGACACGAGCACTTTGTCTGGGTTGGTGCAGTGAGAGGCTCGAGCCCTGGGGTGGACAGATCGCTGGGGTCCCTGCTGCGGGGGGATGCCCGGTGAGACCACACTGCAGAACACCAAGCCATTTAGTCTCAACCAGGAGGTGCTAGGTGACTTGGAGAGGCACAAATGCCTCAGGGATTAGAGAAATTCAATTAAATTCAGATAACCTTCACACTTACCATCCATTTCCTACACACCCAACCAAACAGAGCCCTGAACCATCTCAAATTTGCCCAGCATTAACCCCCTTCCCTGTGTATCTCCCCACTATCTACTGAGATAAATGGAGGTCCCCAAGGAAGATTCTTCCTTTTGAGACTTTTCAGACCTCCTAAGCGAAGTTGATTTATGCGGCATCACTGGGGGTTAAGGAATGGCTCAGAGCCTTGAATGGAAACAGAAAGTGTATCTATTTACCTGGAGAGCTTCCTCTCCAGCTCCTTCTCACGCGAGGCCTCGGAACGTCGCAGGAACAATGCCTGGAATGCAACAGTCGAAGCGGAAGGCGGTGTGATTCTCGGGAGTCAAGGTCTTCTGTGATTGCGTGAGAACGCTCAGTAATGATGATAAAGCACTCAGAAAGTAATGATGTACTTCAATGTACACATGAAGCACTTTTAATTTTTTTCTTTTTTGACAAAGGGAAAATTGAAGTGGGCAGCTCCAGCGGAACATATACCGCGGTGCCTAACTTATGCCAAGTGGTCGATCTAGGCATGTCGAGCACCGTCGTCGAAGGTATTATCACCAACACAAAATTCTTTTAGAAGCTGAGAAGCAGACCTTTGCCTCTGTCACGTTTTCTTGCCTATGAAAGCGTTTCTGCTAAAGTGCTGTCTCTGGAGTGGGGTACTCCGCTGGTGTCTGCGGGCTGTGGACGTTTGGAGCAAAACTTGTAGATGAAGGAGGTGAGATACAGTTTTGTGGGGGGTGGGGGGAGCACGCTAGAAGGCTTTTGAGGAGAGCAGGGGTCTAGTTCTGGGTGTATAAGTTAGCAGATGGGAACCTAGGGAGCCCCAACGAGCAGGACATGTATTGGTTAGCTTTTGCTACAAAATGCTGTATAACGAACTGCCCTTAAATGCCCTGGTTTTAAAGGTCACGGATTCTCATAAATCTGCAGACTAGCTGGGCTGGGCTTGGCAGCTCTGCTTAACTATTGAGTCTGCTGAGTGAGGTGGCTCTGCTCCACATGGGCTAATTCTGGGCCCAGGCAGAAGGGATGGCAGCTACCGAGGGGAAGGGCTCCTTGGGCTACGGCAGAAACACAAGACAACATGGCCTCTTAAGGCTTAGGCTGGAACTGGCTGACTCATGCTGGCCCATATGCCATTGGCCAGAGAAAGCTTCAAGGCCAAACCCAAAGTCAACAAGTGGGGGTAATACTGTGTCCATGATGAGGCCCTGGCAGGGGTGTGAATGCCGGGACGAGTGAGGAACTATAGTCAACCATTCCATCCCCACATGAAACAACATCTGTTAAGTATCATTTACCATTTACTTATTCTGGTCTCTTATATCTGTTGTTTCATTTTTTCTTCTCAGCAGATTTGGAGAATAGGAATCATTATGCCCACTTTACAGATGATATTTGGGGAAGTAAGGTAGCCTGAAGAAGATTACATAGCAGAGTTGGGATTAAAACCTAAATCTGCCTAACTCCAAAACCCAGACTTTTTCACCCATCCATCCATCATTCATCCAATGATCCATCTTTCCATCCATCATTCATCCAATCATCCATCCATCCATCCATCATTCATCCAACGATCCATCTTTCCAACCACCATTCATCCATCCATCCATCCATCCATTATTCATCCAATGATCCATCTTTCCACCCATCATTCATCTAATCATCCCCCCATCCATCCATCATTCATCCAATGATCCATCTTTCCAACCACCATTCATCCATCCGTCCATCCATCCATCTTCCAATCATCCATCCACATATTCATTCTTTCAACCAGTATTTCTTGAGCACTGTTCATACGAAAGACAGTGAGCATGAGGAGAAGTCAATAAAATGAAGAACAGACAGACATGTTTTTAAAGCACCTACTCTGTGCAGAGAAGTTTTACATATGGCATCCAGTTTAATTCTTCCAACAGCTTGAGGAAAATTATGTGTGGTCCGGCAATAGGGAAAACAAGACTACAGAGTTCTGTCCCTTGCCCCAATGTCATACAGCGTAAAGGCAAAGCCAGAATCGAAATCTGCTCCTTCTGATGCCCTATGCCCTTTTGTTGGGCCATGTTGTGCCATGCCATCTGCCCCCCCCCCCCACCTCCCACCTTGGCTTTGTTTTTCCAAATGGGCATATCCAGCCACAACCCTTGAGCATTTCCTGGTAGGAAAATCTTATCATGTTGCTCCAGCCTTGACCCTTGGTGAAAGGTCAGGGGAGCCTGTACTGAGAGTTGCAGGCTGGAATTTGTCCCAAGGCACAGGCTAGAGATGGCCTGGCTGAGACGGGAGAACCAGAACAGACGGAGGAGTTTCTCGGCTGCTCTTGGTGCCATGTCACTGGCACTCCTTTGCAAAGACCCTTGGTAGAGAATCGCCTGTGTTGGGCACTCCTCCCCAGGCTTCTAGTGCCCAGGAGAGGGCTGTTGTTGCTTCTGGCTGGCTGAAGTGTCTTTCTGAGCCCCTGGGGACAGTCTGATGGGGACTAGAATATTATCTTGCAGCCGCAGAGCCAAAGGAAGTTAGAGATAGGAGAGACCTGGGAGCTTTTGTTTTGTTTTGTTTTGTTTTCCAAATGGAAAAACTGAGCCTGGAGAATGTCGCAAAAGCTACTGGTGCTCAACCTGGACACTCTGCAGTCCCGGTCATTGCCACGCCCACTGGCTGCTGATGTGCTTGCGCTCAAAGAGCCAGTGCTGGGCCCTTTTGCTGGATAACTGTCCTCAGGAGCAAAGTCCACTTAGCTCACATACACAAATGACCAAGAGTGCTTGGGAACCGAAGTCTGGGTACCACAATGCCCTCGCCTCTCACTGGGGCCACACTGAGGTGTGCCAGGGCACCAGAGGGTTTGCACCACAGCCGCCCTCTTATCTTACGTTTGCTGGATATCACTCCCTTGTGTGGCCCTTCCTTCCCCAGCCCACCTTCTTTCTCCTCTGGGCACAGTTTCCTAATCATTATTTCATGGAAACCCTCATTGTGGAGGCTGTTTCTGGGGAACCCGTCCTAAGTCGGAGAGGCAGAAGGGTCTAAAGGAGAAATAACTACTAATCTTACACCGAGCAAAGCCAATTCCAGGTTACTTACAGCTGGCGCGACCATCACTGAGTCCAGATGATCAAAGGTCATTGGTGCAATTGGGTTTTTGTCAAGTGGTCTGGGCTGTCCTCGCTCTGATCAGTTCAGCAAACATGAGCCGAGCATCCCCTGTGTGCCAGACTTTGTACACTAAGACACAATCAGTGAACGGATAAACCCATTCTCCGTAGTCAAGGGAGATGGGGGAGGATGTGCAGGAGATGCAGGGGAGCACTGAGCCCACTTTGTGGGAGGACAGGTAAGGTCATGCTGTAGGAAGCAGGTAGGATTGGTGAGGGGGACAAATTGGTGGGGAGGTTATTCCAGGCAGAGGGGAGAGCGTGAACAGTGGCACAGAGACACAACAAGCAATGGCTCAGATTTGCTAAAAGATCACGTTGAGGGCAGAACGTAGCAGATGTCACTAGGGAAGTCAGCAGGGGGCAGAGCCAGAATGGCTTTGTTGACCGCTATAGGGAGTTGGCCCATATTCAGGGCAGCCAAAGTGGAGCTTAAGCAAGGTGGTAACATGGTCCGAAGGAGATTTTAGAGAGCGCATGTCTGCTGCTGTGTGGAGGACAGCCTGGAGGGGTCCGGCTGGAGACAGGAGGCCATTACCATGGTGATGAGAGCCTGCACCAAAGAGAGGCTGGTGAGGAGGGGACTCCTCTCTTGTACTTCAGGCTCTGGTCACAGCAAAGATCTCAGATCCCCTCCATCACATGCCTTTCTTTCTCATGATGCCATGTCTGCTCATGCTGACCCCTCTTCCTGGACTCCCTTCATACTGCTTGACCACTGGGCTCTCCCCCACTCTCCATCAAGCCCCAGCTCAACCGCCACTATCTGCAACAGCCTTTCCTTGACTTCCTGTGGCCGACTAGGGACTTCCTGCTTGGTGTCTTTGGTGCACCGCCCCCTCCCCCAACTACGTTCTGTAGCTCCAGGAACTTGTTGAGAGTTGGGGCCACATTTTTCCTTTCTGGGTCCTCCCCATGCTTCTTGGCCCTTAGGTGTGCTCCAAAATACGCCAAGGGGAAAACCATAATGGAGCACCGCTGAGGGGTGCGGCCGGAATGGGGACTGTGCCACACGTCCGTGACCCCAGCAGCCAGCAGAAACTGGCACAGAGTGGAAAGTGGCTAAGTGCTGACTGATCGCTCATCCTGGTGAGGCTCTGGGGTCGGGGGAAAAGGGAGTGACTACAGTTCCCTGGGTTTGCTTAGGGTCACAGGGTGATGGGTTGTATGTACCTTCATCACTGTAGCTTCCACTATAGATGAACCCAGAGTTATGACTGGTTCAGTCCCCAGATCCTTATTCCTCACTCACACCACCGTCTGGCCTGACAGCCCGCCCTGTGCTTGTTGGGGCCTTCCATCCTATGTCCCTGCGGACTTGGAATGTTCTCCTTATGCAGCCAGTGGATGGTGTAAGGTTGCAAGGGTGCACGGGAGGATCCTCTGGGCCAGGCTTGGAAGTGGCACCCCTTCCTTGGGGCCATGCCCCCTCACCAGAACTCAGTCATGAAGCCACACCTAACTGGAAGCTGGAACATCTGGTCTACCTACATGAGTTTTGATCAACACACACAGCCTCCCCCACAGGTGAGTTACTTCGCCTCTCGGAGTTAGCTTTTGCTATAAACAAGGAGGAACCAGACCCCCTTCCTCTGCCGTCATGCGGGGCGACTGTGCTGCCACAGAACATGCTCTCCTTAGGACCTGGCCACACTGGGAACTGGGAGCTCTCTCTCACTATCCTTCCTAAATTGTTGTTGTTGTTGTTGTTGTTATCAAACCTGGCCTCAGGACCATTGTGTGGGGACAAAACCCAGTGTTGCAGCATCCCACAGAAGCACCCCTGTCCAGACCTGGAGGAGACCCCTACAGCACCCCTCCCAGCACCCACAAGTCGTCTGAGAGCCGACGTCTTCCGCTGGCTAGGTGCATGGGATATAGACATTTGAAAGACCTCTGCAACACTCACATTAACCCCTGGCCGGCATGCGGCTGTGCATCCCAGCCCATCTTCTGCACCCTGTCGGGTGTTGTCATTGTCACTCAAAATTCTTGGAAAAATAAACTTTAGTGAATCCATTTTCACATCGAATGGGAACATGTAAGTCTGCTTCTTTCAACAAAAATGCTTTCAGAGTACCCCCCTTCAAATTTCTCCTGTAAATAAAAGACTCCTTTTTCCTCTCTCTCTCTCTCTCTCTCTCTCTGTCTCTCTTTTTCCTTGGCTGTGTTGTTCAGCAGGCAGTATTATGTGGAGGTTTTTCTACAGTGGGAGCCTTTGGTGACCCTTGTCTTAAAAAACTGCTTAAGCATTCAATAATAGCCCATACAGCGACTCTCTAAAAATAAACATCTGCTTATAAAGAATTTAACCTGGGGACACCACACTTTAGAGAAGAGGGCATCCTTAATGGACTCTTAGTGCAGAGCCGAAAAGGAGTCTATTGCAGCTGAAAACTGACAGCCTCTCGTTGTCATGATACCAGAGATATTGTCAACAGCCAGGCTGGGGGGCCCGGAGGGGTGATAGTGATGGTGGCTTGCTGGGAACCGGGAAAGAAGGGCGTCTAGGACAGACTTTATTAGTCTTTGGACCATCCTTTGGCCACCCATGAAGAGGGGGAGGTGGAAAAGAAGCCAGGAAGGAAGGGAAGGGGAGGCACGCCGTGAGGACAGGTGTAGGATGCAGCCAGACAGGGTCTCCTATTCTGGTTTTGCCACTTCCTGGCTACGGGACTCTGTGCACACCCTCAACTTTCTGAGCTTTGCTCCAGCATCCCTAACCTGGAGATGCCGGATCCACACTGTTAGGGGTGCTGGAAGGATTAGGGATGGCGTACTCGAAACTCCCAGGACAGCCTGGGAGATGACGAGCATTCAGTAATACAGTGGTGGTTATAACCGAGTCCGCCCATCGGGCAAAACAGGCAGAATCTTTGCAGAATGCAGATGAAAAAGAGATGAGACTCTATGTGTTGGGTCCCGGGACGCAGAACTGGGGGGCGCCCGGGAGCGTAGTTGGAAAGACCCAAAAGTTGGATGGGGGTTCGCTTGGGGCCAATTCCAACCATTGATGCTACAAGTGTCACCCATCAGGCTCTCCCCACCAACAGCCCCATGAGGATGCTCTCCCATTTCTCAGGTAAGGGGGCTGTGAACCCCCAGCCTCCAGGAGGAGCTGGAGTGGAGACTCCGAACTGGGCTCTCTCTTGCACAGGATGCTCATTCATTCCCGTTAGTGTGTACCAGCTCAGAATTTCTTCCCCATCTCCTCACGCAACCTGAAAACAGTAAATAGTGGCCCAGCTGTTCCATCCGACTGCCCATCAGCAAGGATTCCACCATTTCCCACAGCACAAAGTACCTAGATGGTATACGGATGCAGGTAGGGGAGAGGTGGCCATGCTAAGGTCTCTGTTCTCATGGAACCTCATGTGGATGATGGCTAGAGATAGGTAGGCAATGACAGGTGCTGGTGACAATGGGAAAGAGCAGAGCCCTCATCCACAGAGGGTGGGAATGTGAGACAGTGAAGCCACTCTGGAAATAGGCTGGGAATTTCCCAAATGGTAGAATATAGAGTCACCATAGGATTCAGCAATTCCGCTCCCAGATATGCGCCCAAGAAGAATGAAAACGTGTGTCCACCTAAAAACTTGTACACAAATGTTCACGGCCGTGCTGCCCGTAATAGCTGAAAAGTGGAAACAGTCCAAATGTCCATCAGTAAATGGACAGATAAACAAAATGTGGTCTGTCCACACAATGGAATATTACTCAGCCGTAAAAAGGAATACAGCACGAATACACTCCACAATGTGGATGAGGCTTGAAAACAGCATTTTGAGTGAGAGAAGCCAGTCACATAAGGCCACATATTGTATGATTCCAATTGTATGAAAAGAACAGGCAAATCTGTAGAGACAGAAGGTAGATTAGTGGTTGCTTAGGGTTGGGGGGATGAGAGAATGAGGGGGTGCTAGCTAAAGGGTACAGGGCTTATTTCCGAGGTAACAAAAATGTTCAAAATGGACTGTGGTGATGGTTGTGGACATCTGTGAAGATGTTAGAACTGTTGCACGATAGAGTTTAAATGGGTGGATTGTATGGGTTGTGGATAGTGTCTCAAACAGGGTGTTATTTTAAAAGATGAGTTGGAGAGGAGTGGGTGCCTGAAAAAAAAATTAGGGTGTCATTTCCAGAAGATTCCAGAAGATGCTGGGTGGGGAAAAGCAATCAATGGCCTCTTTTACACAACTGTTGTAAAGATGAAATGATACCATGTGCAGAGGCGGCTCACTTGGCCCCTGATAGCTGGGGGATTTCAGCAAACAAGTCTGCTTTCCTTTCCTGCCTCCGTGAATATCTTAGTGTAGCCTCAAAATCCCAACGGGCTTACCAAGGGCAACAGGGCTTCCTTCCTACTTGGAGGTAGGAAACGGCTGTAAGCCAGCCTTTCTGACAGGGAGGAAGCAGGCGAATGTGTCCCATAGCCAACTGACCTTGGGCCACGCTTGGGTCCTGTAGTAGGTCACGTGTACCTGTCAGTGTATGTGTGAGTCTGGCCAAGGACACCCCCCCACCCCCACCCTAAAGGGCATCTAGTGTGATCGGTTTTCTAGGGAACCAATTTGGGAAGTATTTGAGCCTATTATGGTCTGTAATCAAAGTGTCAATAGGATGTCAAAGTGCCAGAGCGGGATCCTTTTGTCAAGGGCACGGCAATCACACCAGAGATGCTCTTCCTGATCTAGTTCAAGGTCTCCATTGTGTTAACCTAGCTTCTTCCCTCCGTCCCTCAGGCCACCCCACCTCTCAGTGAATGGGTCTCTCAGAGTGCTCCAAGGCCACTTGGGTTTGGTGCCTGGGGGGCAGGCAAGGCTGGGAAGGTCTCTGCTATGCCTGGGAGTGGGCCAATGAGGCCACGTGGCCTTGGGGTCACCCTGTGCCATGAGAGAACCAAGCCCTGGCCATTCCCAAGAGAGGGTCTTCACCTTCTCAAAGCCTGAGACAGAACCTCAGGCAGCAGAAGGCGGTGGGCTCTCAGATGGGGTCCCCTGTCTAGCTCCCCAGCCTGACTTCTCCAAGACCTTTCTGAGGACCCAGTTCTTCATATGAGAAATGGGGTAATACTGCCTGTTTCCTGAATTACAAGCAGTTGTTTTAAATGAGACAGGTGTCTTTGAAAACACCTAGCAGAGCGACACAGAGCAAATAGATGCTCATTAAAACTTCATTGTCCTCATCATGGTCCTCATCGTCAAAGGAGCATCCCCGGGTGACCACTGCCTTCCAGATCACTCACTGGATGCCTTTGCAGAGCATTGCATACTATATCCATTGCATGTTTCCCGGAATTGGGAAATGCCCTTCCCACGTTCAGGCAAGGAAACTGAGGTGTGTCCAGATGACTTAGCTGGGGTCAAGTTTCCCTACGAGGATACAGTAGAGGGTAGGGGTCAGCCCCGATCCCTTGGAGTGCTTGTCTCTCCTCTCTCTGGTGAGCCTCTGCCTTCCCCTGACATTGCCCGGCACCGCTTTAGCGGGAGACCCGCAGGGCGCTAATGAGGGGTCTATTTAAAAAGCCAGAACACACCACCCCCCAGGTATCCACCTAATACATTAGGTCATTGGCTTACATTAGGTCGCGCCATAGGTCATTGGCTGGGGTGCCCTGATTAACAGGATAGGTCTTTGGGGGCTGGTTTTACGGGTGGTGCATGTCTGCGGGGACACCTGCTGTTTTTTCTCAGCCTTGGCAGAGAGCTCCCTGTGGGCGGGCAGCAGGCAGGGGCCTGGGAGCCAGACCCTGGGGTCCGCTGAGAAACGTCCCCTGTGGGCACTCGCACGTCTGCCTGGTGAGTTGTTGGCTGCCTCATGGGAGAAGGCAGTTTATTGAGCACCCACTGTGTGCCAGGCACAGTGCTAAGTGCTTAGGAATCAGCAGCGGGGAAAGCAAGCAGAAAATCCCTGCCCTGGTGCAGCTTACAGTCGATTGACAGGGGACAGAAATAGACAGCTGAGAAAGTGTAATAGAGAGTGTGGGGGGTGGTAGTAAACACTGCGGGGCAGGCCAAGCAGGAGCGGGGGGTGGGATGGACCAAGTGGGTCCTGAGGCAGAGGACAGAGAGCACTGGCTTCTGCACCCCACGGGATGGGTGGCCAGTCAGGGCCGTGGGCACGTGCCAGTGGGCACGCTGTGGGCGGTGGCTTGGGGAAGGGCCTCAGTGGGGCGTTCTGGAAAGCAGGGCCTATGGAGGGGAGAATCAGAACTGCCCGTATAAACAACGGGCTGGGATTTGGACATTGGGTGGGTCCCCCAAACCAGGTGATGGGCTTGGGGGCGTGGACGCCCCGAAGGGTGCTAAGGAGAAGATTGCCTTGTGCAAATTTCACCTGTGGGCCCCCTGGAGGCCCATTCCCGGGGTGCAGGCCAGGCAGTAAGAAGCCGCTGAAACAAATGTGGTCATTATCACAACTCTGGCCCCACGAGCTGTGCCTCAGTACTCCTGTGTTAAAAGGGTCACGTTAGTAAATGCACGCATTTGGTGTGTGTCTCGAATTTTGTGACCACCGTGCCATTTCTCTATTTCGGGCCCCCTCTTGACCTTGGAGGAAGTGGCTTTCATGCCCGAGCTGACGACTTTAGTCTCTCCACACAGATTAAATCCTTACAGCTGCCTCACAACCAGCAGCATCCCAGGGCTGGGGGTCCAGCTGTGAACAAACAGACAACAGTGTCCGCCCTCGGGGGGCTTATGTTCTCCTTAAGTGCGACAAACACATGAAATATATCTTATGTCAGATGGTGGTGGAGACCATGGAGACATAGCAGGGATAGGAGACAGAGAATAGAGGCAGGTGGACAGAGCCGGGGCCGGGGTGGGGAGGTATCGGGGAACAGGAGTAGAGCGTGGGCGTTGGTGCCCTGGACCACGTGCGGAGGACAGGTAATGTGGGCATTCTGGATGCCATGGGGGGGGGGCTGATGTGACCTGGGGAAGAAGCCCTGGATCATCTGTCCCTGAGACCACAAGGCAAATTGTGACAGTGAGGCTGGGCGTGGTGGTGGGTGGAGAGAGGGGGGCTCTTGCAGGAGCATGCAGAACCTTCTAGGCTTGGGGTGTGGGTTGGGATGACGTCCACTCTGGTGCTGAAGGCACCCCATGTCTCTGTCCTCCTGAGGCTATTCTTCGGCCCACATGGCAGTGGGGGGACCAGGAGCACGTGCTCCAGGAGCCACCCTCGGCCAACCAGGAAGGAGAGTTGGTGGGTTAGTGTCCGGCTCCCTTCTAGGGGGTGTTATGTACACAGGCTTTCTGAGGGTCCCCAGGCGTCCCCTTTAGAGGTCTGCCAACCTCTCCTCCTGCCCCGGCCTCCCTTCCCCACTCCCACATGTGCTTCCTGGGATCCACCGTCCAAATAACTGACTTGTGTCAAATCCTCATCTTGGGGGTCTGCGTGGGGAGCACCCAAACTAAGACAAGGAGAGAAGGATCCAGTCCACATCCTCTCATTCAGCCCACGGGCTGCCACAAGCTGATAAACCTGCGAGGAGAGCAGGGTTAGGTGACTAGGGACCTCTCTCTGCCCTGAGCCTCAGGGCAGCCCCTTCATGGGGGCTTTTCCTCTGTCCTCCACGTGCCCCCCGGGCCACGGCTCTCAGCCCTCCCTGCTCTCCAGATGGGCTGAATTCTCTGTTCAGGCTCCTGGTCAAGAGGTCGAGGTTCGTAAAGAAGCAGGGTCGGGAGAGCTCACAGGTGTCAGAAAGTCACACACAAATCTCACTTCCAGACTTTTAAGAAAGAGCATCCTTGTGAGCCTTCAGTCGCAAGATCCCAGGCAGGGCGTCTGGGCCTCTCTGAGCAGTGCTCTCTCTCCTGTAAAACGAGGGTGACTGTCCCCATCACAGCTTGCTGCATTCTACCTCTCTCTCTCTCTCTCCCAAATAAATAACAGTTAAAAAAATCTTAAAAAAAAAATAAGAAAATACGACCCTCTTAAAGAGGGTAGAAAGGAGATTGGTTTAGGAGCGGCTGTATCCCTGCTCCGCCACTAAGTGGCAAGAGGCCTCCGGCAAGCCGGGGCATCTTGGTGGACCTCAGTCTCCCCATCTGTGAAATGACGCGGCTGAATGAGATCATCTGAAACGTTCCTTCCTGCCCTATCTTTTCCAGCTCTCTATTGCCTTGGAATCAAAGCAGTTCTTAGTGCTGACATAAATACCCATTCCCCGTAGCTCTGAAATCTCGGGGTCAGATTTTCTGCTTACCTGCCCCACGGAGATTGAGTCTGCCTGCTGGGATCAAGCCTTTGTGCACAGATTCTTGAAGGATAATAAGTCCTTTTCTTATCTAGCAGTGCATTAGGGATAAGATGACTATAATTTCTTGTCTGCAAAGACTCAGCTTTGCAAGGAGAGTTCCTCCTCGCAGGGGCTCAGGGACAGAAATGACAGCAACGCAAATGTATGGGAAATTAGAGGGGAGAGAGAGGGACTCCGGCACGGCTATTCTGGTATTTTCCATCATTCAGCTTGTTTGGGAAATAGGAAAAACACATTGTCTGCTTCAAAAACAACCTGTCAGGAAATTATGAAGACTCTGGATCCCTGTATAATCACGACATCTCCCAAAGTGTGCAAATTATACATGCGGTGAACGGGAATATATTTATTTCCAGGAACTCAGTTTGGAAGGAACTGAAAGTCGGGCCCTCTCTGTTGTGGTACTAAAGGAGATTTTAAAACGAGAAATCTTTTAAATAGACACATCTATGTCATGCACAAAGGGGGGAAATCTATCAATAGATTGTTGGGACATTTCTTCTTCTTTTCATTTGTATTGGAAAAAAAAACAATGTGACCGTAATATTAAAGAAAACTGCAAAAAAAAAAAAAATCCCCAAAGTCTGAATATTCAAATCTTCTAATAATTATTTCCATTTTTCTATGTTTATTTTAATGCTTGTCTGTGAGCATATGTATTTTACAATACTGTAAACAGCATAGTTCTATTTTATGTCTTAAACTTTTCCTTTTAAAGGTACATCATAAGCTTATTTCCTGGTGGGACAGTCTTTATCACTGTCATTGTTCAGAGCTGTGTAATATTCCAGCCAGTGAAAATACGCCAATGGGGGCGCTCATTCCCCGAGAGTCAAATGTTTGGGTTTTCTTCCCTCCATGCTCACTGATGCTGATCAAACTTCCGGTAACATAGTCTCCGTCTCACCCCCTCATTTCTTGAATTAGTCCAAGGTGTGGGGATTACTTGTTCAAGGGCATTTTTAAGGTCTTGTGAAAGTTGCTGTCTTTGCCCTCCCAAAGTAGTCTATTATAACAATGCCTTGTTGTGCAGGTTTTCAACTTGATCTCTCCAGCTTTGCGTAGGACTATTGAAGGTTTCTTCCCTAGCACGTATCCTTAGGGTGCTTCAGTCTGTCCACCACTTCTGTGGAGTTTTCTGTGGCCCCCTTTTACAGATGGGGAAACAGAGGTGAATGGCTGCCCTAGGATGTCCAGAAGGGTGCTGGCTCCGCCCAGTGCTGCCTTATCTGTGCCACGCTGTCTCCCTAAGGAGCCCTCCCATTCCATCAACTGGACAAGAACCCACCACCTGTGTTTGCAGAATGCCTGCTGAGTTCAGGGGACATGGAAGAAGTAGGAGGCCTGGGGATGCGTCAGGAGGGATCCTGCTCTCAAGAAGCCCACCTCCCCCTCTGGTCAGGGAGACTGGTCAGAGCTCAAGGTCCCAGGAACGGCCACCATGCACATAGGTGATGTTCCAAACAGCTTCTCAGAGCCTCGTGACCTCATCTGGAAAGAGGAGTAAGTTCTGATTGCCAGGCAGCAGACGCTAGGATCCAGGCAGGCACCGGGGGCCAGGGGGGCCCTGACACTGGAGGGAAGGGGGATGCGGTGGGGACTGACTTGGAACTTCAGTGATGATCCTGGAGAGGCAGGAGGCCACTTGCTCCTTCCTGGTGGTCCCGTAATGAAGCACGGGCTTCTTCCCCTGGGCTTGGGTTTGGGTCCTACCCATCTTGTGTTTTTCCTAGAATCTGACACTGACCTATGGAGCGTAGCCGCTTAATGGGTGGAGGGAAGGATCCACGATGTAGCCTCGAGAATCTTTATAGGGCGGTTCTGGCCCTGCCAGCCCCTGCCCCAGACCCTCGTGCTGCAGCTCGTCGCTGCTTTTAGGATGGAGTCCGAGCACCTTCCTCCTGCCGGCAGGTTCCATGGTGTGGCCCTGCCTTGCAGGGCACCCTGTGGGGAGTTGGCTGGGAGCGTGGAGGCTGTAGCCCCGAAGAGGCTGAGAGCAGCACCTCGGTCCAGCCAGCCTGGATTCACAGCCCCACTGTGCCGCTTACCAACCTCGTGACTGGTGGGCATCTCTGTGCCCCGTCCCATCGCTTCTATGGAGATAAAAGGAGAATCTACTTCTGGAATTGAGTAAGAGGATGCATGTAGGACGTTGTCCCTGGCGTGGGGTGTTAGCTGCTCTGAGTATCCTCTCCACAACCATTATGTCAGCGAGGGGCCACTCAAGAAGATGCCCTCATTAGAAAAGAACCCAAACCATGGGGCACCTGGGGGGCTCAGTCGGTTGAGCGTCGGACTTCAGCTCAGGTCATGATCTCAAGGTCAATGAGCTTGAGCCCCGCGTTGGGCTCTGCTGACAGCTCAGAGACTGGAGCCTTCTTCGGATTCTGTGTCTCCTTCTTTATTTGCCCCTCCTCTGCTCACACTGTCTCTCTCTCTGTATCAAGAATGAATAAAAATTAAAAATTTAAAGAAAATAAACCAAAACACTACTCGTGTGGGATGGACAGAGTCAGCCGCAGTCTGGACCAACAGTGTGGGCCCCTTGGCAGGCAACGGGCACAGAGACAGGGATGCTCACTCTGGCAATCAGAGAAAAACAATCAAACTCTTCATTTTCAAAAAAAAAAAAGAAAGAAAGAAAGAAAAGAAAAGAAAAAAAAAGAAAGAAAAGAAAGCAATCTCACTTAAGAAAAGAGGAAAACTCAGCTCATCTCAGTTTATCCAAAACCTTTTCATATTTTCAGTTTTAATAAGATGTGACGGAAGCTGACATTTTTGCGAGCACCAAGAACTCACGTCACTTTGAACACTTGCGAGTTGATTTGAAGAAGCACCAAGAGGTAGCCAAGACTCGCGCTGCTCACAGATGGTGGGGGATTAGGCGCCAGTTTGCCGAAAAGCTTGGAATCGGCAGACGGCGGAGGGCAGCTGGCTGAGGCCACCCGTGGGCAGGCAGGACGGGCTGCCCGACAGGAGGGCCCCCGAGGCCTTGGCCACACCCCACCTGGCCCAGGTGAGAGGCTGGCGGGTCTTCATTCGGCCCCCTCCTGAGGCTCACGTTGGAGGCCAGGATGGGCTCCAGGGGCTGGGGGTGGGCTGGGGGGGGGGTGGCGTGCTTGTCCTTGGTGCATGCGGAGCCCAGAGTGCAGACGGAGGCCCACCCTCGCCACCACCTAGCTGTGTGGCCCGGGCACATTCTTAATATCTGTGGGGCTGAGTTTCATCTTTGGGAGGAAAAGGGGAAAGAATAAGGACGTGGAGAAGTAAGCACAGCTACCTTGTAGGGTCATTGGGAGGAATTACAAGACCATATGGAGAGATGGCTTTGTAACTCGAAAGTCCGGTTAATTAATTCCCCAAATGAGGTGACAGGAGGGGCACAAGGGCGTGTGGGGAAAATGAGGAATTCATAATTAATTATGGAATGCATTCAACAAGCCTCTAGTCAGCTGTTCTGGGTGTGAACTAACTGCTCCGGGGAGAGGGGCCAGAGCTGGGGGTGCAGCAGGCATTCAGGCGGAAGTCACAGCCTGGAACAGACGGGGGGGTCGGAGTGGGCGGGGACTGTGGGGAGACGGTCCCTGGGCCAGCCTCGCGGGAGAGCCTGAGGGAGGCCCCTGGAGGCTGCATGCAGACTTCTGAACGCACAAGGAGTTGCGATGCCACGGGCCACTAGCTGCGTTCCGGTCACATTGGCGTGTCAGGAGATCGAGCTGTCCTTGCATGAAATGCCTGGGTCTTTGCACAACCTTCCAGATGCCCCGAGGCTGAGCTTCTTCTCCACCAGACATGAGGCCAAAGGTGGCTCAGAGATGGTGTCTCCTGTCTGCCGGAGCTTGCGTGGGTGAGGAGGGAGGCTGCTTCCTCTCAGGAGCAAGTCCTGGCTCCCTGAAGCAGGCAGGTGCACAGCCCATGTCACTGCAGGGCGGTGGGAGACACAGGGGCGGATGGGATGGCTTTGTGTTGTCCCCCGATGTCCCCGGACTCTGCTCGGCAAGCAGTACCTCTTCCCCTCATGAGCTCTCCTTTTCCTGCAGCCTCAGGAAGCCTTCGTGTTTGCAGGGATGCAGAAGTGATGGTGTGGCTGTGCTGGTTGATGTGATTAAAATAAGAAGTGAGGGGCACTTGGGTGGCTCAGTCGGTGAAGCATCTGACTTCGGCTCAGGTCATGATCTCACGGTTCGTGGGTTCGAGCCCCATGTCGGGCTCTGTGCTGACCTCTCAGAGCCTGGAGCCTGCTTCCGATTCTGTGTCTCCCTCTCTCTCTCTGCCCCTCCCTTGATCACACTGTCTCTCTCTATCTCTCAAAAATTAATAAAATGTTTTAAAAAATGTAAAAAAAAAGAATAAGAGGTGAACTCTTTCTGAAAGCCAGCCCTGGGGTATGGTTGGTCTCCTGCCACATGACAGACATCCTTCTGCTGGTCCCCAGGAGGTCTGAGCAGGGAAGGAATTAGCACTCCCTCTGCAGGTCTCCGAGGGCACTGCTACCCATGAGGGGACACACATCCTTCCACTGGGAATTAATGAAAGGCCAGGGGCCATTTAGATCCAGGTTCAAATCATCGCTCTACCACTTCCAAGCTGTGCGTCCTCGCACAAATTACTTCGTTTCTCTGTGCCTTCTGAGACACTAATGTTACCCCCATGCTGCTGTTGAGGGGGTGGGTGGACTAAGATTGAACAGGGGAGGGTGATGTCTGGAGTGCAGTGCCTGGAACACAGAAAGTATTTAGAGGGTCTTTGTTGAACGTGAATTCTAAGACTCGCCGGGGGAATGGTGAGCTATCGGCCAATCAGAAGTGCCAACCAGAAAAACACCGGGGTGAGAGTTCACGCCTCTCCCTTCTCCCGTCTTTGGAAAGTTTCTCCCGAGCCCTCCATAAATGCAGTGGAAAGAATCAAAGACGAAGACTCTTTGGATTCAAGGGAACATTCAGTTCGTAGCATGTCAACCAGCCTCTTGCCTCCTGCTAATAATAACGAACATTTATTAGGCGCTCGCTGGGCTGGGCACTCTCCCAGAATCCCCCCATCCAATGCTCCAGCCCCCTGAAGTACGCCCCAGATTCACCCCCATCTGGCGTCGGATGGATCTTTCTAGGAAATGGAGCTGGCCTGGCCTCTCGCGCTTAGTAAGTGGCTGAGTTGGGACACAAACCCAGGCTGCCTGCCCCCAAACCCAAGCCCACCCGATGAGATTGTCTTCCAAATGCAGAAATCCTTTCTGCAGCCCAATTTGGCCCAATGCTCTAGCTTTTGGGAGAAATACATTCCATCCCTTCCCATAGCCGAACCCGAAAATGAGGCATCTTTCACTTCACATTTCGTAGCCGGAATTCTTACTTGCACATAAAATCTATCCATCCTGCTGGCCCCCTTCCCTCTTCCGGGCACATAGTGCAGGCTGCTGGCATGTGTGTCTAAATAAACATCCATCAGCCTGGATCCTTGCAGGCCGATTCCAAACATTGGCTCGACAGGGTGGCACCCGGGGCTTGCAGACCTGCTGCCTTGCCCCGACACACTTCAAACACTCCTCTTTGTGCCTTGAGGAAAACCAGAGCGGCTGGTCTCTGACACTCACACAGAACTTTGTAAAAACCTCTGTTGGGTTGAAGTAACCTTGAACTCCTGTCCTGCTCATCCAGCTGTGTTTCGAGGCCAGGGCGGAGGGCCTGGCATTTATGGTCTCCGTATCAGGCTCTGGGCCACACGTGTGACATACCTCGAGTCATTCCTTGAAACACGCCCAGGTGATGTAGTAACGGCCCCCTTCGCGGGAGGCTAAAAGGAAAGGCACATTTCTGTAGGTCGCATGGCCACTTTGAGGCAAAACTGGGATTTTTTGTGGCCTTCTCATTATGCGCACGAGACCATGCGTTATTCTATCCCATCTCCCCGGAGGGTCTGCCTGGTCCAGCTTCCCAGCAAATGTTTGTTGAGTGAATGAGTGACCCAATAAAAGAATGATTCAGGTGTCTTGCTCAGAAGCACAAGCTAGAGACCGCAAGGACACTGGCCAACAGAGTTGTTACACACATCAGACATGGATTGCACTTTTCAAAGCGTTGGAATAGAGTCGTATCAATAACATAGCTTAAAACGCTGCCAAAGGCATTTCCCACAAATCACCCTTTGTTCCCTCTGACTCTGCATCAGTGGAATTTGTCGCATCTGCGAAGTCGGGCCGCTACTTCTTTGAGCCTGTTCATCGAAGGGAAGATTTTCCATGTTTTTTTGAATGATTCGAATCACTTCTCCACAAACATGCGGACACAACAAATGGCGTGCCTCGGCAGGCGGGAGAGTGGCAAGATGCTTCTTATTGAGGTTTAGTTTGCAAACCTGAGAAGTCTGACTTTTAAAACCAACATTTGATTGTCTGGCATGCGTTGCCCGGAAGTTTCATTGGCTTTTTCCCTTTTGAAATGGTTGCTAGAAGTTTCTTGGGAGAAGAGAGTTCAAAGTCAGCACCTATTCTCCCTGTTTTAAAGAGGAGGCCTTCAGGGGCACCTTGGAGGCTCAGTCGGTTAAGAGCATGACTCTTGATTTTGGCGCAGGTTCCTGAGTTTGAGCCCCGCACAGGGCTCTATGCTGATGGTGTGGAGACTGCTTGGGATTCTCTCACCCCCCTTTCTCTGCCCCTCCCCTGCTTGCTTGCTCTCTCTCTCTGTCTCTCTCTCTCTCAATATAAATAAACTTTAAAGGTGAGGACTTCAGGGGCTCCTGGCTGGCTCAGTCGGTTTAAGCGTCTGACTTTGGCTCAGGTCGCAATCTCGTGGTTCACGGGTTCGAGCCCCGCGTCGGGCTCTGTGCTGACAGTTCAGAGCCTGGAGCCTGCTTTGGATTCTGTGTCTCCCTCTCTCTGCCCCTGCCCCGCTCACGCTCTGTCTCTCTGTCTCCCAAAAATAAATAAACATTAAAAATATTTTAAAGATGAAGACTTTGGTTTCCCAGAGAAAAGTGACATGGGTAGAAAGTGGCAAAGCTCACACCAGAACCCGGGTCTCCTATTACCCAGACAAAATTCTCGCTTAAATAAAACCAAGTGGACTGGCTTCGCCATGTACCTGTGTGCCGTGCTGTCTAGGTCCCAAGGGTCCCCTCCTGGCAACAGGGTTGGTTTTTAAGCATCGAAATGCATGGACCACCAGCTATAGCTGGCCTTACAAATGATGATGTGCCACGTGCCTGTAGTGCCCCTCCTAGGAATTTACTTCGAGAAAATAATCAGAAACGTGGGTAAAGATTTATGCACCAAGATGTTCATTGCTGTATTATTTATAACAGAAAAAAAAAGGGAGGAAGGTGGAAGTAAGCGAACCAAAAAATCCCTAGTAGGATGCCATTAAAATAAATTTTTGAAGACTTTTTAATGGCTTCGGAACGTGTCCAGGATAAAATACTAAGAAGATAGGCCACAAACATGTAGATATAACATGGTATCAAACAGGTAAAAAATATGGAATATAGGTGCCAAAAAGCCTGGAAAGAAATGTACTAAAATGTTAGTAGAGGTCATTCATTCCATGATAATTGATCCATGTCTATCTACCAGGTGCTGAGCTATTCACTAGAGATACAGTATGCAAAATCGTGTGGGTTCCTGTATCAATGGATTTTTCTGTCCTGGTAAGGGTGGAGGAAGGGACAATATTAAGAAAATAATCATGAAATTAAATTTATAAGTACAAATTCTTGTTGCTATTGAGAAGGTTATTTCTGTAGGGTGGGATTATGGGTAGTTGTGATGTTCTTTTTGTTCTATGCTCTTCCAAATTTCTTTAGATCTTATGTTCCCTACCATGGCCTTTATTAACTTTGTTATTAGAAAAATAGAGAACTTTATGTAAAAAAATTTTTTTAATGTCAATTTATTTTTGAGGGGAGGAGTGGCAGATAGAGAGGGAGACACAGAATATGAAGCAGGCTCCAGGCTCTGAGCTGTCAGCACAGAGCCCGATGCGGGGCTCAAACTCACGAACTGCAGGATCACAACCTGAGCTGAAGTCGGTTGCTTAACTGATGAGCCACCCAGGTGCCCCAGAAAAATAGAGAACTTAAAAAAATACACAGAAACGCAAAACCCCCAAGTACCTGGGTGGTTTCCAATGGCCCCACACTGACAGCAGAGCCCCGCAGACAGATCTGCAGGTGAGCCCCTCAGGAGATGCCTGGCCACCTGTGGAAGAGACAGAGCTCTTCCTTGGAGCTGTTGGGACTGTATCAGTTTCCCGTTGCTGCTGTAACAAATCACCACAACCTTAGTGACTGCAAACAACATATGTTTTCTCTTATAGTTCTGCAGCCCACAAGTCTGAAATTAGTTTCCCTGGGCTACTCAGTAGAGGTATTGACTGGTCTGGTTCCTTCTGAGGCTCTAGGGGCCTTGTTCAGTTTCTGGTGGCTGCCTGCCATCCTTGGCTCGTGGTCCCTTCCTCCGTCCTCCATCATCACATGGTCTCACTCTGTCTCCCTCTTAGAAGGATTCTTGTGATTACATTTAGGGCCCACCTGGATAACCCAGGGTCACAGTCCTCTCTCAAGACCCTTAACTTAATCACAACTGCAACGTCCCTCTGCCGCATGTTAGAACATTCACAGGTTCCAGGGATTAGGAGCAACAGCAACACCAGGGGCTTATCAAAAGTCTGCAGCTTTGTCAGGGTTATCAAATGTCAGCCAATCTTCGAACAGCCCTTGCTTGATGTGGTGTGTGTGTGTGTGTGTGTGTGTGCAGGTGTGTGTGTTTTCTTGAGCAAAAAGAAAGGATGGAATGTCTGAAAATTCATTTGTGCCACAAATGCTTCTTAAACCTTTGCTCACTGTCCTCCTCACCCATCAGCTCCGTTGTTATTGTAAAGAATTCGCTTGGTGGTTTGCATCAAAAATGGGAGAAATGGCTGGGTACACAAATAAAAAGAGAGAGCAAGACAGAGAGGGGAGGGGAGGATTATTGTAAGCTAACGCTTGCATTTCAAACATTCAGTCCAGTGAAAACGTTGACATCAAGCATTGTGTATGTTCCTGGGAGAGAGCTCTCCGAGTTGTGTATCTCATGGGTGTCATTGGATGTTATTGTTGCCTTGCTAAATATTCATGGACGAATATGTGGAATAAATTCTCTTGTAAACTGACAGAGGGCAAGTAAGGCCTGTCCTTGAGTCTCTCATCTGCATCCTCATTTCTGAGAAACTGTCTATTTGGGCACGAGCGTGTGTGTGTGTGTGTGCATGCGCATGTGCATGTGTGGGTGCTATGTGCTTGGTTAATTTGAGCAGAAGAATGCCACTTTCAGAGTAACGAAAGATGCATCTCCCCGGTTTGGGGACCTCCAAGTGGGTGGCGGTTAAAGAAGGCAAGTTTTGCTCAGAGCATGGCTTTCGTAAAGCTGCTGCATTGTTTCCAAACTAGCGTCTTCAGACCTATTAGGGGGCTGTGGTTGTTTGTTCGGGGTAGGGTGGGTTCCAACGATGGGGGTGACAAAAAGCCACTATACGTGCATGTGCATGTGTGTGTGCTCACAGAGAAGAGCTTCTTTGGGCTCAGGACAAAGTCCTTGAGGGTGGCCGCGGACCAGCATGCATCTGGGTAGAGAAGGAGACCGTGGTGGAGAGACTGTGTAGACCACGGGCTACAGACCTAGGGGATGTCGAGAGGGAAAGTGAGGGACAGTGATTACCGGGGACTCTGCTGGGATGCTACCTTGCCTAGGATACCTGCTCTGACTCTTTTTCTTGTCCTCCCCCAGTCGCCCAGGGTTACAGACAGAATTCTGTGGCGTCCCGCTCCCTCTTCCCCAATTAATATATTAAAGCCCAATGTGCCATATTTGGAGATGACGTTTGGGGAGATAAGGAGGTTTAGATGAAGTCATGAGAGCGGGACTCTCGCGACGGGATTAGTGTCCTCATAAGAAGAGACGCGGGAGCACGCCCCGCTGCATGTCTCCCCCTGCTGCGTGAGCACACGGTGAGAAGGCAGCCGTCTACAAGCTAGGAAAAGAGCTTTCACCCGAACCTGACAATGCTGGCTCCTGATCTTGGACTTCCAGCCTACACAACTGTGAAA